>CM040119.1:246203657-246393021 GCA_022559845.1 Amorphophallus konjac
GCCCACCCCGGTTGGCATGGAGCGACGTTGGGCTGTCGGGCTCACTTGTAGGTGAAGGGGCTAGAGCCACGGAGGCCGCCCTTAAAAATTTGAGCTTAGTGCCAGTTGAGGTGAGAAGCCCTCTATCATTTCCACTTTACTACTTTTCCCTTATTTTCATATCAGCTGCCTGATGCATATATTTATGGTGCAGACTGAGGTGGTACTGCCAACCATAACGGTGCAGATACCTCTCCCGGCTTTAGGTGTGGGTCACCCAACATTCTCGCCAGTCTTGCGGCCTATCGCTCTGCGATATCCCAAAGACTATGCAGTAGTAGCAGGTCTAGAGGGACCTGGGGTAATTGCGGGGGCTGATGAATCGATGGCAGTCGCGGAACCTCAGCCGCTTGATGCCGCCAAAGAGTTGTCCCCGGAGAAAAGTGGCCCTCCTGAGATAGAAGCGGGAGAAATTTTTGAAGGAGAAGCCGGGACTTCCAGGGCCTTGGCTCTTGTTACTGAAGTTGCCCCTGCGGAGGTCAGCCAGGCTGAGTGCGAGGAGCAAGTGTCTTCGTCTATTGATGCTCCCGATGCGGCTCCACCCCAAGAGGCTGGCAAGGAGGTTGTTGTTGTTGAAACTTTGCTCGTTGTGTCAACTACTGGAGTTGGTTCCAGTGCAGGTGTCCTGCAAATCATGTCGTCGGCATCTTCTGAGACGAACAACGATATATGGGCTGCCGTGGATAGCAGGGTGGATTTCCAGCTTCCTGAGACGTCACCGCTTGGCCTGTAGTCATCAAGCTACCTAGTGTGGCAATTCTTGGGCATCCTTCAGCAGACTATAATAGCCAGCCGAGACTTGACTCATGTACAGCTGAGGGGCTTGGTGGAACACCTTTCCCGTTAAGTGCTGGCCTTTGACTGCCCCATGAACGACTGGACGCCACGGGTGGTATTGCTGCTAAAGTATGTGAATAGAAGGGAATTTCTTGGCCGAGAAGTAGCTGATCAACTGACGGCCATAACACTGGAGTGAGCTGAATGCCGAACTACCCATGCCTCTTTGAGAGGGACTGCAGAGAAGATGAGAGATGCAGTCGGCACTTCTTCGTAGCGCCAAACATTCCTTACAGCTCAGATAGCAGAACTGTGTGCCGAACTTTCCAGGGCCGAGGCCGAGCTTCAAGAGACTGAGCGTCTGGAAGTCTAGAGTGTAGAGGAAGCGGAACTGGAGGAAGGTCAAGCCGCTTCTCTTGAAGAGAAGCTATCACAGCTGGAGGTTGCCGAGTTTCGACTGCAAGAGCTGACCCGCCACCCTTTCTTGGGTATCTTGGAGCTGGACATCTTCCGACGTCTGTTGCAGTAGTCTCTTCTGTTTGCTTTTTGTTTTGGTGGACCTTTATGTACCCCATGGTATGCCCTGAGTAACATGTATCTTGCAGCCTGATAGCAATGAAACATCTTTATTTGCCGCTGAATTACGACTTCATTTCTTATCTTATATATTATTATTTTTTTTCTTCTCTTTTTTTTTGCTAGTTAGCTTAGTCCGAACATGTAAGTTACCAGGGCAGGAGATCGCTCATGCCTTCAGCAAAGGGGTGAGGTGTTCGCTCCACCGCGTCGTAACTATTTTCGGGGCCAAACTATGGCTGGTGTAGGCCAAAAGTTTGAAGGACGAGGGTATAGAGGCCTCCTAGGACCCAAGAATAAGGTCAGAAGGCCTATCAGCAGGACTCGTCAATGGTGATGAAAATTGAGGGTAGGGTTTATTCATCGACATGGGTTAAATGCCGAAGCAAAGGAGGCTTGTTGGTTAACGAGGACGAAAGGTCAAGGTTAGGGGAATGTTGACCAGTCTTGCCGATGGTGACAAGGGTCAATAGATGTGGACCGATCTTGCCGATGATGACAAGGGTCAAAAGGAGGTCGACCGATCTTGCCGATGATGGCAAGGGTCGAGAGGAGGTTGACCGATCTTGCCGATGATGCCAAGGGTGATGGGGACATCTCTGACCACTCAACATTTTTGGGGTTCCTGATGATCGCCAGCAGTGCTACATCTTGTTCGCCACTTTATTCTGAGTCATATAATGTATCTTTCATTTTCTTATTATGTAATTTTCCTTTTATTTGAGTCAAGTCCCTAGGTTAATTGGCATTAGAGTGGTTAATGAGTCAGTTGGGCCCAATTAAGTGGGCTAGGCCCATGGGCGCCCCCTTCCCCCCTTGGTTAATTATCATTAGTCTAAAACTCAGGGTCTTATGTTAAATTGTGGGATTCCTATAAATAGGACCCCAATCCCTCCATTTGGAGCTAATGAATTATTGAGTGAAAATTATCCACAAGAATTGTGCCTCCTTCTCTCTCTAGCTCTCTCTCTATTTCTCTCTCTCTCTCTCTCTAAAGGGGGCGAACCCCATTCTCTCTCCTCCCCACCCCCAATTTCAAAATTCACTCTCTCTCCTCCCCATTCACCTCTCATTAAGACCCCTTCCCCATACCTCCCATTTAATTCCCCTCCAACCCCTAGGTGGAATCCCCTTCTCCTAGGCACCTCTCCCTCCTCCCAAGCAACCTTTCCCCTTCCCCATACAACCTTTCATTTTCCCAAGGGAGAATCCCTTCTCCCAAGCACCCCTTCCCCTCCCCAAGGCAACCCTTCCCATTCCCTAGGCCCCCATTAACCCCTCCATTAACCCCACATTCAAACCAAAGGAGAGTTCTCTCCCCCCTCTCTCCTTCCCAACCCAAATTCGCAGCTCCCCTTCCTCCACTTGCTAGACCACCTCCGAGCCCCCTTTCTGCCCCTCCCACACCTTGTATCACCCCATAACAGACCCCCACATAGTCAGGTGCCATCCCCACACCCATCCACTCCATTTCCCACCCCATCTACTCCGTCTCCCATCACCTTTCACCACCCTATCCATCTCAGTTCGCAGGCAGCAGTTGGAGCCTGACTTGTAGAACCTGCCCCAAGGTCATTCGGCATCTTCTGGAGACATACCATACATCGACAGAACGGTCGTCAAGATAGCTTCGTAGCCGAGGTGGTCTCGCTGGCATCCGACATCCCTGCTGTCTGGAGGGTTCGTTCTCGTCCGACTGCGCAACCGGGACCTGAACCAGGACCAGAGCTGCAGTGCAGAAGCTTCCACGGTCTCATCCTTCTGTTCCAAGGCGCGCCGCTTGGCCGGGTCGAAGATCCACTAGTCCTCTGTGCAACACAGCAAGCGGGACCTCGTTCGGAGTCCGGGACTACCCGTTCCGAATTTTCTCCCCCAGGTACGCTGAACAGGCCACTCAAGACCTGTCCAGAACCCTCTTCACTCAACGGGCTCTCCCTCCCAGCCCCGACATCGTCTGGCATCCCCTCTAGATGCTGCTCGAAGAGGACTTGTCCATGGTCATACTCGTTCTGGTCCCGCTGCCTTTCGACATCGGGAGCGGGCGTGGTGACTACTTCCACTTGCTGCTGCACCCTGGGACCCGTCCGAACAAAAGCGCAGGGAACCTGATCCAGAGCCCGCCCCCGCCTGTGTCGACGTCGGGATCATCCATAAAAATTGACAGACATTCTTGGGTCTGTCAGCAACGTTTCAGCGCCAGTTTCGTCGACTTCCAAGTTTGGAGGAGTGCGTGGCAGTGTCTACATCAACCCCCTGTCCGGGTATTCCAGAATAGGGCAGATCGTTCGGCACTAGCTAGTTCACCACCCCACCCCGCCTGGCCGGCTTAACGCCCCTCCCTGTGTGGAGGTAGTGTTTGTTTGTAACTGAAATTTCCCTTTCCCTAGTCCAACCCCCCCCCCCCCCCCCCCCGCGTGGGGAGTAGTGCAAGTAATATTTGAACAGGGGAAGCTACATCGACGCAGTGTGCGGGGAACCCACACTCCCCCGCTTGCCCTCGTCTCCGGCCGGGATCGGTGTCTTCACACCGATCAGGTGAGCTTCGGACCACTCTCCTCTACTGGTTTCTTACCTTTGCTTAGTTTAGTATTGTCTCTAGTTGCACCGTCGGCAGTGAGAGAGAGCTCGTTCCAATTTTCCATCAATTTCAGTGCCACCGCGGGTGAGTTGTGAGGGAGACACTACATCCCACGCCCTCGGCGTGCCGGCTGCCCTTGAAGCTGGGCATCCCTATCCCATTGGGGTCCATCCCCAGCCAGCCATATCCTTGGAACCCCAAGGTCCACTTCGGACACTCACCATCATCGCCGGTCCGCCTACGGGCCCGGGTGCGCGCCTCGCGGGAGAACCGCTTGTGAGATATCATCGTTCGGTCCGGTTGCTTGCAAATCTAGGTCCAAGGAGTGGTGTCACATCAAATGGTATCAGAACAAGTTTTAGACTTGTCTCTACGAGTCTAGTCCTAGGGCATTGACATTTGAGTCTCCATTGCATCATGTTCTCCATCACTCCATTGCATGACCACCCTAGGGAGATGCCCCAAATACCCATGGACCAATTTGACGTTGTCATCAACAAAGTTAATAACTGTATAGATACCCTCACCACCCGGCTTGATCGGATTGAAGCAAAAAGGAACCACGGCCCTAGAGCTTGGTCACCTCGGGATGAATTTGGATGGGAAGCCAAAGGACCCAAAGACTCATGGGAAGAGATGAAGATTGAGATTAGGAAGATCTTCACTCCCCGACCTTCCCACTCCTACCTTGAGAACCATAACCAGAGGAGCACTCCCACTCCCCCTTTCCCTTCCAGTCAACCCAAGACCTCCCTTAGGGTCCAAACTCCACCACCCCAAATGATTCCAATCCCGATCACCACCACCATTCAAACCAAATTGGCCACCACCCAACCCAAAATTCTTCATCAAACCCACACCCCACAAGCTTCCACGGTCCCCACCACCACCCCTCCATCATCCCCTAAAAGGGACACACCCCCCAAAACCCATCAACCGAATCCTCCTCAACCCACCCATCTTCCACTACCAACCCCAATCCTACCCCAACTTAGGTCTCCACTTCTTCCACTCCCAAACCCAACCCAAGTTCGAACACCCTCACCACCCCGGGTGCACCATGCCCCAACCTTCATCACCCCATCCCCAAAAGACCTTCCCATTCCCTTGGAGAGTAAAACCCCCACACCCCAAAGGGATAATAATGTGATTGAGGTACATGAGGCCTCCCCCGATTGGGAAGAAGAATACGAGTCACAATGTCATGAGTTAGGCCAGGAAATTCCCATCCCATGTGTAAGAAGCATCATGGCTCACACACCCGACCACCTAGAGGAGGAGAACACCATGGTCACCATCCCAACTGTGGGGGAAACACATGTCCAAGTGGAAGAAGAAACCTCGCACAGTGGATTCACCCTACACCACCCTCCCTAGTTGGGGCCGAGCTCATCTTAGGAGAACCCCCTTTACATTGGCTAAAGGAGAACCCAATTAGAGATATCATGGCCCATGTTTGCCCTCCCATGGAACAACACCTCCCCATAGTACCCTTATCCACCTATCACACCACAATCCAATCATCCTATCAAGTGGAAACATTAGGAGATCTTCTTAAGGGTATAGCTTGGCAAATGGAGTTAACTAGCATGTTAACCACTGTAGCCGACCGACCTAGGAGCCTAGACCTCCTACACCTATGTGTCGGGTCCATCTCCTCGATTTACACTGTGGGTTGCTACACTAGCGACCTTCTTCTATTCCTCCCTACACCTGATGAGCCCGATGCTATCCACAAACTAGAGTTGCTTATCTCGGGTAGAACATCAAGCCCTCCATTCATGGCCGACCATCCCACCAAGAACTTCGACCCAATTGTTCGATTAAAGGAGGATGACTCACCACTATGTGAGGACCATGAGGACCTAGAGTTCCTCTCCCTAGGTGACCCTTACCATGACCCCTTCGATCCCTTCCTATACCCACCCACCTTACTCACCACCAACCTTTTCCTACCCCAACCAGCCATGTTGGATCAAGCCCACCTCTCCCAAAACCCGGTCCACACCAAGGGAACCATGACCATGGGTGAAATACACCTAGGAAACAATGAGATGCCCCACTCCATGATACATACCTTCTTTGACCCCTTCGACCCTTATAAGTGGGAGCTCAAGGACCACCCCATACCCACACACATGGTCGTCACCTCTAGGATAAGAGTGCACCTATCTTGGCATATCACAACATTCGTCAGGGGTCACAAGCCCAGTCATCTCAAACATGTCACACACACTTTAGGCCCAATGCATGACTGGCTCACATTTGGATGTGCTGGCCCTCCCACATTCGTCATAGCTCTTATGCATGAATGGAACATACATGGATGTCCGAGTCTCCCGGTAATTATCGCCACCATGCACGATAGATCCACCTATGGTTGCCCCGGCCCCCCTGAGTCCATGAAAGTCTTCATCACATCTAATCATGATAGGTCAATTTATGGTTGCCCCGGTCCACCTTTTCACACTACCCACTTTCACAACCACTCACCGCATCATAATGCATGGCATGAGCACACACGCAAGCAAATCGCAACGAGCGGTGAGGTTCATAAAGAGCGGGAAAAGGCACGCGAGCACCACTTGGAATTCCAAGTAGGCAACCTATCGATGGTGACATTGGAGTGGCCCTACCCTAGAGTCACCTCCAACTTGAGGGCACGAGGACTTGGACCTTGCCAAGTTCTGAGTGACTTTGGCAACCCGGTTTACGGGTTGGACTTGCTAATAGGTTTTGGGATACACCCAACTTTTGGCTCGGCGGATCTGGCAGCCTATATGGGCACCACGGTGGAACCCAGTGAGCACCTTGAGCCTACCCCCACCTTTGTGAGTGATACCCTCGGAGAGCCTCCACATATCAGCCTGAGAGTCCGACGTGCGCACACGGAGGCAATACTGGGCAAGCAGGATACCATCACCAGCAAGAGGATCTGCCCAAGCCACCGTGAGAGGATGAAGGACCGTCCCCTGGTTACAAACGCAGGGTTGAGTTTGGAGGTCGAGGTTCACCCCGAGCTGCTTTAGAGGACCATTTACTCGACGGAGTCGAGTTTTTCGCACCCCGGGGGTATGATGGGGACATCTCCGACCACTCCACATTTTTGGGGTTCCTGATGATCGCCAGCAGTGCTACATCTTGTTCGCCACTTTATTCTGAGTCATATAATGTATCTTTCATTTTCTTATTATGTAATTTTCCTTTTATTTGAGTCAAGTCCCTAGGTTAATTGGCATTAGAGTGGTTAATGAGTCAGTTGGGCCCAATTAAGTGGGCTAGGCCCATGGGTGCCCCCTTCCCCCCTTGGTTTATTGTCATTAGTCTAAAACTCAGGGTCTTATGTTAAATTGTGGGATTCCTATAAATAGGACCCCAATCCCTCCATTTGGAGCTAATGAATTATTGAGTGAAAATTATCCACAAGAATTGTGCCCCCTTCTCTCTCTAGCTCTCTCTCTATTTCTCTCTCTCTCTCTCTCTAAAGGGGGCGAACCCCATTCTCTCTCCTCCCCACCCCCAATTTCAAAATTCACTCTCTCTCCTCCCCATTCACCTCTCATTAAGACCCCTTCCCCATACCTCCCATTTAATTCCCCTCCAACCCCTAGGTGGAATCCCCTTCTCCTAGGCACCTCTCCCTCCTCCCAAGCAACCTTTCCCCTTCCCCATACAACCTTTCATTTTCCCAAGGGAGAATCCCTTCTCCCAAGCACCCCTTCCCCTCCCCAAGGCAACCCTTCCCATTCCCTAGGCCCCCATTAACCCCTCCATTAACCCCACATTCAAACCAAAGGAGAGTTCTCTCCCCCCTCTCTCCTTCCCAACCCAAATTCGCAGCTCCCCTTCCTCCACTTGCTAGACCACCTCCGAGCCCCCTTTCTGCCCCTCCCACACCTTGTATCACCCCATAACAGACCCCCACATAGTCAGGTGCCATCCCCACACCCATCCACTCCATTTCCCACCCCATCTACTCCGTCTCCCATCACCTTTCACCACCCTATCCATCTCAGTTCGCAGGCAGCAGTTGGAGCCTGACTTGTAGAACCTGCCCCAAGGTCATTCGGCATCTTCTGGAGACATACCATACATCGACGGAACGGTCGTCAAGATAGCTTCATAGCCGAGGTGGTCTCGCTGGCATCCGACATCCCTGCTGTCTGGAGGGTTCGTTCTCGTCCGACTGCGCAACCGGGACCTGAACCAGGACCAGAGCTGCAGTGCAGAAGCTTCCACGGTCTCATCCTTCTGTTCCAAGGTGCGCCGCTTGGCCGGATCGAAGATCCACTAGTCCTCTGTCCAACACAGCAAGCGAGACCTCGTTCGGAGTCCGGGACTGCCCGTTCTGAATTTTCTCCCCCAGGTGCGCTGAACAGGCCACTCAGGACCTATCCAGAACCCTCTTCACTCAACGGGCTCTCCCTCCCAGCCCCGACATCGTCTGGCATCCCCCCTGGCTGTTGCTCGAAGAGGACTCGTCCATGGTCGTACTCATCCTAGTCCCGCTGCGTTTCAACATCGACAGCAGGCGTGGTGACTACTTCCACTTTCTGCTGCACCCTGGGACCAGTCCGAACCAGAGCGTAGGGAACCTGATCCAGAGCCCGCCCCCCGGTGTCGACGTCGGGATCATCCATAAAAATGCACAGGCATTCTTGGGTCTGTCAACGACATTTTGGCACCAGTTTCGTCGACTTTCGAGTTAGGAGGAGTGCGTGGTAGCGTCTACATCAACCCCTTGTCTGGGTATTCAAGAATAGGGCAGATCGTTCGGCACTAGCTAGTTCACCACCCCACCCCGCCAGGCCGGCTTAACGCCCCTCCCTGTGTGGAGGTAGTGTTTTTTTGTAACTGAAATTTCCCTTTCCCTAGTCCAACCCCCCAGCGTGGGGAGTAGTGCAAGTAATATTTGAACAGGGGAAGCTACATCGACGCAGTGTGCGGGGAACCCACACTCCCCCGCTTGCCCTCGTCTCCGGCCGGGATCGGCATCTTCACACCGATTAGGTGAGCTTCGGACCACTCTCCTCTGCTGGTTTCTTACCTTTGCTTAGTTTAGTATTGTCTCTAGTTGCGCCGTCGGCAGTGAGAGAGAGCTCGTTCCAATTTTCCATCAATTCGAGTGCCACCGCGGGTGAGTTGTGAGGGAGACACTACATCCCATGCCCTCGGCGTGCCGGCCGCCCTTGAAGTTGGGCATCTCTATCCCATTGGTGTCCATCCCCAGCCAGCCATATCCTTGGAACCCCAAGGTCCACTTCGGACCCTCACCATCATCGCCGGTCCGCCTACGGGCCCGGGTGCGCGCCTCGAGGGAGAACCGCTTGTGAGATATCGCCGTTCGGTCCGGTTGCTTGCAAATCTAGGTCCAAGGAGTGGTGTCACATCAAAGGGTCAAAAGGATGGTTGACCGATCTTGCCGATGATGACAAGGGTCATAAGGAGGTTGACCAATCTTGTCGATGATGACAAGGGTCACAAGGAGGTTGACCGATCTTGTCGATGATGACAAGGGTCACAAGGGTGGTCGACCGATCTTACCGATGGTGACAAGGGCCACAAGGAGGTCGACCGATCCTGCCGATGTTGACAAGGGTCGGAAGGAGGTTGACCGATCTTGCCGATGATGACAAGGGTCGCAGGGAGGTTGACTGATCTTGTCGATGATGACAAGGGTCGCAAGGAGGGTTGACCGATCTTGTCGATGATGACAAGGGTCGCAAGGAGGGTTGACCGATCTTGCCGATGATGACAAGGGTCACAAGGAGGTTGACCGATCTTGCCGATGATGACAAGTGTCGCTACAATGTTGATCGATCTTGTCGATGATGACAAGGGTCGCAAGGAGGGTTGACCGATCTTGCCGATGATGACAAGGGTCTCAAGGAGGTTGACCGATCTTGCCGATGATGACAGGGGTCGCTAGGAGGGCTGACCGATCGTGTCAATGATGACAAGGGTCACAAGGATGGTTGACCGATCTTATTGATGATGACAAGGGTCCCAAGGAGGATGACCGATCTTGCCGATGATGGCAAGGGTCGCAGGGAGGTTGACCGATCTTGCCAATGATGACAAGGGTTGCTAGAATGTTTACCGATCTTGTCGGTGATGACAAGGGTCGCAAGGAGGGTTGACCGATCTTGCCGATGATGACAAGGGTCACAAGGAGGTTGACCGATCTTGCCGATGATGACAAGGGTCCAAAGTAGGTCGACCGATCTTGTCACGCCCCGACCCTTTATTATAGCAGAAGACTAACCTAAGGAACGTGAACAGTCGACATGGTAAGCCTCTTACGGGCAAGAATGATCAGAGCACAAGACAATCACACATAAAAATGTAATTGCATAATAATTACTCAACTCTAACTTTATTTCATTAAAAATCAAAATATTCTAATACAATAACTTTTCAAAATTCATTAATCCATCAGACTCAAGGAAAAAGGAAAAATTAAAAAGACTCGATCTAAACAATAATGACATTCCTAAGTCTTCACTCTCATTTTGATAAGACTTTCATTCACTCTCAAACCCGCTACTTTTACAACTCGAATCCGAATTTGAATCACTTGCATCACTTGAAAAAGATTAGAAATAGGTAATGAGCACACTTGCCCAGTAGGTATCTTCGCATCAACATGAAGGAACTATTAAAGTAATTAGCATTTTAGCTCTAAAGAAGTAAGGTAAAATCATGCGAATGCGATCAATCATGCGATTACACCAAAGTAACAAAGATGATCAGGTAAGATAGAATGAGCAAGTATGACCAAGCAAGAATGTAAAAAGAACATGATATGGCCTTTCATGAACAAGAATGTACTAGAAAGTGATGTAACAATCAAGAATGTACTCTTCACTTAGTAGCAAGTACTTTGTGGATTTCTGTGGAATATCATGTAACAAGCTAGAAAGTCATGTCCGCATATATGTCGTGTCATGGATTTTCACTTCATGAACCGTGGATCTTCACTTATTTATAGAGAAAGTACTCCCAGCGCAATGCGACGCCAGTAGCATCATACCTCATGGTTTATAATAGTATGTTCTGACAATCAGTCAAAGGGACTAGCATAGAGCCCTTGAATACAATCAGTGCTCGATCGCATCTTCAAGTATAAATCATGTTACTTCCACGCATGTAAATAATGTGGCCAAGAAAGTGCAATTTCAACAATAGGTTCATGATAAAGTAATCCATCATAAGAATGCTTCTACTTGAATTAAAGAATTTCAATAAACATATTAAAACTAGGTTATGCCATGAAATTAAATCGGCAGCATAATGGTACATTCCTTAACTTTCATAAATTAAAATTAAGTATCTTGAGCAATATGACAAGTCCTAGACCATCAATAATCTATCTAGGAACTTTGGAATATCAACCCTTAGGTCAAACCTCGGGTTAAAGTACTCAGGAATTGTGATGGTCAATTAATAGGCCGTTACATGAACATGACGGTTTAGTATTGGACCGTTAGAATGGGCTGAATCTAGAAAGAATAGATTGGACTCAGTATATGTGACTGTTGTATACTAGACCGTTAGATGGGCCTGATGGTCGAGTAATAGGCCGTTACATAGTCAAAACCAGAAAACATCGATAGTGCTTTCTACACAATTGGGCTTTAATGGTACAACCAACTCGGCATCCTAGTGGGAATCCCAGGCTCGCGGAGAATTACGGATGCCTTGAAACCAGATTTCCTAGTCCATTGGAAGGAATATCCAATAGAGAGGTCCTCAAGTTCAATAATATGTTCTTATGTGCAAAGTGTGAACTAATGGTCATTAGAGAGGGGGATTCTTGCAGCCCACTCAAAGAGCAGACCCAACTAGGCCCAACAAGGCCCAACGAGGCAAGCTCGCCCAAGTGATAGCCCACAGGGCCCACTCAGAAAAGCCCAATAAAACAATGCTCGAGGAAACAACTCTGCTAGGCGGCCCCAAGGCTCGGAGAGCCCGAGCCTCAGTCAGGTCACAGGAAGACCCGCGCACGAGCTACCCCTCCACCCGAAGGGGGGAAGCGCTAGCCAGTCTATCCGACCCATCTCCTCACCGAGCTAGGCCTATCGCCCGATAGGGCCGGCCCCCTTAAGCTCGGGACGACTGATGAGATATTCATCATTGCAGCCGTTAGAGTCCATAGCGGGCCAAACACTAAGAAGTCCAGGAGCTCCGGTTTACCCGCGAGGATAACGCCCCCATGATGAGGCCATCAAAGCCCACGACGGAGATGTAACCTCCACCGGAGACCTCTCAGCTTGCAGGACTCCAGAAGGCGGCGCGCTATAAAAACTTGGGATACCCTCCGGTAAAAGGCAGGTCAAGAAGGGTATGATTCCACCCCCAAACTCCTGAGCAAGGACCACTTCACCCCATCGGTGGAGAGGGATCTCGCGCCCTCATCTCCCCCTCCCTATCGCTGCTCCCACCATTGCTCTACTGACTTGAGCGTCAGAGGATCTTGCCCCAGGGAATCCCCCTGGGCCCTCTGACCTGTTTCCCTGTCTTGCAGTTCATCATCTTGGTGATCATCAGCCAGCTCAGGAACCAGAGCGAGATTTCGCCTCTTCATCTAGCGCCGTCTGTGGGAAACGCACGAAGAGCCAACATGGTGCGGAGGAGCTCAGGGAGGAGGTCCGCCGGCGAGAGGGGTAAGGCCGTGGTAGCGGCAGGGGATGGCCCTTCCAGGGCCTCACAGAACCCTCCCTCCAACGCCAGCATCCCCGCCGACGGACCACCACCACCACCCCCCCCCCCCCCCCCGCGACAGCGGGGCTACCCCCCTACGGTGACACTGAAGCTTTCCAGGACCTCAATGCCAAACTGGATATCCTCGTGGATCTCATGAAGACCTAGGCGGCCAGGGATGCAAGGTCCCGCGCCCCGTCAGGGAGGCCCCCCGCAGGAGTACATCCCAGCACACAGCTGGGGGCCGCTTCACCCTCCGCGGCCAGCAGCTCATCCGTAACAGGGTCGGAGGACCCTCGCAAGCTCCGCCTCCGGAGCAAGAGGCCTCCTCCACACCAAGGAAAGGAAGGCAGGGGGCGCAACGGCCCGATCCGAAGCCAACGCCCCCGGAGACCACCTAGGCACCCCCCTAGCCTCGCGGCACGACAGCAACTGGAGCTATCCCTCCCGCTGCGAGACTTCGAAAGGCGCTTCGCTGAGCAGGAGCGCGCCCTTCGCGCCCTACAGAAGGCCTCTTCCCTGGAAGATGAGGAGAAATCCCCATTCTTTGAGTATATCTTGAAGGCAGAGGTATCTCCCAGAGCCCCCATACCAACCTTCAAGCTTTACGACGGCCAGGGCGACCCGGCCGACCATTATGATAGCTTCGACGCCCTGATGACTCTACACGGAGCGTCGGACCCCATCAAGTGCCGTGCCTTCGTGACCACTCTGGTCCAGGGCGCTCAAGCGTGGTTCCGGGCCCTCGCCCCCGGATCCATCCGAGACTTCAAGCAGTTCGGGCGAGTCTTCAAGGAGAGCTTCACCGGAAGTGCCCCCCCAAGGTCGGTGGCGGGGCTCTTGGCCCTCAAACAGGCGCAAGGGGAAAGGCTCCGGGCTTACGTCCACCGGTTTAAATCAGAAGCCCTCCGAATCCCCCGCCTGGATGTGGCCTCGGCCACAACCGCCCTGACCGGGGGTACCCGGGATGAGAATCTCCGCCGCGAACTCATCCTCCACCCTCCCTCGACCCTTGCCGAGCTAGTAACTCTGGCTCTGCGCCACACCGAGTGCGAGGAAGTGCTCAGCGCTTGTCGAGACGCAACCTGCTCGGGTCGGGAGGGGGACAAGAAGCGGGGCCCCGAGCCAAATCCTAGCTCGGGAAAGAAGCGGGATCGAGATGGAGAGCGCAAGCGGAAGTACGAGCGGTACACCCCATTAACCGCACCGATCTATGAAATCTATGAAGACGTCAAAGGCTCGGGACTTCTCCGTCGGCCCGAGCCGATGAGGTCGAAGAACCGCAAGCGAGACAGACATTGTCTATTCCACGGTGATCACGGGCATCACACCGGTGATTGCCACCAGCTCCAAGACGAGATCGAGCGCCTCGTCTGCCTCGGGCATCTGGCTCGGTTCACTGCCGAGCGCAGAGAAGATCAAGGCGCCGCAGAGGAGATTGACAACGCCCCCCAAGGGGTCCACATCAACGTCATCTCTGGAGGAATAGCGTCAGGAGGCGACAGCAGCCGTGGAAGGAAGTGTCATGCCGAGCGGGTGAGCCGAGCCCCAGAGCCACCCAAGGCCCCGCCCTAGGTCATAGTCTTCTCCGACCAAGACCTGGAAGGGCTGAGCACCCCGCACGATGACGCCCTCGTAATCTCGGCCACTATAAACCATTGTAACGTAGATCGGATTCTTGTGGACAATGGAAGTGCCCCTGATGTGTTGTCTTATGACTGTTTCCTCAAAATGGGAGAGAGTCCATCCAAACTCCGCCCGATCCGGACGCCCCTCTGTGGGTTCAATGGCCTTGCCACTCTCCCCGAGGGAGCCCTAAGCCTACCGGTTACCCTCGGCACCCCACCCAAAACCGTTACGGTCATGGTAGACTTCATGGTGATCAAAGGGATGATAGCGTACAACGCCATTTTCGGCCGGGGAATCCTCATCCGGATCAAGGCAGTACCATCTACCTATCACCAGAAAATGAAGTTCCCCACCAAGAACGGGGTAGGGGAAATCTGAGGTAACCAGGCCACGGCCCGAAGATGCTACAACATCTCGGTGGAGGCCACGCGGCCAGACGGGAATAATAAGGGCCCCCGGGAAGTCGAGGAAAAGTCCGCAGCTGCTAAGCCAGGAGGCGAGTTGCTGACGATCTTCCTAAACGACGACCCGACCCTAGGAGTAAGGATTGGAGCCGGCTTACCACTCGAGGAACAGCAGCAATATAAGAATTTTCTTTCTGAGTACATCCGAGTATTCGCTTGGTCCGACGATCAGCTCCCTAGGATACCTGAGGAGACCGTGCTACACCAACTCAACCTCAACCCTACCATGAAGCCCATGCAGCAGCGCCGAAGGAAGCACGCACCAGAGAAGCAGACGATCATCAAGGCGCAGGTCACCAAGGGGCAAGAGACTGGTCTTTTTAGACCAGTCTTGTACCCTACGTGGCAAGCCAATGTCGTCCTGGTACCAAAGGCTTCCGGCGAGTGGCGGATGTGCGTGGACTTCACTGACTTGAATAAGGCGACCCCTAAAGACTGCTATCCCTTGCCCAGCATCGACCAACTGGTCGACTCGGCATCGGGCAACGAGATGCTCAGCTTCCTGGATGCCTATTCGGGTTACCATCAGATCAGGATGAACCCCGAAGACATCGAGAAGACCGCCTTCATCACCGACTACGGCGTGTACTGCTATACCCGGATGCCTTTCGGGTTGAAGAACGCTGGAGCCACATACCAAAGACTGGTCAACCACATGTTTGAGGAACAGCTAGGTCGGAACGTTGAGGCCTACATTGATGACATGCTTGTCAAGACCCCCAAGGCCCAGGACCACCTTACCGACCTCGCCGAAGCCTTCGGCGTCCTCCTGAAGTACAATATGAAGCTCAATCCTGCCAAGTGCGCCTTCGGCGTAAGATCCGGGAAGCTCCTGGGTTTCCTGGGCACTCAGCGTGGGATCGAAGCTAACCCTGACAAAGTCCAGGCCATCCTGGACATGCGCCCGCCCGCCTGCATCAAGGACGTCCAGCGTCTGACCGGGCGTGTCGCCGCTCTCAGTCGTTTCCTGTCCCGTGCGGCCGAACGATGCTTGCCCTTCTTTAAACTATTGAAGGGGCCCAAGTGGGCATCTGCTACGTTCGCATGGGATGAGGAATGCTAGAAAGCGTTCACTGAGCTTAAGGAGTTCCTGGCTTCGCCCCCGGTGCTCTCCACGCCCGTGCCGGGCGAAGCTTTGCTACTCTATCTCTCAGCGACGTCATCAACGGTCAGCTCGGTCCTGGTCAGAAATGACTCAGGAATCGAAAGGCCAGTCTACTATACCAGCAAAGTGCTTAGCGAGGCCGAGAGGAGGTACCCCGCAACCGAGAAGCTCATTCTAGCGCTGGTTACCTCCGCGAAACGCCTCCGACCCTACTTCCAGGGGCACCCCATCACCGTGCTAACTGGCGAGCCGTTGAAGAAGATCTTGGCCCACCCTGAGGCCTCAGGGCGACTCGTCAAGTGGGCTCTTATGCTTGGGGCCTACGACATCTCGTATCGCCCGCGAGCAAGGACCACTTCACCCCATCGGTGGAGAGGGATCTCGCGCCCTCATCTCCCCCTCCCTATCGTTGCTCCCACCATTGCTCTACTGACTTGAGCGTCGGAGGATCTTGCCCCAGGGAATCCCCCTGGGCCCTCTGACCCGTTTCCCTGTCTTGCAGTTCATCATCTTGGTGATCATCAGCCAGCTCAGGAACCAGCGCGAGATTTCGCCTCTTCAGTCATATATCGGAATATATGCCATGTACATAGAGAAATTGACTCTATGGAAAAGAATGTGTAATGATGTGAAACCATGATAAAACTTCGTCAATACATTTAGTTAAAATCATGTTTTTAAAAGAAAACTATAGAGTTTTAGCAAATAAAATTAACATGTACTTAAAATAACTCAAAGTGCTTTAGACATGTATGAATCAATTTATAAACTCAAAGTTAATGAAGATAGGTCAAAACTTAGCTATCTAGGCTTATTTATAAGCTACTTTGATTGTTCTCAATTCTGTCTCGAATTGACAGAACTCAGCACTCTGGCGGTCTAAGCCAGGCGCGTCATATGGCTATGACGGTTTATCGTGGAGCCGTCAGAGTCTTGTAACGCTCCGATCCTGGTCCGTCAGTGATTACAGAGAAATTTAAGTACAACAGGCGGTGTGACGGCTTATCGTAAGGCCGTCAGGGTCATGTGACGGTCTAACTATCATTCGTTAGAGCACTGCTGACAGTCAGTAAAAGATCTATGGTTTAAAGCCTTTCATGTAAGAAGAATAAAAAATAAATAACTACTCTAGTCATGACAGAACGAAGAATAGGCCATCTAGATGCATAGGTCGTAGTGAATGAACAAGGGAATATCTTTTATCTTTAAATTAGGCTAAGGACATGCATGTATACATAGACCTACTAAAACATGAAATTCATGATCTATAGTGCATGAAATCAAGTAAAACCAGAGGGCTTTTACTCTTATCATGATATTCTTACCGTTCATGAGATAACCTACCTCTTTATTGGCCTTTCAACTTCCAATTTGTGACTGCGAGACACGCCCTAGTTCTTCCCTTCCTATGAGTTTTCAACAACTTCACGTCGCTCTAACTCCTCAATCTCTTGACCTAAGGAGGTGAAATTTGGAGGGTAAGAAGGTGAAACTAAGGAGAACAGAAAGTTATAAAGACACTTAGGCTAATTACGTCGATTTGGTGTTCTAATCTCCTGATCTTCAGTGGACTTTCGCTCAGATTCCTGGGTCGCTATGGTCGAACCAGCAACTTTGGAAGCGTCAAACTCCTTGTGTAGTTGATCTCCTAGCACGAAATTTTGAGGAAGATTAGTCCTATGTATAAGGAATAAAAAGCTCTAAAGAACTTATCCGAAATACTATCTCCTTACCTTAGTTCGATGCGAGCCAATGTAGGGGTCGCGCAGGTCAAAACTAGGGTCTATTTATAGGTTCTAACTAGGGTTTTGTAGATTAGATCGATTCTAGAGTCCTTGTTACAGCTCAGATCGACTTTAGAGAGTCCTTAACACATTTACTAGTCCTCCCATCTCGATCCCTAAGAGATAGACTAGCAAAAATCTAATCTTTTTGCTCTTTCTTCCATTCACGGAACTGACAGAGCGTGATAGTCGACTCTTGGTGCGTTACATGCCTGTGGCGGTCGCACGATAGACCGCTACAGCTACTGTGCGCAGAATTCAACTTAATTCAAACTCTTTTATTTGTTTTATCCACATAATTAAATATAAATTGATATTTATCCTTAAAATTCATGAATAGCCTAAATAACATTCTAGAATATGGGCCAAACTTAATGGACTTGGTCCTTAAAACTTTTGGGTTTTATTTATCAAAGCTGGATTAATTATTCAACATACTTGGGCCTTATAATCGATTTAAGCTTTATAATTCCTAATAAATTCTAGAAAATTCTTAAAATAATCCAGAAATTATTTATATAGATTTTGGGGCACTACACCCTCCCCCACTTAGAAGAATTTGGTCCCCAACTTCATGGATTATATGGAGAGTGTACTTACAGTTGAATAATTCTGGGAATCTTTTCCGCATGGCTTCTTCCGTTTCCCAAGTTGCTTCAGACGGTCATAATTTCTTCCATTGAATTTTGACCGTAGGAATAGCTTTAGTCCTTAGTTGACGCACTTCCCATTCTAGAACCTTTATTGGTGTTTGCTCGTACGTCATATCCTTTTGAATCTCCAAATTATCGTAAGTGATGACATGGAAAGGATCAGGTACATACTTCTTGAGCATCGAGACGTGAAATACATTATGATCTTCGGATAATTATGGAGGTAAAGTAATCCGATAAGTTACTTCACTAACTCTTTCCAGAATTTCAAAAGGGCCAATGAACCTTGGAGTTAGCTTGCCTTTGATGTCAAATCTTCGAATATCACGACTCGGAGAAACCTTTAGATACACATGATCTCCTACCTGAAACTCCAAGTCGCGCCTTCGATTATCAACATAGGATTTTTGCCTATCGTGTGCCACCTGCAATCTTTCTCGAATGAGCTTAATTTTATCTGAAGAATCCCTGATAATGTCGGGGCCTAGAATTTGCCTTTCCCCTATTTCATTCCAACATATTTGTGATCTATAGCTTTTTCCATATAAAGCTTCAAAAGGTGCCATCTGCATGCTGGCCTGATAACTGTTGTTATATGCAAATTCTACCAGAGGCAAGTGATCATGCCAACTTCCTCCAAAGTCAATAGCACAAGCCCTGAGCATATCTTCTACCACTTGATTTGTTCTTTCCGTCTGACCGTCAGTTTGTGGATGGAATGCTGTGCTAAAATTCAATCTAGTCCCTAGTGACTGTTATAGACTCTTCTAGAATTGTGATGTGAATCTAGGATCTCTATCAGATATGATAGTGACAGGGACACCATGTAGCTTGACAATTTCCTTTATGTATAAGGTTGCTAGAATGTCCGCAGACCATCGACTTTTGATTGGTATGAAATGTGCAGATTTAGTCAATCGGTCTATGATTACCCATATACCGTCGTGTCCACCCCATGCCTTTGGTAAACCTATAATGAAATCCATTCCTATACTTTCCCATTTCCATGCTGGAATATCTGAGGGATGTAATTTACCTGTGGGTCAAAAATGCTCTGCCTTTACTTGTTGACAAGTGAGAGAGCGGAACACGAAATCAGCTATTTCCCTCTTCATATTAGGCCACCAGAAATTTCCTTTGAGATCTTGATACATTTTTCTACCACCTGGATGAATGGTGTACTTGGATTTATGTGCTTCTTCTAGGATCTGTTTCTTTGTATCCTCATGATATGGTACACACACTCGGCCCTTAAATAACAATCTTCCATCATTGGAAATAGAAAAATATGGCCTCTGTTCTATGTTGGCTTTAATCTCCAATAATACGGGATCATCATTTTGCAGGTTGACCAGATCTTCTATTAATGTAGGTTGAGCTTGAATATTAGCTATGAAACAATCTTCCTCCTTTAT
Organism: Amorphophallus konjac; assembly: GCA_022559845.1. Taxonomy (NCBI): domain Eukaryota; kingdom Viridiplantae; phylum Streptophyta; class Magnoliopsida; order Alismatales; family Araceae; genus Amorphophallus; species Amorphophallus konjac. Next base: position 246,223,381 of record CM040119.1, read on the forward strand.
GTCAATATCTTAGTTCAACTAAGCTAATTGAGGAATAAGATTAGTCATACTAATCATAAGACTTGATAGCTTTCCCATTGATTTTCTACTGAGTGCATCTGCTACAGCATTAGCCTTGCCAAGATGATATTGAATAGCAAAATCAAAGTCCTTGAGATATTCTAACTATCTCCTCTGCCTCATATTTAACTCTTTTTGAGAGAATAAGTATTTCAAGTTTTTGTGGTCCAAGTAGAACGTGAATTTCTCTCCATAGAGATAATGACGCCAAATTTTTAAGGAGAAAATGATGGCAGCCAATTCTAAATCATGCACAGGGTAATTTTCCTCGTGACGTTTCAATTATCTTGATGAATAACAGATTACCTTTCCATTCTGCATGAGGACGCACCCTAAGCCAATGCTAAACACATCCGTATATACTTCGAATCCACCACCTTTCACCGGTAGTGATAGAATAGGAGCTGTAGTAAGATGGTTCTTAAGAGTTTGAAAACTCTATTCACAATCCTCTGACCAGACGAAAGGATTTTGTTTTCTTGTGAGTCTAGTTAAAGGAATAGTAATTTTTGAGAAGTCCTTAATGAACCTCCTATAATAACCAGCTAGACCCAGAAAGCTTCCTACTTCTGATACAGTCGTTGGCCGGCTCCAGTTTCTGACAGCTTCTACTTTAAAAGGATCCACAATGATATTTTCTTTTGAAATAATGTGGCCTAGGAATGAAACTTCCTTGAGCCAGAACTCACACTTGTTAAGCTTGGCATAAAGTTTATGTTCTCTAAGTGTTTACAAAGCTATCCTCAGATGTCCTTCATGTTCCACTTTTGTCTTGGAATATACCAGGATGTCATCTATGAAGACGACGATGAACTGGTCCAGATATGGCTGGAAAACATTGTTCATAAGTTGCATAAATGCTGCTGGGGCATTTGTTAACCCGAACGGCATCACCACAAATTCATAGTGGCCATAACGACTTCGAAAAGCTTATTTATAAATGCCTTCTTCTTTAATTCTAAACTGATGATAACCTGATCTGAGGTCAATCTTGGAGAAATACTCTACTCCTGAAAGCTGATCGAAGAGCTCCTCAATACGCGGCAACGGATACTTATTTTTTATTGGAAGTTGATTCAGTCGCCGATAGTCTATGCATAACTTGAGAGATCCATCCTTCTTCTTGACAAATAGAACCAACGCACCCCAGGGGGATGTGCTAGGTCTGATGAAACCCTTATCTAATAATTCCTACAACTGCCTCCTTAGTTCCTTAAGTTCTATGAGGGACATCCTGTAAGGGGCTATAGAAACAGGTGCTGCTCCTGGGATGAGTTCAATAGTGAAGTTTACTTCCCTCTCGGGTGGTAAGCTGGGTAATTTCGGTGGAAATACATCTGGGAACTCATTTACAATAGGAATGTCTGCTAGGATGATTTCTTTGGACTCGATAACAATGACAGAAGCAAGAAAAGCTTCACATCTTTGCGAGATAAGTTTACATGCGTGAAGAGAGGATATGATAGTGGGATGTTTCCTATACTTGATGCCAAGGAAAGAAAATCTTGGAAGACTGGGTTTTCGAAAGGATATAATCCTATTTCGGTAGTTAATATTAGCATCATGATCTATAAGTCAATCTACCCCTAAGATGGCATCATAACCTTTCATGTCAAGGCATACTAAGTTTGCGGGGAGATTGTGACCTTCTACTATTACCTCACTATCAGGATAATACTCGATGAGCTTTGTTCCAGAACCTAAGGGTGTGATAATAGTAAGATCTGAAGGTAGGGGAACTGATGCAATTGGTAATATTTTTACAAAAGTAGTGGAGATAAAAAAATGAGAGGCACCAGTATCAAATAGCACAAATACAAGATGGGAACAAATTTGAAGGGTACCTTCCATAAGTCCACCATCACTGGGTGCTTCTTCTTCTTCTAGAACAGCATTGAGGCGAGCTTGCCTCTTACGTCCACCACAAGATGATTGATCCTTCATAAGGGGGCAATCTGGCATACGATGCTCCCTGCTTCCACAACGTAGACAAGCACCAAGGCACTTCCAATATTCTTCAGCCGAATGGCCAAACTTCTCGCAAAATGTTCAAGCCGCCATGACTTGCTCCTCTTCCTCCTTGACTTTCTTGTTCTTCTGGGAACTTCCACTGTTCTCGCTCCTGGATCTTTTCTTACTATCACAGCTTTTATAAGATTCCGTGATGCTGAATTTCTCCTTCTTATAACACCGATCAGATCGTCGGCTAGACTCTTCTCCCTTTCCTTTCAATTTCTCGACCTTTTCTAAGGTTCTCTTACATAAATATGCCTGCTGGACCATCTCTGCATAGGTACAGATGTTTTGGGTCCCGAGCTGCTGAATGAAACTGGGTCATAACCCGTCCATAAACCGATTAGCCTTCAATAAATTGGTACTGATTAAGTGCGGTGCATAGGGTGCTAGCATGGAGAATTGAAGTTCATACTCCGCGACTGTCATCATTCCCTGACGAAGAGAGGCAAACTCCATAGCCTTTCTTTCTTTAACATGTTCAGAAAAGTACTTAGCACGGAATAGAATGAGAAAACTGTCCCATGTATGAGGTGCATCGGCTGGAGGTATAGGTACTGACTTCCACCATGTGCGTGCATCTTTATTGAGTTGGAAGGTTGCGAGATGCACTTTTTCTTGTTCTGTGCAATGGATGACATCGAAGATACGATTCATCTCATCTATCCAGTTTTCTGCCTCATCTGGGTTGGGAGAACCGTAGAAACGCGGAGGGTTTAAGCTCCAAAAATTACGATGCAAGTCACCAGCCCTCGCCCCTGCGCCTGCCTGGGCCATAATTTGTAATGCCTGAGTAAGACCGGCAACCGTTTGTTGCATGCCACCCTAATCTATGCGATGAGCCATTGTAATAATGAGGTACCTAAGAGAAATAACAAATTATTAATTCTCATGGAATTAAAAAGAGATTAATCTTAAAATAATTAACTATCTTATCTCGGGCTCAACCCAGTTCTCGCATAGGTGAGAAATTTTCTTCCTTAGTTCACAGGTAGGGGTCTTTAAACCATGGACTTATCCTATAACATGACTCTTTTCTCTAAGTCCTGAGACTTAGGCTCTGATACCAACTTAACTGTCACGCCCCGAGCCTTTATTATAGCGGAAGACTAACTCGAGGAATATGAACAGCCGACATGGTAAGCCTCTTGCGAGCAAGAATGATCAGAGCGCAAGACAATCACACATAAAAATGTAATTGCATAATAATTACTCAACTCCAACTTTATTTCATTAAAAATCAAAATATTCTAATACAATAACTTTTCAAACTTCATTAATCCATCAGACTCAAGGAAAAAGGAAAAATTAAAAATACTCGATCTAAACAATAATGACTTTCTTAAGTCTTCACTCTCATTTTGATAAGACTTTCATTCGCTCTCGGACCAGCTACTTGTATAACTCGAATCCAAATTTTGAGGCTCGCAGAGAATTACGGAGGCCTTAAAACCATATTTCCTAGTCCATTGGAAGGAATATCCAATAGAGAGGTCCTCAAGTTCAAGAATATGTTCTTATGTGCAAAGTGTGAACTAATGGTCATATATCGGAATATATGCCATGTACTTAGAGAAATTGACTCTATAGAAAAGAATGTGTAATGATGTGAAACCATGATAAAACTTCATCAATACATTTAGTTAAAATCATGTTTTTAAAATAAAACTATAGAGTTTTAGCAAATAAAATTAACATGTACTTAAAATAACTCAAAGTGCTTTAGACATGTATGAATCAATTTATAAACTCAAAGTTAATGAAGATAGGTCAAAACTTAGCTATCTAGGCTTATTTATAAGCTGCTTTGATTGTTCTCAATTCTGTCTCGAATTGACAGAACTTAGCACTCTGGCGGTCTAAGCCAGGCGCGTCATATGGCTATGACGGTTTATCGTGGAGCCATCAGAGTCTTGTAACGCTTCGATCCTGGTCCGTCAGAGATTATAGAGAAATTTAAGTACAACAGGCGGTGTGACGGCTTATCGTAAGGCCGTCAGGGTCATGTGACAGTCTAACTATCATCCATCAGAGCACTGCTGACAGTAAGTAAAAGATCTATGGTTTAAAACCTTTCATGCAAGAAGAATCAAAAATAAACAACTACTCTAGTCATGACAGAATGAAGAATAGGCCATCTAGATGCATAGGTCGTAGTGAATGAATAAGAGAATATCTTTTATCTTTAAATTTGGCTAAGGACATGCATGCATGCATAGACCTTCTAAAACATGAAATTCATGGTCCATAGTGCATGGAATCAAGTAAAACCAGATGACTTTTACTCCTATCATGATATTCTTGCCGTTCATGAGATAACCTACCTCTTTATTAGGCTTTCAACTTCCAATTTGTGACTGCAAGACACGCCCTAGTTCTTCCCTCTTGTGAGTTTTCAGCAACTTCACATCGCTCTAACTCCTCAATCTCTTGACCTAAGGACGTGAAATTTGGAGGGTAACAAGGTGAAACTAAGGGGAATAGAAAGTTCTAAAGACACTTAGGTTAATTATCTCGATTCAGTGTTCTAATCTCCTGATCTTCAGTGGACTTTCGCTCAGATTCCTGGGTCGCTATTGTCAAACCAGCAACTTTGGAAGCTTCAAACTCCTTGTGTAGTTGATCTCCTAGCACGAAATTTTGAGGAAGATTAGTCCTATGTATAAGGAATAAAAAGTTCTAAAGAACTTACCCGAAATACTATCTCCTTACCTTAGTTCCACGTGAGCCAATGTAGGGGTTGTTGGAGCAGGTGCGATGGATTCAGAGGGGGGTGAATGAATCCCACCCTTAAAAAACTTTCGCTCAATAGACTTAATCAAAAACTCTTTTGAACCAAAGAGCAAACATGTATAGCGCGCCTATACATTCATCTAGCGGAAGCAAAGGAAAGCAAACAACTACTGCACAGATGATTTTTTAGGTGGTTCGGTCCACAGACCTACGTCCACCCCTCACTCCAAACCAGAGTGAGGCTTCCACTAGCTAAAGCTAGAACCGTAGACTCAGTCTGCAACAGACGCTGCCTAACAGCTTGACAAACCAAGGGAAACAAATCCCTCAAACCAAGCTCTGCAACCCACAGAAGCTTGACACCTGGACTTGCTACCCACAAGACCAGAACCGGAGGGCGTGCCTCCCTTCCTCTAAACCAGAGGGAAAACACAAGTGACACCCAGTCACTTGCCAACCGAAGGAAAACCTCCCTTCCTCCAAACAGGAGGGAAACTAGTGACACCCAGTCACTAGCAGCTAGAGACCAAGGTCTCTCTTCCCCTGAATCTACAGGAGGAACCCCGATCCCAACAATGGAAACGGAAAGCACTAAGGATAAGAAAAAAAACAAATAAAAGGACAAAAGAAAAACTAATCAGAGTATAGCTCCGATGAGTTTGATGGCTTTGGATTTGATCCACGAGGCCAATCTTGAAACAGATCTTCAATGTGCTTCAGCTGCTTCTTCACTCTGCACTCTCTTTCTCTCACGCTGTTCTCTCTTTTCTTCTCTCAATCTCTTTCTCTATTCTTCTTCTTCTTCGGCTGGCTCACCTTTGTTTTTTCTTCTGGAGACCTTTCCTCTAGTACCAGCAGCAGCCTTCGAAGGGGTAAAGAGGCTCTTTATAGGAACATGGCCTTCGTGTGGATCAAGCAGCAGCAGCCTACTGAAGTTCCACTAGTCCACGTGTCAGGGAATAGAAATTTATTTTCCTAGGATCACGTGCCAATCGTTTGCCCCTTTATCCACGGGCCATTCACCTGTCAAATAGTCAGAAGGAATTATCAGCTTAAGACTGAAAACTTGTGCAGACTTCACTATGCAACTTTATACAGACTGGAACGAAGCACTTAAGAACCAATGCGATGAATGTATAGAGTTGCTTAACTAACACATGAAACAAGTCTGTATAGACTTGCTTGGCTGACCTACTGACAACACATCACATGCATGAACAAGCCACACAAATTGTACAGACTTATGTGAATGCAAAGCTAAAGCATGTACAGACTTCACGTATGCAAGGCCATGAACATTACAAATGGATGCACTGACATGCCAAATGAATGTGCAGACTCTACATACAACAATGTGTAGACTTAGTGTTTGTGCAGCAAAACAGACTTTGTGTGTGATGTGCAGACTTGCTATGTGTCATGTGTACAGACTTCACGTATGCAAGGCTATGAACATTACAAATGGATGCACTGACATGCCAAATGAATGTGCAGACTCTGCATACAACAATGTGTAGACTTAGTGTTTGTGCAGCAAAACAGACTTTGTGTGTGATGTGCAGACTTGCTATGTGTCATGTGTGCAGACTCTACATGCAAGATAGTGTATAGACTGTTATCATGATGCACAAACATATCAGCAGAGTGTGTAGACATTGAATGCATGGAAAGATTGTACAGACTTCGTCTGCGTGCATGCTATGTACATACTTGCCACCAGAACTAACGGATGTATAGACTTGTGTTCGTGCAGCGAGACAATGTATAGACTTGATGCGATACATGAACAAGCAGACGATGTACAGACTTTGCCTGCATGCTGTGCAAGACAATGTATGGACATATGTTCATGTAACAGACAATGTATAGACTTGATGTTCGTGCAACAGACAATGCATAGACTTGTGTGTGCAGGGCAGACAATGTATAGACTTGCAATGCGTGCGGCGATGACAATGAATGGACTTGTGTGTACAGGCTGTACAGACTTGATAGCGTGCATGCTGCAAGGCAATGGCTATACAGACTTGAACGATCTGGCTGTACAGACTTGATGTGTGTGTGCTAGACAATGTATAGACTTTGGAAAGCTTGAAGCATAGAAATGGTAAGTGAGACGCACCGATCTACAGACTTTGTAATACGATGCATGCACAAGCCAACGATGTATAGACTTGATGAACAATGTAATAAGACTCTGTACAGACTTGGCCAATGTACTGACTTAGCAGTATAGCATGAGACGCTAAGTAGGACGTGAAATGTATTGGCTTTGGCTGTATAGACTTGATCAATGAATGAACGCATGGACTATGCCCTTGAAGAATGTTCAGACATGAAATGTATGCATGGACTATGCAGCTCGGACTTAACATGAACGCACAGACTTTAGATGCTGATGCAACGAAACACCGGAGGATGTACAGACTTTTTGCCAAAGAATGTACAGACTAGAGTTGATGCACAGTGAACATGGACCAATGCAGTGAATGCATATAGTAGATATGAACTGATGCAATGTATGCAGGAGAACTAACAGAGCAGTCTATTTACCAATGCAGAGACAGACAATGCAATGAGATGAATGTGCCCACTCTCAAATCAATCAATCAAACATGCTCATATAGCATGCTGACATCAAAATAATTCATACTCATAGTGCAACACAATTCATGCTCATAGTGCTTGCTGACATCAAAATCATAGGGGCACAACAATCTCCCCCTTTTTGATGATGACAACACTATGAGTCACTATATGAATCACTATGAGACATGCTGACATGCAGACATGCAGAACCAAAATTATTCTCCCCCTTTGACTTCATCAAAAAGAGAAAAATTTGAGAGAGAAAAATTTAGCATGTATGAAAAGATTGATAAAATATCTCCCCCTTTAACAAATGAAGGCACATAAGAGCTATTCCCCCCAAAAAAATATGCAGGATGAGCACTAGAGGAATAAAATGTAAGAACTCCCCCTATCAACATGAATGATTTTAGGTGAACCAAAAGCAATCTGAAATTGAATTCTAACAACAAGATATTGATTGGATTGCCAAAGAATAGATGAGAGAGAAAGATTTTCAATGGGATACCAAATCCATAAATCTTGATAAGCAAATGTCAGACTCTTTTATTATACTAGATTATGAATGAGTCTAAACTTACCAGCATGATTTAAGAATGATATATACAAAGTTTATCAGGAAAATTCAATACTCATGTCTGAAACACCTTTTAATAGAGATGAACCAATTGCACATATGACACACATATTTGACCTCCTTCTATCTTACTCAATCAATTTTAATGACTTCTTTAGAAGTTACACAAGATAGTATTGAGATTAGATATATATGAGTGTATCTGAAATTTCTTTGATTATACTTAGTTTTCATAATTTTTCTATTGATCATCACTTATTTTCCTAAGCAATCTTAGTTGATAAACACCTTTTTACATGAGGCACAACACGTCTCAGGTGAAGTGACTCAGTTACTCAATGTGATAACTGTATTGCCTCTCAGTTGGTAGAGCAGAGTTAGCAATAGAAATGTCTTTTTACATGAGGAGACATCTTGGTTAGAGGCAGGAATCCCCAGTTACTCAACACAATTATGCCATTGCTCTATCAGATTTCTCAAATTTTTTTTTTTATACCAGAGATAACTGTGGCACTTCATGACATGGGTTTACACTATTTCTTTGATAGATAACCCAGTTTCTCTGTGATCAAAGTCATTGCTCTGACTTCATTTTCTTTCAACTATTTTCAGACAATGCTCAATACACTGATATGTTTAAAAACAATACTTACTACATGTTTCTTAACCAAAGAAGACCATTCGATTAAAATTTCAGAGTTCAGAGGTTTTTGTATGATGTTACATGAGAAAATTGGTTAAGATTTATTAAACATGATGGTTCAGACATTTTCAAGATTTTTAAATCAAAACTTGATGAATACATTAGACTTAAATCAATTTGATTTATCAGACATTCTTAAACCAGTATAATAGAAGAGTCTTCTTTTCGGAATATGTCGGATTTATGATTAGGGTACACATATTGAAATTTTCCCAAATTCAGATGAATTAAAATGGCAATGCAGCAAGATGTGAGCATTAAAGGAGTGCAGTTCAGAAACCAATGTTAAAGACTGGAATTCATACAGATTATCTTGACAGAATTTGACAAGGAGGTATTCAAGCAAAGCTCTCCTTTAGCAATTTAAGAAGTATCAGATGTAGATTTCAGCTTCAAGAAAGTTGAGAGTTCAGAGTAGGAAGATGATTTAACTGACTGAATAGGAAGGGTCCAGTTTATGAAAGACTGATAAATTTAAAATACTCCCCCTGTCTAGATGCAATGAGTCATTTCTTTTTAGATTTTTCAAATTTGATGATATGCAATACACTGCTCTACAATGCAAACTCCCCCTGACAATATGCAATGTATATATGAGAATTCTAGAATGCACCACGTGCAATGACATCCTACAGGGCATAAAGCAAATTATTCACATGAAGATGCAGACTTTCTCTGATATGCAAACTTGACCCTTGGTACTTGGCGAAGGCAAACCTCTATGCATAGTAAGAACCTTCAGACAGATTTCTTCTGCCCTTTAGTAGCTTACCATTTGATATACCAAAGTGGTCATGCATGACAATGCAGTACCAACACAGTTCTAAATACATCAGATTTTCAATGACTGTATGTCAAACGGATGTAAGAACAATCAATTGACATGTGCAATCCACAACTATGCACCAAATTGAAGACCATGCTCATGGGTTTATAGTCTTCTCTATGAACACAATCACATGTTAAAACATTAGTGTATGCAGATGAAAAATCACTTCAACATGTCTACACTGAATATATATGCACACACAGTTCAAAGTACAAACAAGTAAGCCCATGTAGCTCAATGCAAGTGTCAAAGCAAATAAAGGAACTTGTATGCATGAAACATGATATGCAGTTGAAAAAAGATTCCTAAGGAATTCAATTAACCAAATGTGAAGAGTGCAAGTATTACCTGAAAAGTGCGAGAATGGGGTTTATCAACTTGAGTGCCTTGGTTTATTAACCCCTTTTATTCTTCAGCTTCTAAGGCACACCTGCAAGTTAGCACACTATTTTGCATGGGCAGGTACCCAAACAGTCTTGGGTCCCGCATGGTTAATAGCACCTTTGATGGGTGCTCTCCATAGTCCTTGGGCTTTTGAGTCATCAAAAATCATTAAACGACAGTCACTCATGGAGTGCCCAAACTGCCCACAATAGTAGCATCAAGAAACAGATTTTAGGTTCTTTTTATGCACATCATTATTAGCATGAATTCTATGTGCATTGGCATGGAAATTTCTGTTATTTGCATGACCAAACTATTTTCCATAATCAAAACCTTCAAAGTTTTTCTTTTTAAAAATAACTTTGTTCTTTCTGAGAGCATTTGTATTTGCAGGGAATTTAAACCCTTCAGAAATGAAACTTTTCCCTTGAGCATGCCAACAATCCTTGACTGTGTGGCCATGCTTTCCACAATGAAAACATGTAATCTGACTACCTCTAGATCCCTTCCTGAACCAGCAATTCAAAGCTAGATGGCCCAATTTCCCACAATAAAAACATTGAATCTTTTTGCTCTGAGCAGAAATAGGTTTCCCAGCATGCTTTCTGTTGTCTTGTTTCAGAATAAAACAATTATTCATAATGTGGCCAACCCTACCACAGTAATGACATGAATTCTTATTTTTATGTGCATGTGTATGTGTATTCATGTCAAGCACATATTGTACTTTCTCAACATACTTAAAATCAGTCTTTTTCTTGATATTTTCACCCCTTTTAGATTTCTTAATTTGTTTATGGGATTTCTGTACAATGGGCTGCTTGTTTTGTGATGCGGTAGCTACATTTGAAGCTTTTACAAATGAAGTCATCAACTTGTTTTGAAGCTCTTTCTTGTTAACATTATTGTAGCCCAGCCCTTCCTTCCTAGGGTTGATTTTTACACCTAGTAGCTTGTCTAGGTTTTTCTGCCCACTTACGAATTTTGACAATGATTCTTTTAGATCCTTGATTTCATTTTCAAGAGTAACGATGAGTAATTCAGAGTTAGCATTTTCCTCCTCACTCCTGTTTAGTGTTTCACTTAAAGTGGCATTGACATTTTTAAGATTTTCTATTTCAGCTTTGAGCTTTTCCACTTCTTCTGAATTATCGGACACCACACATTGACCTTTTTCAAATGTCAACAATCTATCTGACAATGTGGTGTTTAGATGTTTCAACTCGTTGATTTCCTCTTTTAGTTTACTGTTCTGCTCTAAGAGTTCATCATCAAGCACCCATTCTTCTGAGGAAAACTGACATTCATAAAACATTTCTTGTTGTTTTTCAGATTGAGGTTTGTTGAGATTTTTCTGAAGCTCTAGATTCATTGCTTTTTCAGCCTCCAATTTCTCAGAAATCAGTCTATTTTCTTTTTCAAGATTCATTGATTTGTGTTCAAATTCTTTGGACTAATTTTTAAGTTTTTCATTTTTAGATTTCAATTCTTCCAATTTAGAGCTGACACACTCTAAGTCTCTCACCAATTTTTCATTCTGAACAGACTTAGATGAAGTCTTCTTCAATTTAAGGATTTCATTTTTTAAGGAGACAATAAGACTTTCTGAATCAGCTTTCTCCTTTTCATAGACAGTCAGTATTTCTTTTAGTCTTTCAAATTCACCTTCCAGAGAAGGAGTCACTGACCTATCTCTTTCTATTGCAAGCCATTTTTCAGAGAGAACAGTATTCAGAACCATTAACTTTTTATTTTGATCATTGAGGTGCCTATTTTCTTCAACCAGCTTGTTTTCAAATTCTTTAGCTTTAGTTTTCTTTTCTAGCAATGATTTATTTTCTTCTTTCAGAGATTTGATTAAATCCTTTTGAAGATTATCATCAGAATCAAGATCATTTATCAAGTCTCTTAAAACTGCACATGCTTTGCAGAAATCTTCTCTAATGAGTTTGGTTCTGAGGTTCTCATTTTCAGATTTCAAACAGTTCATTTCATTCCTTTCTCGACTCATGTCTGACTTTACATTTTCATTTTCAACTTTCAAACTTTTGACCTCATACAACATTTCTTTTCTTAATTTCTTCTTCTCAGATTTAACTCTTTCATATTTATCCAGTAGATGCTCATGCATGGCAACTAAATCATCATAGCTAATATCCTCGGTCTCAGAATTTACCTGGGATGGAGACTCATCTGATTGATCACTCCGGTTGGCCATTAGGCAAACTCGTTCTTGCTTCTGATGAATGGCAATTATCTTTTCCATGATCTTCTTTCCTGAATGACATCCTGTAATACATGGAAACACTTCAGTGTTAACTGAGTCTCTCAGAATATTGAGAACTCTAGCGTTCTCTCCATGCTTAATTCTGTCCTCTATAGACCATCTGGTCTCATTCTGAGGTAATTTATGTGGGCCTTTTGATACAAGATTCCATAGATTTGGATTAATGGAATTCATGTGAACACATAGGCCGCCAAGCCACTCATTGAAGTTTGAACCATCAAAAACCAATAGAGAAGCCATGGATACAATTCAAACACAGATCAGACAGTAAACTCAGTAAAATCAAATATGCACCTAAAACCAGCAGGATCCACTGCAGATCGTTGGATCTGATGAATCAGTAACCTGGCTCTGATACCACGTGTTGGAGCAGGTGCGATGGATTCAGAGGGGGGTTAATGAATCCCACCCTTAAAAAAAATTTCGCTCAATAAACTAAATCAAAAACTCTTTTGAACCAAAGAGCAAACATGTATAGTGCGCCTATACATTCATCTAGCAGAAGCAAAGGAAAGCAAACAACCACTGCACATATGATTTTTTAGGTGGTTCGGTCCACAGACCTACGTCCACCCCTCACTCCAAACTGGAGTGAGGCTTCCACTAGCTAAAGCTAGAACCGCAGACTCAGTCTGCAACAGACGCTGCCTAACAGCTTGACAAACCAAGGGAAACAAATCCCTCAAACCAAGCTCTGTAACCCACAGAAGCTTGACACCTGGACTTGCTACCCACAAGACCAGAACCGGAGGGCAACCAGAGGGAAAACACAAGTGACACACAGTCACTTGCCAACCGGAGGAAAACCTCCCTTCCTCCAAACAGGAGGGAAACTAGTGACACCCAGTCACTAGCAGCTAGAGACCTGGGTCTCTCTTCCCCTTAATCCACAGGAGGAACCCCGATCCCAACAATGAAAACGGAAAGCACTAAGGATATGAAAAAGAACAAATAAAAGGACAAAAGAAAAACTAATCAGAGTATAACTCCGATTAGTTTGATGGCTCTGGATTTGATCCACGAGGCCAATCTTGAAATAGATCTTCAATGTGCTTCAGCTACTTCTTCACTCTGCACTCCCTTTCTCTCACGTTGTTCTCTCTTTTCTTCTCTCAATCTTTTTCTCTGTTCTTCTTCTTCTTCGGCTAGCTCACCTTCATTTTTTCTTCTGGAGACCTTTCCTCTAGTACCAACAGCAGCCTTCGAAGGGGTAAAGATGCTCTTTATAGGAACAGGGCCTTTGTGTGGATCAAGCAGCAACAGTCTACTAAAGTTTCACTGGTCCACGTGTCAGGGAATAGAAATTTCTTTTCCTAGGATCACGTGCCAATCGTTTGTCCCTTTATCCACGAGCCATTCACCTGTCAAATAGTCAGAAGGAATTATCAGCTTAAGACTGAAAACTTGTACATACTTCACTATGCAACTTTATACAGACTGCAACGAAGCACTTAAGAACCAATGCGATGAATGTATAGAGTTGCTTAACTAACACATGAAACAAGTCTGTATAGACTTGCTTGGCTGACCTACTGACAACACAGCACATGCATGAACAAGCCACACAAATTGTACAGACTTATGTGAATGCAAAGCTAAAGCATGTACAGACTTCACGTATGCAAGGCTATGAACATTACAAATGGATGCACTGACATGCCAAATGAATGTGCAGACTCTGCATACAACAATGTGTAGACTTAGTGTTTGTGCAGCAAAACAGACTTTGTGTGTGATGTGCAGACTTGCTATGTGTCATGTGTGCAGACTCTGCATGCAAGACAGTGTATAGACTCTTATCATGATGCACAAACATATCTGCAGAGTGTGTAGACATTGAATGCATGGAAAAGATTGTACATACTTCATCTGCGTGCATGCTATGTACAGACTTACCACCAGAACTAACGGATGTATAGACTTGTGTTCGTGCAGCGAGACAATGTATAGACTTGATGCGATGAATGAACAAGCAGACGATGTACAGACTTTGCCTGCATGCTATGTAAGACAATGTACGGAGTTATGTTCGTGCAATAGATAATGTATTGACTTAATGTTCATGCAACAGACAATGCATAGACTTGTGTGTGCAGGGCAGATAATGTATAGACTTGCAATGCATGCGGCGATGACAATGAATGGACTTGTGTGTGTAGGCTATACAGACTTGATAGCGTGCATGCTGTAAGGTAATGGCTGTATAGACTTGATCGATCTGGCTATACAGACTTGATGTGTGTGTACTAGACAATGTATAGACTTTGGAAAGCTTGAAGCACAGAGACGCTAAGTGAGACGCACCGATGTACAGACTTTGAAATATGATGCATGCACAAGCCAACGATGTATAGACTTGATGAACAATGTAATAAGACTCTGTATAGACTTGGCCAATGTACAGACTTAGCAGTATAGCATGAGACGCTAAGTAGGACGTGAAATGCATTGGCTTTGGCTGTATAGACTTGATCAATGAATGAACGCATGGACTATGCCCTTGAAGAATGTTCAGACATGAATCGTATGCATGGACTATGCAGCTCGGACTTAACATGAACGCACAGACTTTAGATGCTGATGCAACGAAACACCGGAGGATGTACAGACTAGAGTTGATGCAGAGTGAACATGGACCAATGTAGTGAATGCATATAGTAGATATGAACTGATGCAATGTATGCATGAGAACTAACAGAGCAGTCTATTTACCAATGCAGAGACAGACAATGCAATGAGATGAATGTGCCCACTCTCAAATCAATCAATCAAACATGCTCATATAGCATGCTGACATCAAAATAATTCATACTCATAGTGCAACACAATTCATACTCATAGTGCTTGCTGACATCAAAACCATAGGGGCACAACAGGGGTCGCGCAAGTCAAAACTACAGTCTATTTATAGGTTCTAGCTAGGGTTTTGTGGATTAGATCGATTCTAGAGTCTTTGTTAAAGCTTAGATCAACTTCAGAGAGTCCTTAACACGTTTACTAGTCCTCCCATCTCGATCCCTAAGAGATAGACTAGCAAAAATCTAATCTTTTTACTCTTTCTTCCATTCACGGAACTGACAGAGTGTGACGGTCTACTCTTGGTGCGTTACATGCCTATGGCGGTCGCACAATAGACCGTTACAGCTACTGTGCGCAGAATTCAACTTAATTCAAACTCTTTTATTTATTTTATCCACATAATTAACTATAAAAGGATATTTATCCTTAAAATTCATGAATAGGCTAAATAACCTTCTAAAATATAGGCCAAACTGAATGGGCTTGGTCCTTAAACCTTTGGGGTTTTATTTATCAAAGCTGGATTAATTATTCAACATACTTGGGCCTTATAATCGATTTAAGCTTTATAATTCCTAATAAATTCTAGAAAATTCTTAAAATAATCTAGAAATTATTTATATAACTTTTGGGGCACTATAGATCTTGCCGATGAAGACAAGGGTCGAAAGGAGGTTGATCGATCTTGCCGATGATGACAAGGGTCACAAGGAGGTCGACCGATCTTGTCGATGATGACAAGGGTTGCAAGGAGGTTGAACGATCTTACCGATGATGACAAGGGTCCAAAGTAGGTCGACCGATCTTTCCAATGATGACAAGGGTCGAAAGGAGGTTGACCGATCTCGCCGATGATGACAAGGGTCACAACGAGGTTGACTGATCTTGCCGATGATGACAAGGGTCCAAAGTAGGTCGACCGATCTTGCCGATGATGACAAGGGTTGAAAGGAGGGTTGATCGATCTTACCGATGATGACAAGGGTCGAAAGGAGGTTTAAAACTTTAAATCATCACTTTACTGACTTAAGCGTCCTTTCAGATTTTCACCGAAGCCAGCCCCCTCTTACTTTTGCCCATGCGCCCTTTCAGGTTTTCACGTGGCGGGGTACCCCATTTTGCCTATGGCGCCCTTTCAGGTTTTCGCCACAGCCGGGTTATAGCCATTTTTGCCCTTGTCCTGATGTAGGAACAAGTCCAGCGAGGCACCTCTATTTTAAGCCTCATTTTTCTTCTTCTTTTTTTTTTTTTTGATTCATGGAACGGATCCGTGATGAATGTGGTCTCATTTTTTAGCAACGGATGAGGGGTCCGAGCTAACGAGACGTCGATCGGCCTTGTCGATGATGGCAAAGGCGAACATAGGCTTGTTCATTGACACTGGGTTAGATGTCGAAGCAAGAGTAGATTTCTTAACAAGGACGGAAGGTCCAAGTTAAGGGAGTACTGATAGGTCTTGCCGATGGCGGCAAGTGTCGGCAGTAGCTTGTTCATCGGCATTGGATGAATGCCGAACCAAAGGGTAGGTTTGTTCATTAACGAGGACGTAAGGTCCAAGTTAAGGGAAACTGTCGACGGATCTTGCCGATGATGGCAAGGGTCGAGCACAAGTTTGTCCATCAACATAGGTTAAATGCCAAAGCAAAAGATAGGTTTATTTATTAACAAGGATGGATGGTCCAAGTTAAGAGAAAAAGTCGACTGATCTTGCTGATGATGGCAAGGGTCGATCACAAGTTTGTTCATCTACATTGATTAAATGTCGAAGCAAAAGATAGGTCTATTCATTAACGAGGATGGAAGGTCCAAGTTAAGGGAAACGGTCGACTGATCTTGCTGATGATGGCAAGGGTCGAATACAAGTTTGTTCATTGACATTGGTTAAATGCCGAAGCAAAAGATAGGTTTATTCATTAACGAGGATGGAAGGTCCAAGTTAAGGGGAAAAGTCGACTTATCTTGCCGATGATGGCAAGGGTCGAACACAAGTTTGTTCATCGACATTGGTTAAATGCCGAAGCAAAAGATAGGTTTATTCATTAACGAGGATGGAAGGTAAAAGTTAAGGGAAATAGTCGATTGATCTTGCCGATGATTGCAAGGGTCGAACATAAGTTTGTTCATCGACATTGGTTAAATGTCGAAGCAAAAGATAGGTTTATTTATTAACAAGGATGGAAGGTCCAAGTTAAGGGAAGCAGTCGACTGATCTTGTCGATGATGGCAAGGGTCGAACATAAGTTTGTTCATCGACATTGGTTAAATACCAAAACAAAAGATAGGTTTATTTATTAACTAGGACGGAAGGTCCAAAATAAGGGAAAATGTCGATCGGTTTTGCCAATGATGGCAAGGGTTGAGCACAAGTTTGTAGAGAGAAAAGACCTCCGGTGGGACTTGTGGTGATCGTCCTTTTCAGAGTTTCATTGGGATGAGGGTGAAGAGGAACTTTAAATTACCATATTACTGGCTCAAGCGCCCTTTCGGGTTTTCGCCAAAGCCAGCGCCCTCTTGCTTTTGCCCACGCGCCCTTTCGGGTTTTCACGTGACGGGGTACCCGATTTTGCCCATGGCGCCCTTTCGGGTTTTAGCCACAGTCAAGTTATAGCCATTTTTGCCCTTGTCCTAATGTAGGAACAAGGCCAACAGAGCACCTCTATTTTAAACCCCATTTTTTTTTTGTTCAGTTCATATGACAGGAGAATACTGCCAGGTCAACACTTGATATTTCACCCTTGGTGACAGCAGATAGCTACTGACTGAGGCACGGGGTCTTATGCCAGTAAAGGTGGTTTATTCATTGGCAGAGGAACAATGCCAGCGTAAAGGAGGAGTTTTAACCAATTCGGACGTAAGGCCCATAATGGTAATATTGTGTCCAGGTCGGCTAGGACACAAAGTCTTGTGCTGGAAAAAGGGTTTATTCGTTAGCAAGAAGGTAATGCTAACGCAAGGGATAGACTCCATGCCAATTCAGGCGTAAGACCCGTAATGGCAATGTTGTAAGAGAGTCGGCTAGGACACGAAGTCTTGCGCCGAAAAAAGGGGTTTATTCATTAGCAAGAAGGTAATGCTAACGCAAAGGATAGATTTCATGCCAATTCAGGCGTAAGGCCCGTAATGGCGATATTGTAAGAGAGTCGGCCAGGACACGAAATCTTGCTCGAAAAAAAGGGGTTTATTCATTAGCAAGAAGGCAATGCTAACGCAAAGGATAGATTTCATGCCGATTAGGACGTAAGGCCCGTAATGACAATATTGTATTATATATATATATATATTTGGGAGCTCGGCCAGGGCGAAGTGCCACTAGACCAAGGTGGGTAGAGCTCGGCCAGGGTGGAGTGCCACTAGACCAAGGTGGGTAGAGCCTGACCAGGGCGGAGTGCCACTAGACCAATGTGGGTTTTGGTCATTCTGGGAATGCCAGTTGAGCTGTGTGATACAGCTTTATATGTTTTCCATTAAGGGGAGAGAACTGGACAACTCCTTTGTGGTCTACAAGGACGCATGCACCCCCTTCATATACTCGGCGGACAACATATGGTCCGACCCAATTTTCAACTAACTTCCCTTTGGGGTTGGAGGCCATCACTTCTCTTCTTTTAACTATTACTAGGTCACCCTTCTTGAATTCTCGACCTTCGACCAGCTTGTCGAAAGCACGGGCCATGCGAGCTTGGTAGAGTTGAATATTTTGTTGTGCGCGGAGACGCTTTCCTTTGAGCTCGGAAAGCTCTTCCAGTCTTCTTTCTATGTTGCTTTGTTCGCCGCTAGCCAAATCATGCTAGATGGCGACTCGCAGCGAGGGGACCTCCAATTCAATCGGCACTACTGCCTCCGACCCGTATACGAGAGAGAATGGTGAACAGCCAGTTGGGGTTTTATAGACCGTACGATAGGCCCAAAGTGCTTCGTACATCTTTTCTTCTCAGTCCTTTTTGTTAGACTTGACAGTCTTTGCTAGCAGCGTGCATAGTGTTTTATTGAAGGCTTCTGCAAGTCCATTGGCTTGAGGGTTGTAGGGGGACGAGGTCCTCCAATCAATCTTGTATTTATCAGCCAGTCGATAAACCTTCTGGTTTCTGAAATGGCTGCCATTATCAGAGATAATTCGGCTGGGAACCCTGAACCGGAATATTATATTCTACCGGAAGAATCTTGCGACCAATTCTCCCGTCACATCTCTTAGCGCAACTACTTCTGCCCATCTGGAGAATTAATCTATGACTACTAAGATATATTTGCACCCTGACGAAGATGCTGGCAGTGGCCCCACCACGTCCGTGCCCCATTGGGTGAACGGCCAACTTGGTATGGTGGGATGTAGCGGCACCGACGGTCTCCTAAACACGTTGGCGTGCTCTTGACATTTTTGGCAAGCCTTAAAAAACTTGCAGAAATCATCAAACATCGAGGGCCAATAATAGCCCAATTTCTTTATTTCAATTTCAATTTTCATTTTCGGCCTAGCCTAGTGTGCTCCAACTGACCCGGCATGGACTTCTTGCATTACCTGCACAGCTTCTACTGAAGACAAGCAACGGAGCAAAACTTTCCTTCGGGCATCGCCCATTATTCGGAACAAGGTTCCCCTTCTTATCTCGTAAGAGTCTTTGACCCTCAGGAGCTTCATTCTTTGTTCTTTCTCTTTCAGAAGATGTTGGTGCTGGAACCAACGCAGAAGGTGCTCCCGCCAATCGGGCTACTGAACTTCTTCTACAGCTGTCGCTTCATTTTCTTGTTCATCGGCCAGAATATCCGTTACACTGGGGACTTGTCGACGGTTGATTACTACTATATTCAGGCTTGTGTCCAGCGGGATTGCCAAAGAACTAGCCAGCTTCGCGAGGGCATCCGCCCGAGCATTCTATCCTCGGTTAATATGCTTGATTTTGATGAAGTAGAATCTCACCATCAAGCGGAGTGCCAGCTGATAGTAAGGGAAAAGTTCTTGCTTCCGCACATCGAACTCTCCTTCTAGTTATTTTATAACTAGCATGGAATCCCTGAATGCTTCCAACATCTGGATCTCCATAGATAGAGCAATATGTAACCCGATTATGAGGGCTTCATATTCTGCTTCATTGTTTGTGCATGGCTTGTTTATTGAACAAGATGTATATATGACTTCTCCTTCTGGAGATTTCAGGACTATGCCTGCCCCCGCTCCGACTCTGGCTGACCCAGTAGCTGAGGTGTCAATTTTGGAACCGCCGTCAAAATACAGCTGCCATAGAGAGGGCTGCACCTGACCGACCTCTAGGGTTTCATCTTCAGAAAGTTCTAGTTCCAACGGGTAGTCTTCAGGCACTAGATGCTCAACAAAGAAGTCTGCGATGGCCTGTCCCTTGACGGCCCTTTGCTGTATGTAGGAGATATCAAACTCCATAAGAATCACCGCCCATTTGCCCAAACGGCCTTTGAGTGCCGGTTGGGACATGACATATTTCAGCAGATCTGCCTTGGAGATCAACTTAATCTCGTGCGACAGCATATAGTGTCGGAGTTTTTTGACTGCGAAGACTAGTGCCAAGCAGATCTTCTCAATGTAGGTGTATTTCTCCTCAGTTTTGACTAATCTTCGACTGAGGTAGTTGAGAGCTTGTTATTTCCCTTCTTCATTGTTCTGGGCTAGCATTGCCCCCAGGGAGTTATACGTTGCTGCTATGTACAAAACCAACGGCCATCCTTTCACCGGTGCGCCCAGCACTGGAGGAGTCTTCAGATAGTCTTTGAGCTTGTCAAAAGCCGTCGGGCAATCTTCATCCCAGTAAAAGGGAACATCTTTCATCATTAGCTTGTGAAAGGGCTGGCATCGCCCTAACATGTTGGATATAAACCGCCGAATGTATGCCAGGCAGCCTTGTAGAGATCTCAGTTCAGAGAGGTTCCTTGGTGAGGGTAACTCCTGAATTGCTTTGATCTTTGCGGGGTCTGTTTCAATCCCACGATATCTGACAATGAAACCCAAGAACTTTCCGCTTGATACTCCGAACGCACACTTCATAGGGTTCATCTTCAATTCATACTGCCTTAGCCTCTGAAAGATAACTCGGAGGTCCTGCAGATGGTCTTCTTTATTCCTGGTCTTGACTACCATGTCATCTATGTAGCACTTGACCTTATGGTAAAGCAGCTCATCGAATATTCTATTCATCGCCTGCTGATAAGTTACGCCGGCGTTCTTTAATCCAAAAGGCATCCTCTTGTAGTGGTAAATGCCTTTGGGAGTTCGGAAGGCAGTGTGGACTCGGTCATGTTCCGCAAATAATATTTGGTTATAGCCGGAAGACCCATCCATGAATGATAGGGCATCATGGCTAGTTGTTACATCTATCATGACCTCCGTTATTGGCACCGGAAAGTCATCCTTGGGGCAGGCTTTATTCAGATCTTGGAAGTCAACACATATTTGGATCTGCCCATTCTTCTTCTTCACGGGCACAATATTAGTCAGCCACGTGGCATATTGATTTTCTTCGACGAAACCCACATCAATGAACTTGTCAACTTCTTTGCATATTTGAGTGATGAGCTCTGGCCACATGCGCCGCAACGGTTGCTTCACCGGTTCGGCTTCAGGGCTTATTGCTAGCTCATGTTATGAAACTGCGAGGCTCAGTCTTGGCACTTCCTTGTAGGTCCAGGCAAAGCAATCCCGGTATTCTTACAGTAGCTGGATGTACAGCTTCTGTTCTTTAGCATGTAGCCGGGCGCTGAGGAAGGCGGCCTATGGTCGTCCCTGTCTCCCAGATTAACTTCTATCAGTTCATCGACTGTGGCTTGGCCTCCGTCTTCTATTTTCAGGGGTGCTGGCTGAAGGTCGACAAAGTCTGGAATATCATCTTCAAGGTCAAAAACCTCGATCTCTTCATTTGGTTCTATTTGAACTTCAGTAGGGATCTCTGCGCCGGCCAGTAGTGGCTGTGCGAATCATTCCATCAGCAAATCCACCGACGTTGCAGCTTCGAGGGGTGAGTTGACAGCTTTATCCCCTAGAGACAGGTTTGTGGTCATGGAAGACCAGTGGCTATTTACTGCTGGGCTGGTGTAGCATCGCAGCTTTGTAGCAGAAGGTGAGAAGGTCTCGCCCTCTTGGGTAGCCATGTCCTTAGTGGCAGAGGACCTTTCCTTTTTTGCAGCATACATCTCATGATCGATTTTGACAAAAGCTTCCCTGATTGGCACGAGAGGTTGTGAGATCATCATTAGCGGAGGCCCGCCAGAGGAAGACGTCCCTGTTTCTTCAACATCTTCGGCTTCGCTACTACTGGCCGTGTCAAATCTGGATTGAAGGGCCGCTTCTTCAGGATAGACTTGCTCCCAACATCGGCAAGGAGTCATGGTCTCTGTTTCCGAGTCTCTTGGTCGAGCCGGTTCAGCATATTCCACTTCTGCTGGGTATTCATTGAAGGCTACCCCCAGCGAATTGTTTTTAGTAGGATAGAAGGTGGAGATGATGTCCACCTCATAGCGCCCACTGTAATAATATTCCTCAAGGGTGAAGCCCAACCCTAGATGCTGAGAAACATGTCTCATCTCTTTGTCCTGACTTGCAGGATACCATATCTTCTGGAATGCTTCTTTGTCCTTGTGCAACTGGTCGGAGGGGATGTGCTGCTTCTGGAACATCCTGGCCATCCAACTTGTCGTGAATGCCAGACCCTGGGCGGGAGCTAGCGGATTCTCTATATCTTCAGGCAGATGACAATCAGTGTCTTCCCGGGTAGGGTGCTCTTCAGTAGTATAAAACAAGCTACCGGGGCCGTCTATCTGTGCTACCTCCCAAGCTTTGAAAGGTTCGACAGTGGCGTTATCGAGGCTAGGGATTGGCTTGGTGAGGCCTTCTGGGACCCTTATGTGGTCGTGCTGCTGATCGACCTTAGCTTCATTGGTTTCGGGTTATATAGCGGGAGGTGCTATCCTGCCCACGTCCCCGGTGACGGTGATGTGAGAGACCACCTTGGGCTTGATATATCCATACGGCGGTGGTGGAAACCAGTCGTCGCCGGAGGTGCTTTTTCGGGCCCCTGCAGCGGTCTTGGATTCTGAGGTCTTTTGAGATCGATCTGCACATAGATGAGCATCTACCAGGTGACACTCGGACACTTCGAATGAGTGGAGGTCAGCAAATATCCTCTCTTCCTTCCCTTCGAGAATGTATTTGATGCATTGGTGGAGCGTGGATGGCACCACCATATTTTCATGCAGCTAGGGATAGCCAAGCAGCGCCTTGTACGAAGTGGGGGAGTCAATGACTTGAAACTTCACCCTCGTAGTAAAGTCCGCCAGAGTGAGTGTGAATTCTGCTACCCCCAACGATACTTCACACTTTTGGTTTAAGCCGGCGATACGCATTTCTCTGACTTTATCGAGGCGTACATTAAAGTGGTGCCTCTGATATATTCTATATGGTAGAATGTTGACAGCTATGCCAGGGTCGACCAGGATCCTGTTCAGCTCCTGTCCATTTAGGTGCCCCCTCATGTAGAGCGACCTGTTGTGGTTGATAGTAAGGAGCAACATGTCCTCCTGAGTGAAGGTCATGCTGGCCTCTGGCAGTGCTTTCGCCAAGCATGTTTCATATTGAGCAGGCATCTACAAAGCAGTGATGATCGCCTGTCGGGTCTCTTCACTCAAAGAAAGGATCTCCCATATTGTAAACCTTGCCGGGAGCTTCTTGAGTAGCTTCATTATCCTGCTTCCAGCTCGGACATTTGACAGCTTCATTTCATATGCCCATCTATGCTTGGAAGAGTCTTGGACTGCGGTCCCTCATGGTCCTGCCTCGTCGGGCTCAGATTCTGCATCCTTTTGCTTGGTGCCATGTTCTTGTTGCCCTTCATTGGCTACCGTCGGGCAAGCCTTATCTACATCCGGAGCTTCGGAAGACTGCTAGGGCTGTGGGTAAGTACTCCCGATTGCAAGGTGGCATCCTGACACAGCTGCTTCCCCTTGGACATCTTCAAAAATTCCAAGAAGGAAGGGGTAGTAGTGCTGCCCCCATTCTGGTTATAAAGGCCTGACAGGGGAGGGATTTGGACCCCTTTGATCTCCGGGGAAGGTATCTTGTAGGGTTGCTCTCCCCTGAATATGATATTATGGTTAGTAGGCGGCTGGCGCCCCCCTTTCCAGCCTGACCGGGTTGCATGTGCTGCAGTAGCTGCTTCAGCCTGGCTTGCCCCGGTAGCGGGTGCAAAGCATATTTCTTCCTCGTCCTCTTCACCGGGCAAGTTGAAGAGAGCTGAGAGAGTATTGTAGGACACCATCTATTCTTTGTTGACCTTGGCGGCCTTTCTTTTCTTCTTTTGTTTCTGTTTCTTCTTTCCTTCAGCTGGCGCCTGCCCCCAGAACAGGCTGCCATCCTTTTCAGGTGCTGCCTCAGCTCCTCCCTCCTGCTTGAGTGAAAGCTGCGCTAGCTCCTGCCATAGGACATGATCCCGTACCAGTAAGGGTTCTAATTTGGGCTGTACATATTCGTCTAGCCCATTTATATAGTCTTTTAGCCGCCGGGCTTCTGGACTAATCTCCTTGACTGTCGGCAGTGGAGTCTGTCTTCTCCGATTGTGCGTAGGTATTCTGATGACTGCGGGTGAATTGGTCCACACAGGTGCTGCCACCGGAGGGGTAAGTCGTGGTGTGATGCCACGAACATGTGCCCCCACTTTCGGGCGAGGTTCCATCTTTTTCTTGTTCTTTGTAGGGACTTGCTGCCATCCCTATTGTTCTTCTATGGGAGCCAGGAAACAGAGTTCATAAGTGCGCCGAGTGCTGGCTTCAGATATCTCCTCTGGCAAGGCCTGGTATGCACAGACCATATTGACTGTAGCCCTCTTCAGAGGAGCTTCATGAGGATGTGGAGGGTCGACCCTGTACTCTCCCAAGTCAATTTCATCTTTCTTCACCATGCCTTCAATAATATCTTTGAAGACATAGCAGTCCTCAATTGGGTGCCCCAGCATCTGGTGATAGGGGAAAAACCTTGGACTATCTTTTCTTTTTAGGTCCTCCGGCCTCTTTGGCTCAGGCAAGGCGACCTTGTCATATTGGGTTACCCAATCGAACAGAATTCTGGTCTTCTTCTTTGGAAAAGAGTAGCCCTTCTTCATTTTATCCCGCAGTGAGGGACCTTCTTTGTCATCTCTGGCTTTAGCAGGCTGTGGGGGAATTGCCTTCTTGCCTTTATCCTTCTGCTGTTCAAATGCCTTAATATCAAGGGCATTTGCTTCTTTAGGCGCCTGGCGCCGTTCTACTGCTTTGCCTTTTTGTGTGGTAGCAGTAGTTGATGCAGGGGCGTGTATGGCCAGGAAGGCTTCCACCTCGGCCACAATGTTGTTTAGTCGGTCGAATGACCAGATTTCCACTCCTATCATCCTTTCCAGGACCTCTCTCTTGAGGTTCTGTTTACATATCTGTACAGCGTCCTCCTGAAGCGGGGGCCGCTTGCATCTCATTCCGAGGTTCCTCCACCTCGTGATATAATCAAGGGCTGTCTCATCTGCCCTCTGTTTTGTTGAGTAGAGTTTGGCCACTGTGACCTCCCTCTCTATAACATGAAATCTTTCTCTGAACTTCCTCTTCATGTCCGACCAGTCGCTGATCGACCCGACCGGGAGGCTGGAGTACCATTCAAAAGCGAGCCCCGTCAGTGAGGACCCGAAGACCTTCAGCAAATATGACTCATCGGTGGCCAGATCACCCATGACGGTCATGTAGTAAGCGATATGTTCTTTTGGGGATCCCTTCCCATTGAACTTGTCAAATTTTGGGGGCTTGCTAATCCCAGGAGGGAGCCGCTTGGCTGCATGATGCGGCGGGTATGGAACCCTGTATGCATCAAAGGTGACGTAGTCGCCTTCACTTCTTTCAGCGAGCTTCAGCTCGATCATTCTCTTCACAATCATTTTATTTATGGCAGCTGGATCAATCGGTTCCGGGTAGAAATGTGCCGGCTACAGGTAGGGGGTGACCAGGGTGGTCGCTTGTAGAGGAGGACGCAGTAGTGGAGGTGTCTGGTTCACCTGTGGTGGCACCGACGGCATCAGCGGCTGTGGTGGGCGTTGCTGAGTCATTGCGAAGCTTGGTTCTGCCAGCTAGGGCACAACATAATGTGGCGAGGGGTCATTCCGGTTGACGGCTCCCCGTGATGATTCACCTTGCATCTCGAGTTGCTTGGAGGCTGAAGACTACTCTGTCTTCTCCATCAGTTGCTTCTTCAGCAGCTCTATCTCCTGGCGGTACCTTTGTAGTATCATTAGTACTACCGGATCCATAGCTGTAGTGTTGGGGATAGCTTCTGTTGTCTCCCCGGATGCACCCTCAGGTAGGATGTCGAGCAAGACATCTTCTTCTTCTTCCGTCATCACCACATTGGCGGTCAGAATAGTGTCTTCATCACATCGTTGGCGGTGGGCTAGGGCTTGCTTCCCTTTAGCTGCTGCCACTGTTCTCTTTCGGCTTCTGCCCTTTGAGTGTTCGGACCCGGCCTCCTGGCCAATCAAGCCAGCTCACAAGGATCTTCTGGAAGCCTTCCATATTGGCTGGATATGCCAGCCATGTTGCAGGTAAAGATCTACATTCTTCTTTTCTGTCTATGGACCTTCCTCTTTGCCTACTCCGAGAAGGTTAACCTCTCAAACATAGAGATTCTTTTTCTTTCTTCCCGCCCAGGGGCGGTTTCATCAGCTTCATAACCATTGTCGTCGACCGACGATGTCATCCTTCTTTCTTACTCTTCTTATTCAATTGCCATTGGTGGGTAGTAGTCTTCTTCAGCCACGACTGCTTGTAGTAGCAGTTGTTGGCCCAGCGAGGGGTTGCCTAGACCCCTGAAATAGTTTCTAACCATGTTGGTCATTTCTTCTTGCCCATGTTCCTGATGTAGGACCGGGGATAATTGTCGACCTCCCACGGGAGGGATGTAAGCAAGCCGGGCTCATGCGGCGAGTTGTTGGAATCTTCTTCCCACTATGGGTATGTTGGCTTGTTGGGCGCAGGCTCTGAAACTTTCACAGCGTGGAGGGTCCACAACCGTCTCTTCCTTTCTTGGGGCCAGGCCCCTTTCCTTCTCCATTTCTGCTCCGTCACGGGCGGGGCGGTGACGGATTGGTGCGTCTTGGCGAGCGGGTTGGATCTTCTTAGGGACCCAAACCTGCTTGAACTTCTTTGGCCTGGGGGCCAGCTTCTCATGGCCATGGCATCCGGCTTCTTCTTTCTCATGGCTATGGCGGCCTGGTAGGAGTTGTAAACAGGTACGGTGGGGATAACCCGATCTGGGACCACCTCAGCGTCATGTCCGTCCAGGAAGACACGAACTCCATCGATTAGCATGGATTTGCCAGACATGGAGAGGCATACGGTAATAGTAGCAATATTCCGCTGGAAGCCTTTGCGCTGGCATCCTCCGTAGTTCTTGGCAGGAATGGGGCGGGCCCCATTGGTGATGTGGTGCACCAAGCAGCTGGCGACTTGAATCGGACCCTTGAGCGAGCCCATAGAGCATCGAGCCTTCAAGGCCTCGACTTTCTTCACAGTCTTCTCAGTAGGCTCCAAGGTTTCCACTTGAAGTAGATCAGCGAAGGCCAGCCCCAAAAAGTTGGGGAAGCCTACAACAGCAGGGAACGTCCCGAGGACAGTGGGCACCGCCAGGTACCCATGTTCAGCATGGCCGGTGACGATCGTAGCGCCAAAGGTGAGAGCAGCAAGTCCCGATGATACCATTGTTCGCCTGCCACACAGAACAAACAAACGATCAGCAGTCTTTGGGAGGGCCTTGTGGCCCACATATCTCGACAAAGAGATGAAAGGTGACACTCGTCCCACCGGGCGTGCCAGACTTGTTGGGATGGGATTTTTTTGGTCATTTTGTTTGGGGTCGATCAATCAATTAATTAATCGATAATCAATTGATTAGTTGACTGCGCAGGCATGCCAGTCACAGAAGTGATAGATTTATTATGCGCTCATTCTGACCCGTGTTGGGCGAGAGTGAGATTCGGGTCGGGACCAGCAGTCCGCCATACCATAAAGGCTATGACATTAATCACATCCCCCATAAGGGAGAAAACCTTTGATTAATTGCCGAGATAGTAGGCCATCTGAGGCCGAAATAAGATGCAAAATGATGCATATGATGAAGTCACATGAAATGCTTTTATCTATCACGCAAGAGATGCATGGTTTATTAAGTCGGAAACCCTCGATACGTGGCGGAGGACACAGGTCCGAAGACCACCGTCGCACATAGCAAAGACTTCCAGTCGGGCGTAACCCGGCCTTCCGTCGGTGCCATTTGATATACCGAGGGTCCATGCAAGCATTCATGCACTAACATGGTGCTCATAATTATACTAAAGCATGATAACAAAATCATGAAGGCAGACAATGATTAATCATGTTTATTAATCTCCGCTGAGGGAGACAAAAATCATCCCGAAGATGAGTGGGGAATTAAAACGGTGCGAAGGGAAGAATATTTATTCAAAATCGGTGCGATTGAACGTAGGAGAAGGGTTCCCCGGTGCGCCCAAATGTAGGTAAAGGAGTTAATACGGCGCGGCCATGGCAAGATGCTCACCCGGCGCGATGGCCTTGGGGCGCGCCGGATTAGGGTACGCCGAGTATAGACCATTTAAAACCATGTGAGTTTGAGTCTAAAGCTATTCTGGCACAGGGGGGGTACCGCACCGTATTAGGGCCCGTCGGTTAAGACCGCGCCGTTTAAGTTGATTTTTGGGGTATTTTTGAATCTATTTGGTTTATTAAGATGTTCCAGAGTACTTTGAGATTAATTGGGTTGATTGTTTATTGAATTGGAGTCCCGAGCTCTCCAGGAGCAGAGTCATAAGCTCGTGCGAGGTTCACACTCAAGCACGGAAGCTCGTTGTTTAAGAACACATGTTTTATTAAGTCCAAACCTGACAAAAATTGGGCAACATCTCCCCATCCCTGAAGGATTGCAGGGGAGAAGCGGGGTCATACTCACGTGTGGAGTAAGCCCCTAACAAGCCTAACGGCACAACAGCGGCCAGCAGACCCCAAGCGGATAGGAAACCCCAAGGGCTAGCCTACGAGGGGCACCATGGTTCCGTGGGTTGAAAGCAATCGGATGAGACGACCAATGAGGGAAGGAGAACCCCGAGGACTTGCCTACGAGGGGCATTCGACCCATGGTCAAATCATAATCCGAGAGGGGGATGGCCAACAAGGAAGGGAATCCCCGAGGACTAGCCTATGAGGGGCATACAACCCATGGCCACCACAATGTCCCTGAAGACAGTGGATTTGATATCAGGCTAAGCCCTGTCAATATTCACCTTATAGCCCATAGGGACACTCATCACTCACAGACGAATCCCTTTGACCAAATGGTGGTTCTGAGGTATCAATGGGGTATGTCCCCCTCTCCAGAGTATTGAAGCTACTGCTCTCAAGAACGGCGAAGCTCGGTAATCATGAATCATATATAAAAAAAGGGGAAGTAGAATGCCAAAACGTGACATCCAATGAGTTGGCAAATCGTCACTCACAGGGTTAGCAAGTTAGTGTTCACAGGGTTATTAGGTTAGCATTGCGAACTACAACAATTAAGATATAGGTAACAACCGTCAGAATCATTAGCATATGATGGATGCGGGGGTTATAGAGATGACCCTGGTCACTCTGGACTATGAAGAAGTGCAGAGGGATGTTGATGGGGTCGACCTTGGAACAAGAACATGCAGAGATGCACACACTAGTGTGTCTCTAATCACGAAACCCACAACATATATACGGCAAGACATGGCCATTGCATTAGAAGGGAGGTTCCCCGGGGAGGGGGTGACATCAATGTAGCCCGTATGGCTCCCGGGCATGTTCGGTCTCACGAAGTAAAACTTGGCATTCGCACACACAAAGTGATTGGGCATGCAAATTGAGAATGGAACAGAAAAAGCATATACAGTATAACATCATTCATTCAATCAACGGGAGGCAAAAGACAAAGCATATTATAAGCATTCGGCGTGCCGACGTTGTCACTCGGTAGCCGTTTCATTGATTGCAAAGAAGAGAGTTAAGAGGAGAAAGGAGTAAAGAGATGGGGAGGAGATGGGCTCATATCATCGCCCCTCCCCCCTCGCTTACACAATGGTAGAAAGAAAAAAATAGAAGGGGATCATTGGGAAGCGACCCACAGAACCCACCTAGACTTCGCCAATAAAATAGAGTATCAGATTCTTTCCTCCTCTGGCTCTGAAGCTACTCAGGCGAGATGGAGGGAGACGGCGGCGAGGACCTCTCTCGGTGGAAACCCTACTTCTCCCTCAAGGAGCTTCTCTCCCTCAGACAGACAGGCTCCCTGATTGGCTCTCAGGCTCTGCTTCTGGATTGTTCTCTCGAATATCTTCTCTCTCCATCGCCCTTAATGCCTTGATGTCTCTTTTTCTTGATCCCGCTTTCACTTGGTCGAACCAAGTGGGTTATATAGATGAATAAGAGGATGCGCGTCGGTGAAAGGGTGTGTCGGGGAGCCTCACTTGCATCTGGCGTGTCGGGTAAGAGGGCGCCGAGATAGAGGGCGCGCCAGATAAGCTTCGTTCGCTTAACATGGATTAGACAGTGGGTCCCGGACTGGTTCCGAGAGTCACCGTGACTGTTCATCTCATTGTGGTCTCGTAAAACCTTGGTGAGAAGTCCAGACGAAGCCCCCGGGTCGACATGCAACCTTCTTCGAAACCTCATGCATATTCAGTTTGAACACGTAGGTTTTCTGCTGACATGGCTTTCGGCACTGTGGTTCGTGCCGCCGACTCGGTTTGACTCATGCTCAAAGCTTTCTTGGGAGGCGGAATACCACCCAGGGTGCTTTTGCCTTAACTGGGTGATCATTTGGTCACTAGCGGACCCAATATGCTGAGAAGCCGTACCCATGTCGGGTCATGGGGATCTTATACTGACAAAGCCTTTGATCCCCTATTTTGAAGGGCCAAGGGCGTTCTATCATCTCGGGAGGATATTTCATTTAGGTGGTGGGCCATCGGGTACATTATCATCCTTGGTCGGACGATGGATATGTTCTCATCCTTGGTCGGATGACAGATACATTCTCGTCCTTGGTCGGACGATGGGTACATCCTTGTCCTTGGTCGGATGACAGATGCATGCTTGTCCTTGGTCAGACGACAGGTGCATCCTTGCCCTTGGTCGGATGACGGATGCATGCTCATCCTTGGTCAGACGACAGATATTGTCTGCGCGGTAAGACCGAGTCGATACCGGTTCATTGGGCAGTCCTGACGACACTGTCGGCTTATGGTGTATTCTTCTCAATCCTCCTAAGGTGAAGTCCCCGGTGTTCATACTGGGTGACCTGAGGCTCTGGCTGCTTGAGAATGCTTCAGTGTATTAATCTCTTTCGGCTTCTGTGCTTTAATAGTCCGCATCATTTGTCTTTGAGGCTTGATCATCGTTGGATATATTTTGAGTGCCAACACTCCTTCAACCGGTGCCCTCTCTGTTCGGGCTTCTCTATACCAAAGGTGTCGATACTTGGTGCCTTCATTGGTTCGGGAGGAGTTCAGACGTAGTCCCCCTTCCTTACTCTTCGAGAAGGTCATGGAGGGTGGCTGGATTGTGGCCCAGCTGGGGGCCGAGATAGTCGATTTTTATGCACGGCTGGATAGTGAGGAGGGTTTCTCTCTTGGGTCCGTGTTGAGTCTGATCGGAGGATCAGGCAATTGGCTTCCGAGCTTGAAGCCGTCAGCGGGAGGTAGGGTTGCTTCGGGCATAGACTCAGTCGAGCCAAGGGGAGGCTCAGACGCTGGCCGAGCAGCTGGCCCAGGCTCGCTATATGGTCGACCTGAAGAACAAACGCCTAGAAGAGGAGCGTCAATCTCAGGTTGAGCACTACAGGTAGTGCAAGGCTGAGCGGGAGTAGCTCAACAGCTAGGTCCGAGGGGCCGAGCAAGTGCGGGGGGAAGCCGAGGTCACGCGGACTGAGGCCAAGGTGAAGCTGTCCGAGGTCGAGATGAAATTGTTCGAGGCCGAGCAGAGGGTGGCAGAGCTTGAGAATAAAATGGAGCAAGCTGGGGCGGAGGCGATTGAATGATATAGAAGCTCGAAGGGCTATCACGCATCTCTTCAGAAGGTCGTCGTCTCGTACTATGAGCCAGGCTACCGTCGGGGGCTGTGGAAGGGATTCACCCAGGGCTTCCATCAAGCGGTCGTGGAGGCCCGGCAGCAAGTGCTTGATGAGATCATTTTTTCTCCCGGGCAGTGCTATGACTCAGATGAGGATACCATAGATTCCCTCTCTCCGGCATCGAGTGAAGGGGGGAGCAAGAATGCCTCTTTTTCAGTAGAGGGATCGCCAACTCCGGTTACCTCGGGAGGGCAGACAATCGAGGCAGTTCCCACATGAGTGGGGTCTGTGCCTGGACCGGCCGTCACCTATGATACCGGGGATAGATCTCCTGACGCTGAGGATCCTTCGTCCGCCGAGCATCAGGAAAGGCCAAGGGCCTCTCAAAGTCCCCCCATCTCCATATATTAGGATGAAAACGGGCTCGAAGTGTTAGCTCTTTTTATTTTTTGAATATTGCCATGTAAGATTTTTCCTTTCTATATATATAATGGCAGTAATATTCAGGACTGGATTGAATATTCCTTATCGCCTTTGGTGTGATTTGACTATCGTATTTGCAGTTGCTAGAAAAGTGGACATTTTATTTGCAGGTATCTCGTGAAATGGCAAGTCATTCAAAGCATGGAAAGGCGGAAAGGCACCAGATGAAGGGGCGTAATCTCACGCTAATCCTAAGACGTGAGATCCTGGAGGAATCATTGATCACAGCTACCACGCATATATGAACTGCGAGGTAGGAAATAGATCAGGGGTGCCCATAGATGAAACCCTAGGGAAAACCCTCCAATGCTTAAGTTAGCAAATATGATAGAGCACGGGTGTGAGGGGAGGTGGTAAGAGAAAAAGAGGGCACGAGATTGTTCTCCACCAAAAGATGTGGTGGTTCTCACTAAGGATCGTTGCTTTCATTCTCGGAGAGTCTCCCTGGGGTTTACTTCAGACCCAGTAGTAGCTCGCAAGCAGTAGAGAAGCTTCTAGTTGCAGAGGCTTTCCAGTTGTCCCCACGAAGTTCCTAGTGGCAAGCCCTATATTACTGGAAAGCTCGTCAAGGCTGCTTCGTAGGCGAGGTGGCATCGCCATCATCCGAGGTCCCTGCTGCCCAGAGGAGCCAATCTCCCCCGACTGCGCAGAACTGCTCCAGTGGAGAACCAGAAGCCAAGAGAAGAAGAACCATTGCTGCTCCCGGATGCGTTTGGACGTGATTTTTGGCTGAGGTCTTCTCCTCCAAGCCCTCTGTCAGCACCAACATGAAGGGAGCCATTTGGATCCCGAAGCATAGATTTTCAAATTTTGTCCCCGAAGTGCGCAGGTCAGCTTCCCCTGAGCCAGATCTAACCCTTCCCACTATTCTGGTTCTTGTAGTCTACTCCGACCTCCTCTAGCGACCCTGTTGGTATCTGATAGAAGAGGACTTGTCCACGATCGCAACGGATCTAGTCCCACTCTCATCAGACTTCGGGAGTGTTCGTGGTGGCCACTTCTTCTAGCTGCAGAAGTTCTCGGACATCCAGAGCAAGGTCCGACCAGCTCTGGTCCTGACCTCACCTCGGCCACCGTCGGCATCAGAATAATCTCCAGAAATTTGGGCATCTTCCTGGGCCAACCCTGGACATTTTGGCACTAGTCCCATCATCATCTGAAGTCGATGGAGTCCGTGGTGGCGCCGTCATCCCCTTCCTATCCGACTATTCCAGAAGTGGCTAGAACTGGCGTAGCTCGACAATTCGACTTTATCTTAAGTTCCCCCACCCTGCCTGGCCGGCTTAAAGCCCCTCCCTACGGGAGGTAGTGTTTGCTTGTAATCCTATAGTCCCCCACCCCTAGTCCAACCCTCTTTCAAGGGGCGTAGTGATTGTAACTTGTTAATTTAGGTTGAAGCTTCACCGGCGCAGCGTGCGGGGTAAACCCGTGCTTCCCCGCTCACCTCATCTCCGGCTGAGATCGGCATCTTCATGCCGACTATGTGAGTTTCGGGCCTCGTCCTCTGTTGGTTTTATCATTACTTAGCTTAGTATTATTTCTGGTTGCTCTGTCGGTAGTGAGAGAGTGCTCGCTCTAATTATTCAATTAATTGAGTGCCACCGCAGGCGAGTTGTGAGAGTTACCCTTCATCCCACACCCTCGGCATGCTGGCTGCCTGTGAATTCGGCATCCCTGGCCCATTGGGGTCCTCCCCAAGCTAGCCATACCCTGTAACCACAAGGTCCAACCTTGGACCCTCATCATCTTCGCCGGTCCACCTACGGACCCGAGTGAGCGCTACGTGGGAGAACCCGCTAGAGTGTGTCTGCCGTTCGGTTTGATTGCTTGTGAATCGAGGTCCAAGGGGTCATTTCACATCAAATTGGTATCATAGCAAGTTCTCAACTTGTGTCTACAAGTTGATCCTAGGGCGCATATTCATTTAGAGTCACTCGGTGCATCAACCATGCCCAATAGCATGGCTACCCCTCTTTGGTCATATCCATCCCACTCGGCCCTCCACAAGGGTCCGATCGACCCCCCCTTTGACATAATCCTATTTGAGGATCTCCTCTTTGATGGATCATGCCCTAGTGCCTACCTAAAATGGGAGGCTACCATGGAAATGAACTTTGATAGGACTATGGTATATGGATCTGCGAGAGTCCGCGTAGCCAAGGGGCGACTTCGGGGTCAAGCCAAGAGTAAGTGGGAACACATAGTGGGCTTAAGGAGGGTTATGAGGCAAGAGCCCATTTCCTCATGGGATGAGATGAAGGAGGAACTTAGAAAAATCTATGCTTCCCGACCTTCCCCTTCCTACCCGAGGGGCACCACCACTCCTCCATCCCCACCCGGCCAACCTAAGACCACCCTTAGGGCCCCATTCCCACCGCTCCCAACCAATCACCTCTCAACCATGGCCTCTACACTTCGCCACCAAACCCTCACCACCACCAACTCTCCCCAAAACCAAGGGCGACCCACTTCCACCCCTCCACAACCGGTCGATCCCAAGGGCAAGAGACCCCTAATTGACCCAGTTCCCCCCATGAGGGCCACCACTCCCCAACCCAAAGTCACTCAGCCAACCCTCACCATTCAAACCCAAGTGGACCCCGTGTACACCCCTCCACCTAGGCCCATGACGGCCACCACCCCCAACCCAAAATCCCTCACCAAACCCACACCCCACAATCCCACTTGGTCCCCACCACTACCCCTCCATCTTCCACCATAAGGGACACTCCCCCCAAGACCAACCAACCCATCTCTGACTCCCTACCCCAAAACTCCCATGTCCTAGGCCTCCACTACTTCCCCTCCCTATCCTAACCCAAGTTTCCTATTACCCGCCACCCCGGGTGCACCATGCACCATCATCATCACCCCTCCCACAAAAGTCCTTCCCATCCCCTTGGTAGAGGAGACCATCTCCCCCACCCCACATGGCCCGGACCTTGAAGAGCCACAAACCTTCACACATGGCACCATAATCATAGATGGGCCCCTGGCAAGATGGCTCAAGGAGAGACCAATTCACCCCATCACGTCCTATGTCTACCCTGCCATGGAGCTAAACCTCCCCATAGTACCCTTCTCCCCCTATCGCACCACCATCCAATCATCCTACCAAGTGAAAACTTTAGGGGACCTCCTGAAGGGCCTAGCTTGGCAAATGGAGTTGACTGGCATGTTGACCACAGTGGCTGACCGACCTAGGAGCCTTGACCTCCTACACCTATGTGTCCGGTCTATCACCTCAATATGCACCATTAGTTGCTACACTAGCAACCTTCTTCTATTTCTCCCCACACCCGATGAACCCGACCGTATCCTCGAATTGGAGTTCCTTATATCGGGTAGAAAGTCAAGCCATCCGCTCATGGCCGACCCACCCACCAAAGACTTCGGCGGAATTATTTCATTAGAGGAGGATGATCCACCACCGTATTGTGAGGACCTTGAGGTTGATAAGATGGACTTAGAGCTCCTTTTCCCTGGGTACACTTATGATGATCCCTTTGATCCAAACCTATGGGAGCCTAGATACCCTTGTGACCCACCCACCTCACACACCACCCACCTTTTCCTACCCTCACCCACCATGCTGGACCAAGCCCATCTCTCCCAAGACTCGAGTTACACTATGGGAGTCATGACTTTGGGCAATATACACTTAGGGATTAAGGAAGTGCCCCACTCCATGCTATCCACCTTCCTTGACCCCTTTGACCCTTTTAAGTGGAAGTTCAAAGGCCAACCCACAAATGGAAGTTAACTTTGAGGAAGGAAAACATATGTCTTGACACCGCGGACCACTTGGCATGATTAGTAAGTTGGCTCCATTCATTCATGACACCCATATGTCAAGTCAGATGTATGATTGGTCCATATTTGGGTGTAACGGCCCTCCCCCATTCATCATTGATCTTACACATGTTTGGAGCATTTACGGATGCCTGGGTTCCCCGGCATTTGCCACCCCCATGCACGATAGGTCCACCTATGGATATCCCGGTCCCCCTGAATCCATGAAAGTCTTCATCGCATCAAAGCATGAAAGGTTTATGTATGGTTGTCCCGGTCCACCTTTGCACACTATCCTCTTTCACACCCACTCACTGCATCATGATGAATGGCATGAGCATACTCGCAAGCAATTCACGATGAGCGGTGAGGTTCACAAGGAGCGGACAAAAGATCGTGAGCTCCACTTGGAGTCCCCCGTGGACAATCTAGTGATGGTGAGATTGGAGTGGCTCTACCCTAGGGTCACCTCCAAATCGAGGGCACGAGGACTTGGACCTTCCCAAGTTCCGAGTGGTTGTGACAACACAACTTATGGATTGGACTTACCGATGGGTTATGGGATATACCCCACTTCTCATGTTGCGGACCCGGCATGCTCTAAGGGCACCACGGTGGATCCTAGTGAGTGCCTCGAGCCTACGCCTACCTTTGAGAGAGACATCCTGTCACGCCCCGAGATTTATGCAGTGAAAACAATCAGAAACACGAACAGCCAGCATGGTAAGCCTCTTGCAAGTAATATAATCAGAGCGCCAGACAATCACACAAAGTAATTGCACAAGTAATCTTATTCAAACCTTCAACTTTATTTCATATAAATAATCCACCAAGTATACAAGACTCTTGACTCTTAACATTCTCCTAACATAGACTAAAGAAAACAAAAATTACATAATGACTTGGCTAGACATCAGAAAACTAAGGCTTCTATCGTCCATATGACCTTCAATTGCTCTCAGACTCGCTACTTGTATAATCTGAATTCGATTCACTAATTCTTCCTAAAACATTGAGAAAATAGGTAATGAGCACACTTGTCCAGTAGGTATCTTCATATCAACATGATGGCAATCTTAAAGTGATTAACATTTTAGCTCTAGAGAAAGTTAAATCATGCGAATACGAAACATGTGAAATAGAACCAAAATAGCAAAATATGAGAATATGACTGAGCAAGTATATAACAAGAATATAACTTTAGCCTTTCCATGAACAAGAATGTAACAAGAATGCACTTTTCATAACCTTAAAGGTTATGTAGTAGAAAGTCATGTAACACGCAAGAATGTACTTTTACTTTGCAAGTACTTCATGAATATTTATGGATATTCGTGGATCTTCACTTATTTATAAAGAAAGTACTGCCAGCGCAATGCAACGCCAGTAGCATCATACCCCATGATTTAGAGTATGTTTCCGACAATCAGCCGAGAGGAATAGCATAGAGCCCTTGAACACAATCAATGCTCGAGCTGTATCTTCAAGTATAAATCAAGCTACTTCCACGAGTACAATAATAATGTCGGCCAATAAGGTAACAAGTTCAATGATAGTTTTGTGATACAACGTCAATGGAAGAATGCACCAAATATGAATATAAGAATTCAAAGAATGCATTAATAACTAGGTCATACTTTGGAAAGAATTCAGCAGCATAACTGTACATTCATTAATTTCCATAATTTATTTAGACATCTTTGGAATAAGGTGACCAGTTCTAGATAATCAATAGACCATCTGGAACATAGGAATACTCAACCCAAAGGTAAAACCATGGGTTAAACATTGAAAAAGAAGTTGGAACCATGCGGTCAAGGGTAGGGCCGCTAAGTGTCATTAGCGGACTAGCAATAGGCCGCTAACAGACTCTGGCGATCATACATTAGGCTGCTAAGGTCCAGAACTCATTAAAACACCAGTTGTTGTGCCCTGGCGTGTTTTGACGAAGACATATCATTCTATTTTGTTGAGTTGCACTGAATATTTGTTGCTATAAAGGTTTTGATGGTTGAGTGGCTATGAGAAAAGTTATGAAGCTAGAGTGTTAAAACTTACATATGATTGCAGTTCATACTTTAAATATGCAGGTTCTATATGGTTTTACCTTGATAGAATGCATGAATGATTTTTGTGTGTATTGACATTATGTTGAGGTTTTTAAGCATGCAGGGTCAAATGTTTCTCAATCTTTGAAATCCACGATAAGAATCTCTGGTAGAATGTGTTTCACACTGAATATTTTATTTTATTTTTATTTTGCTAAGTCTATGCTCAAGGGTCGACCCCTGGGTGTTGATTTTTCAAACCCGCACGTTTTTCTCTCTAGCAATCGCAAGGGTCGACCCCAAGGGTCGACCGTTGGGAGATGATGTTTTTCTCACAAATACTTGCACAGACCTGTGTCTGTTGTTTCTTGATGTGTTTACATGTTGCTTCATGTGCACAGACTTGGTTTCCAAAATGTGCACGGACCTTAGGGGTCACATGCATAGACCTTGAGCATACATATGCTTAGACCTATCCATCTTTGCATCGACTGTCATTCTGGCAAGTTTCAAAACTTGCACGGACTTGCATTTGCATGTGCACGGACCATTGTTTGCACTGACTTGCATTTGCATGTGCACGCACCATTGTTTGCACCGACTTGCATTTACATGTGCACGCACCATTGTTTGCACCGACTTGCATTTGCATTGTGCACGGACCATTGTTTGCACTGACCCATCCTTCGTACAAAAATCTGCACCGACCACATCCTTGCACAGACCCTATCTTTGCACCGACCTTGTCAATACCTTGCACATACCCTATCTTTGCACCGACCTTGTCAATGCCTTGCACAGACCTCGTCCATATCCTCTACACGGACTTTGGCCCTATATGCATAGACCATGGGATAATTTGCACAAACCTTAGCCTGTTTATTGGTTTTTCTATGTGTTGGCAGGCTACTGGGGAGTTTGGATCGTGCTTTTCAGATTGATTTCGAAAGGCCCATTTTGTAGATCCGATTGAGTTATTATTTTACCATATTACCCTTAGGGTTTCTCCCATCTATTGGGTGTGTTTTTAAAGGGTTTTTGAGAAGGGTTTTGTGGACTTTAATAGTGTTTCTCTTTTCATATATATATTCTATGATCCCCATTCATAGAAGAATCATTCTTGTGGGCTAAGCTTGTTCTATCTTTGCAGGAAGAAGGAGGAGAGGACCGGTGCTTCTGCTGTGGAAGGAAGAACCCGCCGCCAAGCTTGCATCCTTCGTCCCCAAGCTCGAAGGAAGGGAGATGCTGCGGCTCTCCACCATCTCCTTGCCTGGATGGACTTCATCAAGGGGGCCGATTTCTTTCTCTCTTATGCTTCAATTCTATAGCACCCTTCCATTTGATCTCCTAGTTGCGTGAATATCAAAGGGGAAGATCTTTGTCTATCATCTTCTTAGTTCTATTGTGCTTAGATCATAAATCTTAGACTGGGCTTTGTCATTTCCATTTTATTTCTCTCTTTCGATGATTTCGGAGCTTGTTCCGTGTGTGTGGGGCTTCTCATCGTCGTGCGAGAACCCACGTGTGTGGGCCGTCGAGCCCGTGTGTGGTGGTTGCTGCCGTCGTGCAGTGTGTTTTAGTGAAATCCTCTTCAGGTGAGAGGGGTGGACGTAGGACGGCACTTGGTGCGTCTGAACCACCTAAAAATCACTGTGCCGTGGTTTGCTTTTCATGTGGTTGTTGATATTTCCTATCCATTCGTACTACAAGTGTGAGTCGGTGAGACGAGAGTTTGATTAACTGTCTGTTCATACGTTGTTCTCCGAGTGATTATATTTTTGCACTGGGAAGTTGTGAGGGCTTGCTTGCTTCTCAATCATTCATTCTAATGAAGCTTCATCTAAGGTTTATTTACCATTTCTGTGGGTTGATTTAATTAAGTCTCTATTTTTCGATCGGAAAGGGTGGGCAATCAATTCACCCCCCTCTCAATTGCCTCTTAACCAGGCCAACAATTGGTATTAGAGCCTTGGCTCTATTTTTATCTAGAAACCTAGCGGTTTAAAGAGATCTACTAGGAATGGCCAACAATCTCAACAAGGGGTTAATGCCCGAAGGGCATTCTATTCAAAGGCCACCTTTCTTTGATGGTAGTAACTACCCTTACTGGAAGAATAGGATGACCGTCTTCCTACGTGCTCAAAGTCATGAAATATGGACTGTCATTAGGAATTGTCCGTATGTTTTACACCCTGATGAGGATATGTAGGATGATGATAGTATCAAGAAAGCCACTGTTAACTTTAATGCTTTAAACATTATTTAGTGTGCTATTCACCCTAACGAGTATGCTCGTGTCTCCATGTGCAGCAGCGCAAAGGAAATGTGGGACAAGCTCAAGCTTATCTACGAAGGTACCACAGAAGTCAAGGAGACCAAGGCGAACATGTTGATCCGTGACTACGAGCTATTTCACATGAAAGAGGAAGAAAGTATCTTTGAGATGTTTGCATGTCTCCTGGAGATCACCAATGGATTGAAATCACTCGGAAGAGAGTACAAGGATACCGATTTGGTAAGGAAAGTGTTGAGGTCCCTATCGCCAAGCTGACATACCAAGGCGACGGTGATAGAGGATTCTAACGATTTGTTTACCCTCACTGTGGATGCACTCATAGGGTCATTGATGGCCTATGAGATTAACATTAAGAGAACGTAAGAGGACACAAAGAACAAAAAGTCCGTTGCATTGAAAGCTTACCGAAAATAATTTCAAGCCAAGAGGATTCTATGGGAACCACCGATGACGAATAGGTTGCCATGCTAACAAGAAGGGTACGACAGTTCTTGCGCCAAAGAAGACGATTTGGCAGGAAATTCAAGAAAGGAAAGAGGCAGCCGAAGTAAAGAAATGAACCATCAAAAGCAGTTGAAGTGATGTACTACGAATGTAAGAAGATGGGGCACATGCGTGGTGAATGCCTTGAGCTGTAGAAGAAGAAAGGAAAGATAGTGAAAGACAAGAAGCCCAAAGTGATGAACGCCACGTGGACCGACGAGGACGAGGATGAGTCCACGTCTGATGATGAACAAGATATTGAGGAGCTGGTGAAGGATATGTGCCTTATGGCCAGGAGCGATCAAGAATAGGTAATCTCTGACTCAGAGCTTATCACCAATGAACAATGGGAGCTCGCCTATGAAGAATTGGATGAAAAATACAAGAGAATAAAAACTTGAAGAAAAAGATCCATGAAATCATGCATGCATCTAATTCATGTGAGAAATGTAATCTGCTTGAGATGCAAGTAAAAAATCTCAAAAATGCAAATGATGTTTTGGAATCCAAAGTGAATTTGTTCGAAGATGAAATTGCATGCCTAGATGTAGAAAAGAACAATGCTTTTAAACTCAAAAATGAAATTCAAGAAAGCATGACTTGTTGAAAAAGGAATTGGAAGAATTAAATGCTAAGCTGATTGAATGTGAGAAAGTGAAAGAAAGATTGAACAGCGAAAATGAAAGTCTCATTAGTGAAATTGAAAAGGTGAAGAATGCTAGTGAGAACATGTTGAAAGGAAAAGAAAAACAAAGTGTGAAGAGTTCAAAATTTGTGCATGGCAACAAGAATGGTTTTCACTATGCTGTTAAAAATTCATTTCATCATGGAGAATGTTCACA
Organism: Amorphophallus konjac; assembly: GCA_022559845.1. Taxonomy (NCBI): domain Eukaryota; kingdom Viridiplantae; phylum Streptophyta; class Magnoliopsida; order Alismatales; family Araceae; genus Amorphophallus; species Amorphophallus konjac. The sequence continues at coordinate 246,265,424 of CM040119.1, forward strand.
CACACACCATGATACATCAACTGTTAATTCTAGTTTCCCCTCCACTTTTAGGAATGTAAATAACAGAAGAAATTTTGGTAGGAAGAGACCCACTTGTTTTTACTGTGGGAAGATAGGGCATGACATGTATATATGCCAGTTAATGCAATATGATGATGACATGTTTTTCAGTAAATACAATCAATCTGTTGGAAATGCTAACATCACGGGACCCAAGCTCGCTTGGGTACCCAAATCAAAATGAGCATGGTTGCTTATTGGTGCAGGTCTGCTTGAAGGCTAGAGAGAATAAATGGTACCTGGACAGCGGATGCTCCAGGCACATGACAGGGAATAAATAACTTTTTACAGACCTTACAGAGAAAAATGGCGGTACAGTAATTTTTAGTGGACAAGTAAGAGGTAAGATAATCAGAATTGGGAGAATTGGTAAGGATCTCAACCATTGTATTGAATATGTTTCACTTGTTAGAGGTCTTTGCCATAACTTGCTTAGTATAAGTCAACTCTGTGACAAGGGCCACAAGGTTATTTTTAAGTCTTCTCACTGCACTATTGTTGATGCTAAGTCACTTGAAGTTAAATTCATAGGAGTGAGGAGTAACAATACTTACCAGGTTGACTTTGATGAAATTGCTTCTGAAAAATTATGTTTAGTTGCTAACAAGAGTGAAGATGCTTGGCTGTGGCAATGCCGTTGTAGATATACTTTCCTTCCTCCTCTACTAAAGATCGATGTAATATAAGTGGACAAACATGCAACGAATGATGAAAATAATCGGAGGAGGACAGAAAATGAAATATCGTGATCGCCACTAAGGTGTCGCACGTGATAGACACGCCGTACCTTAGAAAGAGGGGGGATACTCGCCTATGTTGCAGCGCTGGAAGATGAACGGCTCCGGAAGAACCGCCTGACGATGTACGGTCTTACGATAGACCGCCCTAGTACGCTGCAGAAGATGCGGGAGGAACTACTGCTGGAGGATGAACGGCACCCCTTGGACCGCACCAACTGGAAGAACGGCTCTCCACGAACCGAACGTACATGTGAACGGCTTTGACAGGACCGTACAACACTACCACGCAGCAAGTTGCAAGGGGGCTCAACCTCCACCCTCTCCGGCCAGCCAGAGGGGATGGGCCTCGTGCTGATGACTGCTGACCTGCAAGACCACGTAAGAAACACACAAAAGGACCTAAGTTAGAACTGGACAGTGTAGTAAGTGCCAAAATGATAAGAAATGAGCATCAACCAAATGGAAAAGGGGATACCTGGGGGGTTTTAAACCCCTAGGGTGACAAAAACGTGGGTGGATGTGTGCATGGTAGTGAAAGAAAAGGAGGACGTAAGGAGAAAACGATGCATGCAACGAAGATGGAACGTGATGAAGACTACAAACAAAAGACCCAAAACTGGACTACTCCCTGAACTGGAGGCTTATAGAGACGTAGAAAGCCTTCCTCCTTGGTGCTAGGTCGCTCTAGAATGCTGCAGGGCTTCGCCGTCGACCAAGATCTCCCCCCTTTCCAGCCCGGCCATTAGGGTCTATTTATAGAGCCTAGAAAGCCAGCCCCGAAATTAGGGTTTAGAGGCATTTTTGGGTCAAGATTATAAAAGATAAGTCATAGATAATAACATTATCTTTCATCCAGTCGAAACGGCATCAAAAATTGTTAATTATCCATGGAGAAATTGTCAAAACAAGTAGGGGATAAAACCATGGATAAAAGGATTAAAATCTGTTAAAATTCAGCAATCGACGGGATGGACAGTCTAACGATAGACCGCTCAACATATGAACGGTTAGCTTTTCACCGTTTATGCCTGTCGGTGGAAATTCAGAAAAATCAGGAAATAAACCCAATCATCCCTCGAACAGACCGCAACCCCCGCCGTTGGACCCTCAAAGATGGACGGCTCCAAGGAGACCATTCCAAGTTAGGGCGGTCCGAAACGAGCCGTTCTAGCCTTGTCAGTGATAATTCAATTAATTTGATAATTATCCGAGGAGATTATCACGCGTAGGACTCTGAGAGATAGGCGGTCAGAAGAGGTCCGTTCATTGGTTTGAACGGCCCTATCAGGACCGTGTAAATGCCTGTCGGTGAAAATTCAGAAAATCACCCATAAATATTCCAAAATACATGTACGGTCCTCATTAAACCGCACAGTAATTGAACGGCCAGTGGTGAACCGTACATGTATATGGACATTGAAACTCAATGAAAAACCTAAAACCACGGCCCATTAAGCCCTGAATTGACTTGGACCTAACCAAGGAGGGAGGCAACCCATAAATTGGCCCAAGACATGCCTGAAATAGCCCCAACGAGCAATGGACAACTCGAGGCATCAACAAAGGGGAGTAAGAGAAATGGCTTAACTAATCAGCATAAAACGGGTGTCAACAGATGCCCCTCCTTAACGTCCTCTTTGCAGGGGAGCGAGCGGAGGTGAAGCGGAAGTGACATGGAACATGGAAGTGGAGCGAAAATGCAGCGGAGTGGATCGGAAAAGTGGGTGTTAAGGTAAAACGACACCTGTTTCTGCCAACAAGCGATGAGAATCTTTCGGAAAACCCTGAACCAAACGTAAGGAATGATTAAACCAAAAGCGATGCCCATCTGGAGGAACTAAACTAAATAAAATAAATCGACAAGACCAACCTCATGGGGGACACAATCCCGTGGTCCAATGAGGGGGCCACAAAAGAAAAGAAAAAAATAGGCTAAAGCTCCAGACGGGGACCTTTCAATCAATCAAACCAAATGAATCGACCAAGGAAATCCTTCCAACTCAGAGTGGAATTAGTTCTTCTTACTCATGCATTAAACATATAGTTGACCATCACTGACGGGACATTCCTCAAGCAAACCATGGGGCATGAAAGATCAAAAAGATGCGTATGATGCATGTTGGGCTAAAATAAAAGAAATCATTAAAACAAATGTAAAGAAAGATTAAAATATGAAATACTCGAGAATACTATTGCTAAGCTGGGAATATCAGAGTCAAGACACCATCCGCAGTCACAGTGTGCAGGACAGAACCATCCTCCCCGTGACATCCCAACTTAACGGCCTATCCGAAGATTAAATACGTGAACCTGGATCATCATCATTTTTGTTGAAGGGGAACATCAGATCCTAGAACACGTAGATAACCGACTGGTTCTCGAGATAATATAATATAATACTATATAATAATGCAATAAGGGAGGTAGGGATAGAAAGCCATACCTGACTTACCTGTGCAGGCGAAACGGCAGGACCGGATGAAGTGAAGCTGCATAAGATGGTCAGGTAATAATATTCTCAAGAAATATCAACATTCATGACCATCCCTAGATAAACGGTCATCTTTACACCGCATAACATATAAGAATGGTCTTTATTTAACCGTGCAAACATGGCATGTGAACAGGCAGATCGCCAGGGATGAACAGTCCACAATGTACCGTGCAACGAATAACGGCCCAACAACGACCGTTTATACCTGGAATTTAAACCGACTTAAAGTTCACGGCCATTAGGGATGTGCGGTCAGAGTTGAACCGCTTAAAGGACAAACGGTCTAACGATAGACCGTTCATCTCTGCAACCTCGAAAAAGCTGAAACCCCTTCGCCTTCCCTCCACCGTAACCCACGGCGGAGGGGACAAAGGGGCAAGATCACCCCCATTCCATCTCCCACTCTCACATTCTCTCAAGCCCCAAACCCCCTCTCCATCTCAAAGCTTCCACGATGACGAGGACCAAGCATCAGGCGGCCCAGCCACCGACCTCCGGCGAGGGTTCGCCGTCACCACCACCGCCGCCACCGCCGGCCGGGGAAGAAGGAGCGCCGGAGATGACCACCGAGGAGCTTGCCGTGGTTGTTGCCGTCGGGGGAGACAAGGTGATGGGGACATCACCTCCCATGCCCACGTTCACAGCTCGTCTCCTCACCTCGGTTGCATCCGGCATGGTCTAGTCATTTAATTTTGAGTTCTATGTAATTTTTATTTGAGTCATTTGATGTATTTTCCCTTTTATTTGAGTCATGTTCCTAGGTCTTGTGTTCATTTCCCTAAGTATGAGTGTCATTAGGTTGTCTAGTTAGCTATTGGGCCCAACTCATTAGGCTTGGCCCAAGGGCTCTCCCCTACCCCCTCGGTTATTTGTCATTAAGTCAATTGTCAGGGACTTTTGTAGAAATGTGGGTTTCCTATATATAGGACCCCATTCCCCCCATTTCAACTTAATGAATCAATGAATGAAAAAACTTGCCATTTTAAGAGTTTACACTTCTTATCTAGTGGAGAGATTCCATTTTTGGGTGAGAAACCCTAGGGGAGAGATTCCCCACCCTTCCCTCTCTTAATCTCTCTTTTTCACTCCACTTTCTCTCTCCTCAACACCCAAATTCGAATTTTCTTCTCTCTCCTCCCTTCCCAACCACCTCCACTCCCCACCTACCCCATTTAAGCCTCTTCCCATTCCCCACAACCGTCATCAATACTCCACCCCTTCCCAAGACCCCCTCCTCCAATCCTCTCCTCACCATCCAACCCCCAACTACCCCTCCCACTTTCCCAAGCACCCTTCCCACTACCCCAAGCACCCCTTCCCTTCCCCAACACAACCCCCCCATTCCCAAGACAAAAAATTAACCCCACCCTTAAACCTATTTTTGAATATCCTTTCCCTCTCTCCATTCCAACCAAATTCGCAGCCCCCACTACTGCCATCTATTGGACCCTCTTCCAGACCTTATTCTCCACCTCCCACACCTTAGAACATCCCCTCCAAGACCCCCTTACAACCAGGGGTCACTCCCACACTCATCTACCCCCTTCCCCTTCTTCTTTCTTGGTCATTGGAAGCTACTTCGAAGTTGCAGTTTGCTATCCAGAGGTTGCAGATGAACCAGCAACTTGCAGCAGCCACCACGACTTCTTCCAGACGCGTTTGAAGACCCAAGAGCCATCGTCGGAAGCGCCTACTAGTCTCCTTCGCAACAGAAGTGGTTTCATCTTCTTCCGATTTTCGAGCCGTCCAGGAGGTCCATTCTCCCACAACTGCGCAGAGCTTCCCCGGCAGAGTACCAGAACCGGATTAGAAGCTCTGCCATGATGAACCTCAGAGGAATCAGCCCAAGAGCTCTTCTGCAAAGTTCTTCTTCCTCCTGTCTACTTTCATAATCATGAAGCGGAGTTCCGTTTGGCATCCTGTGGCAGGAGTTATCCTTTTTCTCCCTCAACTACGCGGCCCTGCTGCCCACAGTCTGCTTCGACCAGTATCCATTGTTCTGCATCCCCTGATCTTCTCTGACATTGGTTGGCTTCCCCGTCAGTTTTTCTTCGAAGAGGACTCGTCCACGATTCCAACGACTCTAACGGTGCTTGATTCTGAGTTCGGGAGCTGTCGGGGCATCCTCTGCAACCAGCGGTTGGAAACCAGGGGCTAGCTCTGCAGAGATCCTAATCCGGAGAGAAAGCTTCACCATGACAAATCCCGGAGGAATCAGGCCACGAGCTCTTCTACAAACTTCTTCCCCTTCCTGTTTACTTTCAGAATCAAGAAGCAGAACTCCATTCGGAATCTGGAAGCAGAAGTTACGAATTTTCTTCCTCAGGTATGTGACTCTGCTTCCCACAGTCTGCACCGACCTCCACTCACTATTCTGAGTCCCCTTATCTTCTCTGGCATCTTTCGGCTTCCCCGTTAGTTCTGTTGCAAAGAAGACTCGTCCACGGTTCCAGTGGCTTTGGCGGCACCTGATTCGGAGTTCGGGAGCGGCCGAGGCAACCTCTTCTTCCTGCCGTTGATACTCTGTTGCAGACAGTCCGAGATTCAGCAACCCTGTTCGTACTCCCGCCTAGGCCGGCAGCGACTCCTAAAGAAATTGGCAAAATTCAGAGGCACTCCTGTTCCAGAAATGAAGAGATCCCCACTGGTCTCACCCTCAGCGAAATTCCAGAGAGAGTTCTGCGGCCTCCACACCCTCTGTCTGTCAGCTATTACAGAGAGAAGGCTGATTCGGTGTCATCACTTCTTCATCACTCTTAGCACTAGTTTCCCCTCCCCGCTTGGCCGGCTGAAGGCCCCTCCCTGTGTGGAGGTAGTGTTTAGATGTAACTATCATCTTCCCTTCCCCACGATCCCCCCCTTGCATGGGGTGTAGTGTTGTAATAGCTTAAACATGTCAAGCTACCCCGGCACGGCGTGTGGGGAACCCACGTTTCCCCGCACGCCCTCATCTCCGAGCGGGACCGGTTTCTTCAAACTGGTCGAGTGAGTGCTCCAAAACTTTGCTCTAATTCATGCTTGTTCTTTCAATATTAGTTCATAAACTCCGCTGGCCGTGACGAGAGCCCGATCCTTAAGCTCATTTGCTATAAGTGATCATCGTGGGAAGAGAGTGGAACCCGTGCCCTTTGGCACTTCGTCGGACCCTTGATTTGGGCAGCCGTACCCTTGGGGAATCAAACCTTGGCCTTGCTGGCCCTCTACCAGCAAGGGCCTAGCCCACACAACCTCCCCTTGGCATTGCCAAGTTACCCGGGTCTTAGTGAGCATCGGGTGAGCGGTTGCTATTATCGGTCCGTTTTGAATGCTTAATTGTGCTTGTTTGTTGAGTCCTAGGTTGTGTCACATCAATTGGTATCAGAGCAAGTTCTAGACTTATCTCTACTAAGTCTTGTCCTAGAGCCATTGCATGCATCACCCTTGTCCACTATCATGACTACCTCATACATGGCATATTCGCCACTCTTAGGCCCATTAGAAGCCTTTGTGTTTGATGGATCCCGCCCTAGCATATATCTAGAATGGGAGAAGTCCATAGACCAACACTTTGGGAGGTTTACCCTGTCAGGGCTTGTCCAAGTCAACTATGCCAAGAGTTTGCTTTGGCGCCAAGCTAGGAAAGAATGGGAGAACATTGTAGGTTTGAGAGAAGCCAAAGGGGAAGCACCCATTGAATCTTGGGATGAAATGAGGGCCGATCTTAGAAAGATCTACGCACCCCAACCCAAACCTCTTCAACCAACCGATCTTTCACCCCCGAACGCAACTCCCACCCATGAACTTCCTCGACCAAGCCCAACCCAAGTCCACCCATGTTCACCACCCCGAGAGTACCATGCACTGACCATTATCACTCCACCCACCATAGACTATCCTACCCCATTATCCTTGGAAGTTGTGGCCCACACTCCTACCCAAGTGGAGATGGATGCCAATCCGGATTCACCTCCCACCATAGAGAACATCCTAGACCCCCCACTTCCACCCACCTCTCCTAGTTCGGGTCCTCATGAGCCGCACACCCTAACCATGAATGAGTCCATACTCCAATGGCTTAAGCAAGGCCCCACCATTCCTAGCTCACCACCTTACCTCTCACCCTTGACATATCAAGTCCAAATTATGCCCACCCGGTCTTCCCATGTCACACTTCAAACCTCCTACTTTGTGGAAGGCTTAGGGGACCTAGTGGACTGTTTACAATGGCAAGTCTACCTGACCAATATGCTAGCCATAGGACCATTGGAGTCTAGCCCCATCTACTCTAGTGGACCCTTCCTAGCTTACCCCGCCACCGGTTCCATCACCTCCATCTACACTAGTGGCCATTATACGAGTGAAATCCTCCTCTTTCTCCCCAAGGATGAGAAACCAATCTTGGCCCACTTCCCACCCATCAAGATTCCAATTGCTTTAATTGACCAACCCACTAGAGACCTTGGCCCAATTATCTTGGAGGAGGATGACTCACCGTTTGGGTACCTTGAAGACATAGAGTGCCACCCTCTAGGAAGACCTTTCCACTACCCCTTTGATCCCTTCCTACGGGAGCCTAGACCCCTATGTGACCCAACCACCTTATCCACCACCCACCTTTCTCTAACCCAACCCACCATGTTTGACCCAATCTACCCCATCCAAGACCCGGGTTACACCTTGGGAGCCATGACCTTGGGCCACATATCCCTAGGTAATAAGGTTGTGCTCCACCCCATGATGACCACCTTCTTAGATCCATTCGATCCTTTCCAATGGGAGTTCAAAGGTTGTCCCACACCTATACACATGGAAGTCACCCTTGGGAAAAACATGCATGTGTCTAGGCTTACCACACCACTTGGCATGAACACTATGTTGGGTCCATTCATTCATATCACCCACATGTCAAGTAAAAAGTATGAGTTGTCCATGTTCGGATGTAATGGTCCACCTTCATTCATCATGGGTCTTAAGCTTGTCAAAGGCATCTACGGATGTCCGGGTCCCCCGATATTTATCACCACTTTGCATGATAGGGCCACCTACGGGTGCCCCGGCCCACCTAGGCTGACCAAAGTCTACACTACATCATTACATGATAGGTCTACTTTTGGTTGCCCAGGTCCACCCATCACCCCTAGAATGTCTGCATTCACAACATTGCATAAAGAGATCCGCAAGCACATTAGCAAGAAGAATATGACTTATAAAAGGCGAGCCGACTCTCATCGACGTCACCAAGAATTCCATGAGGGTGACTTTGTGATGGTAAGGACGGAGAGGCTCTCCCCGGGAGCCATCTCCAAATTGAGGCCACGTGGGGCTGGTAACTTCCAGGTCCTGAGGCGCATTGGTGCAAATGCCTATGAGTTAGATCTCCCCGAGGAATATGGGTTAAGTCCCACATTCAGTGTCGCCGACCTAGTGCCATACAAGGGACCCACGGTGGTACCTAGTGAGGATATTGAGCCTATTCCCTCCGTTGAGAGAGCACCCACCCGTGAGGAGAGTCCACCAGCCAAGAGAGCCCAGCGTGAGCGCATTGAACGAATATTGGATGAACAGGTCACTACCACCAGGACCAAGGTATACGAGCGCTATCTCGGCAGGTGGATGGATCGGTCTCGTTCGGAAGACTTGAGGGCAGTACCACTTCTACAGCCTCCAAGGAGGGAAGGACACTTATTCAACGGAGTCGAGTTCTCCGCACCCCGGGAGTATGATGGGGACATCACCTCCCATGCCCACGTTCACAGCTCGTCTCCTCGCCCCGGTTGCATCCGGCATGGTCTAGTCATTTAATTTTGAGTTCTATGTAATTTTTATTTGAGTCATTTGATGTATTTTCTCTTTTATTTGAGTCATGTTCCTAGGTCTTGTGTTCATTTCCCTAAGTATGAGTGTCATTAGGTTGTCTAGTTAGCTATTGGGCCCAACTCATTGGGCTTGGCCCAAGGGCTCTCCCCTACCCCCTCGGTTATTTGTCATTAAGTCAATTGTCAGGGACTTTTGTAGAAATGTGGGTTTCCTATATATAGGACCCCATTCCCCCCATTTCAACTTAATGAATCAATGAATGAAAAAACTTGCCATTTTGAGAGTTTACACTTCTTATCTAGTAGAGAGATTCCATTTTTGGGTGAGAAACCCTAGGGGAGAGATTCCCCACCCTTCCCTCTCTTAATCTCTCTTTTTCACTCCACTTTCTCTCTCCTCAACACCCAAATTTGAATTTTCTTATCTCTCCTCCCTTCCCAACCACCTCCACTCCCCACCTACCCCATTTAAGCCTCTTCCCATTCCCCACAACCCTCATTAATACTCCACCCCTTCCCAAGACCCCCTCCTCCAATCCTCTCCTCACCATCCAACCCACCCCTCCCACTTTCCCAAGCACCCTTCCCACTACCCCAAGCACCCCTTCCCTTCCCCAACACAACCCCCCCATTCCCAAGACAAAAAATTAACCCCACCCTTAAACCTATTTTCGAATATCCTTTCCCTCTCTCCATTCCAACCAAATTCGCAGCCCCCACTACCACCATCTATTGGACCCTCTTCCAGACCTTATTCTCCACCTCCCACACCTTACAACACCCCCTCCAAGACCCCCTTACAACCAGGGGTCACTCCCACACTCATCTACCCCCTTCCCCTTCTTCTTTCTTGGTCATTGGAAGCTACTTCGAAGTTGCAGTTTGCTGTCCAGAGGTTGCAGATGAACCAGCAACTTGCAGCGGCCACCACGACTTCTTCCAGACGTGTTTGAAGACCCAAGAGTCATCGTCGGAAGCGTCTACCAGTCTCCTATGTAACAGAAGTGGTTTCATCTTCTTCTGATCTCTGAGCCGTCCAGGAGATCCATTCTCCCACAACTGCGCAGAGCTGCCCCGGCTGAGTACCAGAACCGGATTAGAAGCTCTGCCACGACGAATCTCAGAGGAATCAGCCCAAGAGCTCTTCTGTAAAGTTCTTCTTCCTCATGTCTACTTTCATAATCATGAAGCGGAGTTCCGTTCGGCATCCTGTGGCAGGAGTTATCCTTTTTCTTCCTCAGCTACGCGGCCCTGCTGCCCACAGTCTGCTTCGACCAGTCGCCATTATTATGCGTTCCTTGATCTTCTCCGACATTGGTTGGCTTCCCCGTCAGTTTTATGCGAAGAGGACTCGTCCATGATTCCAACGACTCAGACGGTGCTCGATTCCGAGTTCCGGAGCTGTTGGGGCATCCTCTGCAACCAGCGGTTGGAAACCAGGGGCTAGCTCTGCAGAGATCCTGATCCGGAGAGAAAGCTTCACCACCACAAATCCCGGAGGAATCAGGCCACAAGCTCTTCTACAAAGTTCTTCCCCTTCCTGTGTACTTTCAGAATCAAGAAGCGGAACTCCGTTCGGGATCTGGAAGCAGAATTTACGAATTTTCTTCCTCAGGCGTGTGACTCTGTTTCCCACAGTCTGCACCGACCTCCACTCACTGTTCTAGGTCCTCTTATCTTCTCCGGCATCTTTCGGCTTCCCCGTCAGTTTTGTTGCAAAGAAGACTCGTCCACGGTTCTAGTGGCTTTGGCAGCACCTGATTCGGAGTTCGGGAGCGGCCGAGGCAACCTCTTCTTTCTGCTGTTGATAGTCTATTGCAGACAGTCCGAGATTCAGCAACCCTGTTCGTACTCCCGCCCAGGCCGGCAGCGACTCCTGAAGAAATTGGCAAAATTCAGAGGCACTCCTGTTCCAGAGACGAAGAGATCCCCACTGGTCTCACCCTCAGAGAAATTCCAGAGAGAGTTCTGCGGCCTCCACACCCTCTGTCTGTCAGCTATTATAGAGAGAAGGCTGATTCGGTGTCATCACTTCTTCATCACTCTTAGCACTAGTTTCCCCTCCCCGCTTGGCCGGCTGAAGGCCCCTCCCTGTGTGGAAGTAGTGTTTGGATGTAACTATCATCTTCCTTCCCCACGATCCCCCCCTTGCACGGGGTGTAGTGTTGTAATAGCTTAAACAGGTCAAGCTACCCCGGCGCGGCGTGTGGGGAACCCACGTTTCCCCGCTCGCCCTCGTCTCCGAGCTGGACCGGTTTCTTCAAATCGGTCGAGTGAGTGCTCCAAAACTTTGCTCTAATTCATGCTTGCTCTTTCAATATTAGTTCATAAACTCAGCTGGCCGTGACGAGAGCCCGATCCTTAAGCTCATTTGCTATAAGTGATCATCGTGGGAAGAGAGTGGAACCCGTGCCCTTTGGCACTTCGTCGGACCCTTGATTTTGGCAGCCGTACCCTTGGGGAATCAAACCTTGGCCTTGCTGGCCCTCTACCAGGAAGAGCCTAGCCCACACAACCTCCCCTTGGAATTGCCAAGTTACCCGGGTCTTAGTGAGCATCGGGTGAGCGGTTGCTATTATCGGTCCGTTTTGAATGCTTAATTGTGCTTGTTTGTTGAGTCCTAGGTTGTGTCACATCACAAGGCCACCGCCGGGGAGGAAGGAGCCACCGCCGGGGAGGACGCACCGGCGGCGAGAACGGCCAAGAAACCTTGGGACCCCGAGGTAGGAGCTTCAAAAAACCTTCCCATTTCCATTTTTCTTTCATTTCCTAGCCATGCATGTTAGTTTAGGGGGGTTTAGAGGGCTTAGGTGGCTGGTTGGGGGGCTAAGGCGGCCTCCTTGCCGGCCGGGGAAGTTCCACCGTCGTCGGGGAAGACGACGGTGGGACGGTTCAACAGAAACTACACAAACACAAACATACGGCCCACTGTGGACACCAAAAAATCGCACACCCAGATGTCCTACACGGCCTCGCATCAACAATGGCGCCGAGTGAAGAAGCCCCGGAGAGACTGGTCGTCCGGACTCCCGAAATATGCACACTGCTGTGAAGCCGTCCCCAGAGTCACGACAGCAAAGAGAAACCAACTCCCGGGAAGCTCATAATCCATGGGGCCTCGAAGAAAATCAAATGGGCCACAACTCGTGCTCACAACGGGCTCAAAACTGTCCATTTAGCCCTTCAGCGGCACACCCTCCAGGGTGCTCCAGCGGCACGCTCCCATGAACCCCTTCAGCGGCACCACCCCCAGCGGCACGCCCTTCAGATGCCCCAGCGGCACGGCCATTTGGCCCTCCAGCGGCACGGCCATCCAGCCCTTCTGCAGCACGCTTCATCGCACCAAGTCTATACAGTCATCAGCCCAAGTCTGTACGTTGGCTGAATGAACAAACGAAGTCTGTACAGCCAAGCTTAAAGTCTGTACATTGGCTGAATGCATAAACAAAGTCTATACATCCAAGCCCCAGGTCTGTACATTGGCTTGCTATTTTGAACGCAAAGTCTGTACACTCGTGTGGCAAGTCTGTACAGAGTTCTGGCAAACGTGAAGTCTATACACTGGTGAAGTCTGTACATCCACCAGTTCAACGTGAAGTCTATACATTGGTGAAGTCTGTACATCCACCAGTTCAACGCAAAGTATGTACATCGATGAAGTCTATACATCAGCCCCTGCAAGTCTATACGTTGCAGCTAGGTGAAGTATGTACAGCCCATGCCTTGCTGAAGTCTATACACTCACTTGCCCTGGCAACCGTCCAACGGCACACCCCAGGCCGCTCAGCGGCACACACCCCAGGCCGCTCAGCGGCACACCTCCCAGGCGCCCAGCGGCACACTCTCTGTACCGTTCAACGGCACGCCCTTTGGGCCCTTCAACGGTACGCCCTGAGGCCCCCCCCCTTCAGCGGCACGTCCCTAGTGGTCTTCAACGGCACGCCCTCCTTGCCGTTCAACGGCAGGCCCTTTGGGCTCTTCAACGGCACGCCCTCCTTGCCGTTCAATGGCACGCCCTTTGGGCTCTTCAACGGCACGCCCTCCTTGCCGTTCAACGGCACGCCCTTGGGGCTCTTCAGCGGCACACTTGCCTTGTCTTCCAGCGGCAAGCCCTTTTGGCCTTCCAGGGACACGCCTGTTTGGCCTGCCAGCGGCACGCCATTAAGGCTCTTCAGCGGCACATTCCGGCAGATGAGATCTTGCGCCCATGCCCTATGGATCCTCGACGCGCAGTGGGCTGTCCGAGGTGTCACCCGGGGGTTGGGTAACGCTGCCTACTCCCCCTGTCACCCAGGACAAGGGAGTCAACTCCCATTAAACCCCCCGGACGCTTCCCGCCTTCGAGGCTTCCACCGTGTGGGGTATAAAACCCCTCTTCGCTGTGAACAACAGGGTGGGGGGAGAGACAACAAAGAAGAGGGAGCTGCTAGAGAAGAGGACGAGAAGAAGAGGAAGAGGAGGGGAGGCTCTACCTCCCTCCCCCGTTGCTCCGTCCACTGCCACCTGAGCGAAGAGAAGAAGAAAAAGAAGAGGGGAGGCTCTGCCTCCCTCCCCCGTTGCTCCGTCCACCGCCACCTGAGCGAAGAGAAGAAGAAGAAGAGGGGAGGCTCTGGCTCCCCCCCGTTGATGTTCCGTCCACCACCGTCGGCGTGAAGAGAGGAAGGGAAGAAGAGTGAGGGGAGAAAGAGAGGATGAGGTCCGGGAGGGGAGTAGTCCGTGCTTCCCCCCCATTGTATCTTCTTTCTTTCTTTCTTTGCCCCCTTGTTTTCTTCTTCGTCGCCATGTATTAGCTCCCTTGGGGTACTCCTTTTGTGAGAATAAAAGTAGAAGGCTTGCAAGTATTTTGGACGTCTTTCTAAAGCATTTCTTCCGTGTTTGCATCCTTTGGTGTTTCATGCCCCTTTCCCCTTTTCCTTTTGTTAGGGTTTGCTTCCTCCCGGGCATTTTCGCTTTTGGTCACCCCTGGGCGCCCTCAGCGGCACACCCCAGCCGTGCCTCCAATGGTACGCCCCACTTGTGCCCCCAGCGGCACGCCCCTTACGGGCCTTCCCCGGTACGCCTTGACCCCAGTTCACCGGCACAGCCCCTGGGCGCCTTGCCCGGCACCCTTGGCCTTCCCGGGCACAGCCCCTCAACCGCACACCCTGGCCTCCCCCAGCCCGGCATGCTGCTGAGGCTCCCTGACCGACACACTAATTACCAATCCCTCCTTGCCCGGTGCACTCCCGAGCCCGCTCTAGGGAGGTCTCCGGTCCGCTGTTTTCTCCGAGTTTTCCGAGGTTTCATTAAGGTGTTGCCGCTCTCGGGCGCCCACCTCCAGTTGTCGGGTTCCGCCACTCCTTGTGGGCGCGTTCCCTGTATCTCCCTCACGCTCGGGTCAAGGGGAGATGCTGCCGAATTTTTGTTAAAAAAAATAAAACATCAAAAAGATAAAAGGAAGCAACAAACAAATGGAACAACAACACAAATTAAAAGGACTAAAAGGAAACCACAAACAAACGGAAAGAACAACGGTAAAAATGCGTTCACCAAGGCAAGGGAGCCGTAATCAACATAAGGAGAGTCGAATCGAACAACAGCTAAACAACTCGAACATTCGTCCTCATGGGAGAAAGAATGGAAATTGATCAAGAGAAGAAAAAAAGAAACCCATGCAAATTTACTAAAAATCAGAAAAGAAGAAAAGAAAAGCCTTAAAAGAAATGGAGGAGGAGTGGGCTCCCCATGCCCTTCGCCGGTACGCCCCTGCTGTCGCACTTCGTCGGCACACCCTTCTAGCCACCCTTGACCGGTACGCCCTCTTTAGCGGCACGCTCGCCAGCTCCTTCGCCGGCACGCCATCCATCGGCCTTCGCTGGCATACCTCCCACCATCCTTCGCCGACACACTCAACGCGCCCTTCAGCGGCACGCTTCTGCCACCCCTCAGCGGTGCGCCGCTAGCCACTCTTCCCCGGCACGCTTCCTGGCGCCCTCACCGGCACACCCTGGCCAGGCCCTCAGCGGCACACTCCTGCAGCCCTTCAGCGGCACACTCTTCCACCCCTTTCTCAGCGGCGCACCCTGGCCCCCGGCAATGCACCCCTTGGCCCTCGGCGGCACACTCCCCTGACCCTCCAGCGGCACACTCTCTTGGCCCTCCAACGGCACACTCCCATGACCCATCCCGAGATAATGATCTTAATAAAGATAATAAGCTAAAAGAAAACATAATAAATAAACAAATAATGATACAAAACTTAAATAATGATAGTAATAACAAACTCAAAAGAAAATAGAGAAATAATAGCAAACAATAATGTTAAATAACAATAATAATTGATAATAAATTCAAAAAAGGGCGAATAAATAAATAAGAATGATAAAGAAATAAGAAATAATAATAATAAGCTTAAAAGAAATAATGATAATAATAAATAGACAAATAAATGATAACAATAAATAAATAAATAATAATAACAAACTTAACAAAAAATGACATGCAAATGAATGACAATAAAATGAACAAAAATAATAACAAACCTAACAATAACACTGATAAATAAATAAATCATAAAAAATGATAAATAGATAGTAATAACAAACTCACTCAAAGATATGTATAAATTAACAAATGATAATGATAACGTTTCTTAAATAATAATAAAACAATGGGATCCGCTTCGCAGCCCCGTCTCTCCCGTGACCCGGTGCCAAAGGAACAATGATGCCGCCCTTCCGGGTTGGGCCTGAGTCTTGGGAATTATCCCGAAACGGCCATAGCCCGACCTCGCCTCGGGCTGATATTCTGATTAAACAAGACTTATTTCTCCGGCCGGATCCCTTCCGAGCCGCTACTAAAATTGCCGCACGTTCGGCAGACATTTGAACGGATTCACCTCGATTCCCGCCGCGTTCTTATTACGGACCTACATCTGAACATGAAAAGGCACGTGAGCGACATGCATAGCCGGTGGCTCCTACCCCGATATGGTTGTGAGCCGGCATTGCTCCGGGCCAATAGCCCATCAATTCAGAACCGTTCCTATCAGGATTCGTTCCCGCCCTTTCATTAAAATTGCCGTAAACTCGGCATACATTTGTATGGGGTTGTTCCTGCCACGTCGCACTTTCAATATGGGCCCTTGCCCAAACATGAAAAGGTCGGCAAGTGACTGACAGAATCCGAATTAGAACGAGATGGCTCTCGCCACCCCCACACTCCTTCCATGGGAATATCAATAAGACCTCCGTAGGCCATACTCAGACCTCGGGCCTATCCCGATCATGGTCATCGCCTGGCTCATATCCTCGGTCTACAGCCCGCTCCTTTCGAACATATTTTCGATTATGGAGTCTAGTCCCAAGACTCTCCCCCGTTGCCCTCCGGCACCGGAGATATTAACGTTGCCCACACGAGCCCTGTTTGGACCACGGGAGGCGCCCCCGATATGGTCTTGACTCGATATCGCACCGGGCCAATAAACTCGCTGGTTTCCTGCTACACTAACGAGATTTAACCGAATGTTGTCAGTATCTCGGAATAATGTATTTGCCGTACCCCGGCGTACGTATGTTTCAGGTCCTCCTGCGACAATTACAATATTCTCAAGCCGGACTCCCGTCCGAATATTATACGGCCTCCCGAATGACCGACATGTTTTAAATGCCCGCTTCTTTGGGCACAGGGCTTTTCAGCCGATTCAAGGGATATTCCCTCGTTGCCCCTTGGCACCGGAAATATTAATGACGCTTATACAAGTCCTGTTTAGATCGCGGGGGGTCCACCGCAGTATGGTCGCAGCTTGCTCTTGCACCGGGCCAACAGATTTACTGGTTTCTGACCACTCTGACCGAGGTTTAGCCGAACATTTTTTGTTCTTCTGAACAATAAATTGCCATATCCTGGCATACATATGCTCCAGTCTTCCCGCGACGATCGCGCTTTTCCCGAGCCGGACATTCGTCCGAATATTAAATGGTCAACACATGACCGACATGACCGCGAATGCTTTCT
This sequence comes from Amorphophallus konjac, assembly GCA_022559845.1. Taxonomy (NCBI): domain Eukaryota; kingdom Viridiplantae; phylum Streptophyta; class Magnoliopsida; order Alismatales; family Araceae; genus Amorphophallus; species Amorphophallus konjac. The sequence continues at coordinate 246,282,508 of CM040119.1, forward strand.
TCTCACCCTCATACAGGGACTTCGATACCTCCTAATAGACTTTTCATGCAATTAATTTTTTTGGCCATGAGGCCCTGAATCTCGGCGATTAATCAAGGGTGTTCCCTCGTATGGTGGATGTAAATGACGCCGTGACCTTTATGGCGCGGCGGGTTTTGGTCCCGACGCGAACCACACAATCGTCTGACGAAGTCAGTTCGAGCGCACCATGGGCTCTTCGGAGTCCGAATAAATTGTCACCTCAGTGACTGGCACACCCACGCACTCACTAGACGAATGAACCACCCGAATAAATGAATCAACGTCATAAGCGTGTCGAAAAGTGCGTCCATAAGTCTGGCATGCCCGGTGGGACCAAACCACCCTTCATCTCTTCGTCGGGATTCAGGGCCTCATGGCCCCCTAATAAACGATGTTTGCCTGCTTTGATGAATTGCGGGTGCTGTCTTCGCCAGTCCAATGGGGAGAAAAGCCTGGCTCGGTGCAGCTGCCTTCGCGGCCTCGAGAACGCTGCTTCGAAGCATATGCAGCTTCCAAGAATCATGGGGGCTGTTATAAGAAAAAAAGGGAAGAGAAGATAAGAGAAAGAGAATAGAAGGGAGCGGAAATCAAGCCCCCCCCGTTTCCCTCAAGAAGAAAGAGAAGAAAAGAAGAAAAGAAGAAAAGAAGAAAGGAAGAAAGGTAGAAAAGAAAAAAAGAAAAAAAAAGAGAGAAAAGAAAGAAGCAAAAAAAAGAAGAGAAAGAATTGGCAATAGAGGGTTGTACGGCCACGTCTGTCGAGACCCGTGCTGAACAAAGATTACCACTGTGGGGTTGATGCGGTGGAGCGAACCACTCATCCCCTCCCTGAGGGGGTGAGCGCTCTCCTGCACCTCCACCCTGGTCAATCATACAAGAAGAAGAAAAAAAAAGAAAAAAAGAGAGAAGAAAAGAAGAAAAGTTGGCCAGCATCGCCGACTAAAAGAGCAAGAAGAAACCCGGCATCCCGCCCGACTCTAGGAGGCTCCGAGTCTGCGGTGCAATGACCCCGCTCGTTCCTCCTTCCTACTGCCTCCATTCGGCATAAGATGGCCCCTCGAGTGACTGTTAAAAGACCCAGCGAGCCATAATTGTAGCTTGGTGAATGGCTGCCCGCTGTGGGGAATGCTTTATAGCAATGAGGTCAAGCACGGCCACCACTCCCGAAGAGAGCATGCATATACCCCGCCATGGGGGATAAGAAGAAGATATATACCCTGCTATGGGGGCATAAGAGGCAAGAAAAAAGAGCAAAGATACACCCGGTGCCCGGGGCACATGAAGAGAAAGACACCTCCCTTTGGGGGCACAACAACCAACAAAGATACACCCCGACTGAGGGGCACATGAAGAGAAATACACCCCTGCTCTAGGGGCATATGAGACAAACTATACCCTGATTTAGGGGCATTTGAAGCAAAGACTTCACCCCGCCTTAAGGAGGGGGCATAAGAAGTGAAAGATATACCCCACCCCGGGGGCACAAGAATAAAACACACCCCACCTTGGGGGTGTAAGAAGCCAAGAGATATACCCCGCCACGGGGCAGTAGAGGCAAAATACATTCCCCCCGAGGGCACCTGAAGCAACATACCCCTCGCCTCAGCAGCATATGAGGCCAAGAAGCTACATCCCGGCTCGTGAGCATAAGAAACAAAAGATATACCCTACGTCCAGGGCATATGAAGTCAAGAATCACACCCCCGTCTTGAGGGTATTTGAAGAAGAAGCCACCTCGCCTCGAGGGCATAGAAGCTGTATAGAACATGCCCTGACTCAGGGGCATGACAAGAAGAAGAACTCACCCCGCCTCGGGTGCACAAGAAGCCAAGCTCACCCCGCAGGGGGGGCACGCGAGACACAGCTACGCCCCGACTCAGGGGGACTCGAAGAGAAATACACTCCACCTTTGGGGAGCAAAAAGCAACATACACCCCACCTCTGGGGGCACAAGAAGCAGAACATACCCCGCCTTGGGGGCATATGAAGCCAAGAATCACATCCCCGTCTTGGGGGTATTTGAAGAAGAAGCCCACCTCGCCTCGAGGGCCTAGAAGCAACAGCCACGTCCCAGCTCAGGGGCATTTGAAGAAGAAACAAACCCCGCCAGTGGGGACATAAAAGCCATGAAGAACACGCCCCGGCTTAGGGGCATTTGAAGAAGTTACATCCCGCTTTGGGAGCATAAGAAAAAAAAGAATACACCCTGTCCTAGGGACGATTGAAAAAGAAACATACCCCGCCAGGGGGCATGGAAGCCATAAAGAATATGCCCCGGCTTAGGGGCATTTGAAGAAGCTACATCCCGCCATGGGGGCATAAGAAGAAAAGAATTCACCCCGGCCTGGGGACACTCAAAGAAAAAAAACCACACCCTGGACTAGGGGCATACAAAGAAAGAAAATCATCCCACCTCGAGGGCACAAGAAGCAAAATACACCCCACCTTGGGGGGCATAAGGAGCCAAGGACATACCCCACCTCGAGGGCACAAGAATCAAAACACACCCCACCTTGGGGGGCATAAGGAGCCAAGGACATACCCCCGCCATGGGGGCATTAGAAGTGGGATACATCCCCACCCTGGGGGCATATGAAGCAACATACACCCCGCCTGGGGGCATAGAAGCCATAGAGAAGTCCACCCCGGCTTGGGGGCATGTGAAGGAGAAACAAACCCCGCCACTGGGGGCATAGAAGCCATGAAGAACATGCCCCGCCTGGGGCACAGAAGCAAGGAGGCAGGATTCGCCCCGCCATGGGGGCACACAAAGAGAGAAACCACACCCCGCCGCGGGGGTCATGAGAAGCAAGAAATGTAGCCCACCCCGTGGAGCATATGAAGAAAAGAATATACCCCGACTTAGGGGCCTTCGAAGAAGGAATACATCCCGGCCTCAGGGGTCCATGAAGCAACTTATATCCCCCCCCCCGGGGACATCTGAAGCAGAACAAACAACATCCCCCGGCTTAGGGAAACATATGAAGAGAGGAATACACCCCGATATGGGGGCACGTAAACAAAGAAGAATAATTCACCCCGCCTCGGGTGCATAAAAAGCAAGAACTACATCCCACATCAAAAGCGGCAATACACTCCACTCTGGGGGCACTAGAAGCGGAATACACCCCGTGCCGGAGGCATATAAAAAAAAAGGATACCTCACCCTGGGGCATCAGAAGCAGCAATACGCCCCACCTTGGGGGCATCAAAAGCAGCAATACGCCCCACCTTGGGAGCACAAGAAGCAAACATTCCCCCTGGTGTGTTTGGGGAGAAGAAAAGAATTCAGCCCGGCCTGGGGACACTTGAAGAAAGAAGCACATCCCGCCACGGGGGCACATGAAGAGAACCCCTCCCGCCTCGGGAGTACAAGAAAGAGAAGAATACACCCTGGTCTGGGGGCTTTTGAAGAAACGACACACCCCCTCCTTGAGAGACAAAGCTACACCCCGGCCTGGGGACACATGCAGAGCATCCACCCCGCTCAGGGGGCACAAAGAGGTACACTCCGCCCTTGGCACATAAGAAGCAGAAGCATTTACCCCGATCCGGGGGTGCAAAAAAAAAGCAAAGAGACATACATCCCGACCTAGGAGCACATGAAGAAAGAATATACCCCGACCTAGGGGCGTCGGAAGAAGAGACGTACACCCCGATCTGGGAGCATAAGAAGGAAGATATACTCCGCCTAAGCGGCACTTGGAGAAACAACATACCCTGCTTCGGGGGCATAGAAGCCGTAAAGAGATACACCCCGGCCTCAGGGGGGCATAAGAAGCAAGAGATACACCCGTACTAGGGGCATATGAAGAAGAAGCATACCTCACCTCGAGGGCCTAGAAGCTATAAAGAACACGCCTCGGCTCAGGGGCATATGAAGAGAAGTCCACCTTGGCTTAGGGGCATTTGAAGAAGAAACATACCCCACCTAGGGGCATAGAAGCCGTGAAGAGTATACCCCACCATGGGGGCATTTGAAGAGAGCTACATCCCGCCTCGGGGGCATTAAAAAAAAACACACCCTGGTCTGGGGACATAGAAGCCAAAAAAATACACATCGCCTGGGGACACAGAAGCGAAGAGGCAAAACACACCCCCCTCAGGGGGGGATGCACACCAAATGAAGCTACGCCCCAACCTAGGGCACATTAAGAGAAAAAAAGAGCATAGTAAATAAAAAGACACGCACGAGGCAGACGTGGTCTTCGAGCTCGCCTCATCACACAAAAGAAGAGAAGAAAAGGAAAAGAAGACACATGGGTAGACGTGGTCTTCGAGCCCGCCTCATCACGCAAAAGAAGAGAAGAAAAGGAAGAAGAGACACATGAGACGTGGTCCCTTAACCCGCCTCTTCACATGAAAGAAGAAGAGCAGAACTAAAAGAAGTCACATGAGGGAGACGTGGTCTTCGAGCCCGCCTCACCACACAAAAGAAAAGAAGACAAGGAAGAAGAGACACATGAGGCAGACGTGGTCCCTTAACCCGCCTCTTCACATAAAAGAAGAAGAGCAGAACCAAAAGAAAACACATGAGGCAGACGTGGTCTTCGAGCCCGCCTCATCACGCAAGAGAAGAGAAGAAGATGAAGAAAAGACACATGAGGCAGCCATGGTCCCTGGACCCGCCTCTTCACACAAAAGAAGAAGAGCAGAACCAAAACAAGACACATGAGGCAGACGTGGTCTTCGAGCCCGCCTCATCACACAAAAGAAGAGAAGGAAAGAAAGAATGCACATGAGGCGAGTATGGTCCTTGCACCTGCCTCTCTACAAGAGAAGAATATAAGAGAAAAAAAGAGACATGAGGCGAACATGGTCCCTGCACCCGCCTCTCTACACAAAAGAAGAAGAGAAGAATAGAAGAAAAAAAAAGAGACATGAGGCGAACATGGTCCCTGCACCCGCCTCTCTACAAAAAAGAAGAAGAGAAGAAAAGAAAGAAATGATCACGAGGCAAACATGGTCCTTGCAACTGCCTCTCCATAAAAAAAGGAAGAGAAGAAAGAGCAATCATGAGGCAAACATGGTCTCTGCACCTACCTCTCTACAAAAGAAGAATAGAAGAGGAAAAAAAGAGACATGAGGCGAACATGGTCCCTGCACCTGCCTCTCCATAAAAGAAGAATAGAAGAAGAGTCACGAGGTAGACGCGGTCTTCGCACCCGCCTCATCACACAAAAGAAAAGGAAAAGAAGACACATGAGGCAGACGTGGTCTTCGAGCCCGCCTCATCACGCAAAAAGAAGAGAAGAAAAGGAAAGAAGAGACACATGAGACAGACGTCGCCCTCGAGCCCGCCTCACCAAACAAAAAGAAGAGAAGAAAAGGAAAGAAGAGACACATGAGACAGACGTGGCCCTCAAGCCCGCCTCATCACATAAAAAGAAGAGAAGAAAAAGAGACATGAGGCGAACATGGTCTTCGCACCCGCCTCTCTACAAAAGAAGAAGAGAAGAGAAAAAGAGACATGAGGCGAACATGGTCTTCGTACCTGCCTCCCTACAAAAGAAGAAGAGAAGAAGAGAAAGAAGGGTCACCAGGCAAACTTTTACCTCTGATCTCCAGCCATCCAACAAATAGAAACCGACTAAACCTTCCACCGACGGGGCGTTAAACCAACTACACCTTCCGCCGACGGGGCGTTAAACCGACTAAACCTTCCGCCGACGGGGCGTTAAACCGACTACACCTTCCGCGGACGGGGCGTTAAGCCGACTAAACCTTCCACCGACGGGGCGTTAAACCGACTACACCTTCCGTCGACGGGGCGTTAAATCGACTAAACCTTCCACCAACGGGGCGTTAAACCGACTAGACCATCTGCCGACGGGGCGTTAAACCGACAAAGGCCTCCCAGATCCTGGCTTTTGTAGCTTGCTTCCCAAAGTTCAGCCCTCGTGGCCCGCTTCCCAATTTTGGCTCTCGCAGCCTGCTTCCCCTGGCTCTCGTAGCCTGTTCCCTAATTCTGGCTCTCGCAGCCTGCTTCCCCCTGGCTTTTATAGCCTGCTCCCCAACTTTGACCCTTACGGCCCGCTTCCCAATATCTTTGGCTCTCGCAGCCTACTTCCCAGAGTTCGGCCTTTACGGCCTGCTTCCCAAAATTTGGCCTTTACGGCCTGCTTCCCAGAATTCGGCCTTCACGGCCCGCTTCCCAATTTTGCCTTTTACAGCCCGCTTCCCAATATCCTTGGCTCTCGCAGCCTGCTTCCCAGAATTCGACCCTTGCGGCCGGCTTCCCAGAATTCGGCCTTCACGGCCCGCTTCGCAATTTCAGCTTCTGCAGCCCGCTTTCCAATATCTTTGGCTCTCACAGCCTGCTTCCCAGAATTCGGCCTTTACGACCTGCTTCCCAGAATTCGGCCTTCACGGTCCGCTTCCCGTAACTTCGGCCCCTGTAGCTCGCTTCTCAACTTCGGCTCCTGCAGCATGCTTCCCATAATTTGGCTCTCCCAGCCCGCTCCCCTCGATTTTTTGCTATTGTGGCCTACTTCCAATATCAACTTCGGCCTTCACGGCCCGCTTCCCCAGTGTCCTTTTAGCCGTTCGTGGTCTGCTTCCCTAATACCTTTACTACCACTACACTTATACGTAATAGTAATATTTTCTTATGCAAAAAAACAAACAAACAAAACAAAACAAAACAAAAAAAGAAATAAAACAAAAGAAAACAACTAAACGAACACAAAAAAAAGAAAGAGAAAAGAAAGAAGAGAATGCATGATTGCCCTACTTGCATGGTTGCTTAATATAGAATAATACACCTCCTTGGAATTTTCTAGGACCGTGCTTCCTTGCTAAATAATATCGCCCCGATTTCGGATGCACGGGCATCACGGCGCACGCTCAAAGGGAACCCAATTATGGTAGGTGCACACGTCAAGGGGAAGAGTCATGGCTGAATCGCTAAGCCCAGCTCACAAAATAAACCTGAGGCAACGCTCCCACACTTAGCACTTAACGTGTTCAATAGCCTTCGACTATAGGGATTGCCCGAATTTCTTCTTAGCACTCTACGGAGGCTTGAATTCCTGCACTCGCGTGAAAGGTAATCGTGAGGAAAAAGCTGCCTACCCCCACTGTAAAAAAGAGAGAGAGAGAGAGAGAAGAAAAAAAAAAGAGAAAAAAGAAGAGAGAGAGAAACACGGATTCGAGTAGCCGAGAATCCCCGCTGAAACAAATGAGGAGACTCGCGCGAAATGGTGAAGCGAATCACAATAAGGACAAATCCTAGTAGCCGGGAATCCCCATTGAGACACATGAGGAGACTCGCGTCGAACGGTGAAATCCGCTACCAAAATAAACAAATGGGGGCTGTGTGAAGCTACCGAAAGTCGAAAGCCTGGAACTAATGTGTAGGCGCTAGAGTGATCCTTGAGTGTCGCCAGGGAAACTTGCATATCCCTATGGTTAGGGCTCTTTGTTCACACATTTACACTGCCACGGCACATAGAATTACCTCTGGTGAAATGCGTGAATTTAGGCTATACATGCAAGACATGCGATATCCTCTTGACGGGTGCACCACCCTTCGATTGTGCCTCGCGGCCCGCACCGCATCTACGAATTACGGGCGATGTCCCTATCCTATCCCCTATAGAGGGAGCTGCCTTACTCATATCAATGATATGCTTGCTAATGAATGCTTGCATGCTTGAATAAAAATATATATATAATAAATATATATATATATAATAAATAATAAATAATAAAAATGTGTGTATACAATAAACTCAATTTTGGCTATCAAAGCCTACTTTCCCTACGCTGGCTCGTAGAGCCCAATCTTGGCCCCCATGGCCTACCTCTTGCCCTCGCGGCTCGTTAATCTCCCAACTCCGGCTTCTATAGTCCGCTTCCCCGATTTGGACTTTCACATCTTGCGCCCTAATTTCGACTCTTGCAGCCCGCTTCCCAACATCTTTGGCTCTTGCAACCAACTTCCCAGAATTCTTCCTTCATTGCCTGCTTCCCAGAATTCGGCCTTCACTGCCTGCTTCCCAGAATTCGGCCTTCACGGCCCGCGGCCCTAATTTCGACTCTTGCAGCCTGCTTCCCAACATCTTTGGCTCTTGCAGCCTACTTCCCAGAATTCGGCCTTCACTGCCTGCTTCCCAGAATTCGGCCTTCACGGCCCGCTGCCCATAATCTCGGCTCCTGCAGCCCGTTTCCTAATTTTGGCTCTTGTAGCCTGCTTCCCCGATTTGACTTCCGTAGCCTGCTCCCTATAATTTCGGCCTTCACGGCCCGCTCCCCAGCTTTGGCTCTCGCAGCCTGCTTCCCCTCGGCGTTCATAGCCTACTTCCCTTTGGGCCCTCGTGGCCGGCTTCCCAATTCTGGCTCTCATAGCCTGCCTCCTAGAATTCGGCCTTCACGGCCCACTTCCCATAATTTCGGCTCTTGCAGCCCGCTTCCCAATATCTTTGACTCTTGCAGCCTACTTCCCAGAATTCAGCTCTCATAGCCTACTTCCCAGAATTCGACCTTCGTGGCTCACTTCCCATAATTTTGGCTCTTGCAGCCCGCTTCCCAATATCCTTAGCTTTATAAGCTGCTCCCCCAATTCGGCCTCCGCGGCCCGCTTCCCAACTTTGGCTCTTCTGGCCTACTTCCCTTTGGCTTTTATAGCCTGCTTCCCAACTTTGGCTCTTGTAGCCTGCTTACCTCGCCCCCTATGGCCCGCTTTCCCAAGTCTGGCTCTGGCAGCCTGCTCCCCAAATTTCAGCTTTTGCAGCCCGCTTCCCTGATTTGAGGACACTAAATAAATTCTCACCCCATGTTTACGTGCAAGGGAATATAGAAGAGGAGAAAAGAGAAGATAAGAAAAATAGGAGACAAAGAGACCAACAAACCATGTCAGCTCCCGGCACCCTGTTGGCGCTGACGAAGAGACAAAGAGACCAACAAACCATGTCAGCTCCCGGCACCCTGTCGGCGCTGACGAAGAGACAAAGAGACCAACAGAGCATGTCAGCTCTCGACGCCCCATTGGCACTGACGAAGAGATAGAGACCAATATGCTGCTTCAGTTCCCGACACCCCATCGGCACTGATAAAGAGACCAATATGCTACTTCGGTTCCCGACACCCCATCGGCACTGATGAAGAGACCAACATGCTGCTTCAGTTCCCGGCATCCCGTCGGCACTGATGAAGAGACCAATATGCTGCTTCAGTTCCCAACACCCCGTCGGCACTGATGAAGAGACCAGCATACTACTTCAGTTCCCGGCACCCCACCGGCACTGATGAAGAGACAAAGAGACCAACATGTCATGTCAGTCCCCGACACCCCGTCAGCACTGACGAAGAGAAGAAGAGACCAACATACCACGTCAGCGCCCGGCAACATGTCGGCACTAACGAAGAGAAGAAGAGACCAACATACCACGTCATTCTCCATCTCCGGTCGACACTGATGAAGAGAAGAAGGGACAAACAAACCATGTCAGCTCCCGACACCCTGTCGACACTGACGAAGAGAAGAAGAGACAGACAAACCATGTCAGCTCCCGACACCCTGTCGACACTGACGAAGAGAAGAAGAGACAGACAAACCATGTCAGTTCCCGACACCCTGTCGGCACTGACGAAGAGAAGAAGAGACAGACAAACCATGTCAGCTCCCGACGCCCTATCGGCATTGATGAAGAGAAGAAGAGACAGACAAACCATGTCAGTTCCCGACACCCTGTCGGCACTGACGAAGAGAAGAAGAGACAAACAAACCATGTCAGCTCCCGACACCCCGTCGGTACTGACGAAGAGAAAAAGAGACCAGTACACCCGCGGGCACCGCCCGGCTCATCCTTCGCCTGCGCTACCCGTGGGTGGGGGGCATTTGTGGACACCAAAAAGTCGCACACCCAGATGTCCTGCTCGGCCTCGCATTAACAACGGCACCAAGTGAAGAAGCCCCGGAGAGACTGGTCATCCGGACTCCCCAAATATGCACACTGACGTGAAGCCGTCCCCGGAGTCACGACAGCAAAGAGAAACCAACTCCCGGGAAGCTCATAATCCATGGGGCCTCAAAGAAAATCAAATGGGCCACAACTCGTGCTCACAACGGGCTCAAAACTGCCCATTTAGCCCTTCAGCGGCACGCCCCTGGAGCCCTTCAGCGGCACACCCTCTAGGGTGCTCCAGCGGCACGCTCCCGTGAACCCCTTCAGCGGCACAGCCCCCAGCGGCACGCCCTTCAGACGCCCCAGCGGTCTACACAGCCATCAGCCCAAGTCTGTACGTTGGATGAATGAACAAACGAAGTCTGTACAGCCAAGCCCCAAGTCTGTACATTGGCTGAATGCACAAACAAAGTCTATACGTCCAAGCCCCAGGTCTGTACATTGACTGGCTATTTTGAACGCAAAGTCTATACACTCGTGTGGCAAGTCCGTACAGAGTTCTGGCAAACGCGAAGTCTATACACTGGTGAAGTCTGTACATCCACCAGTTCAATGCGAAGTCTATACATTGGTGAAGTCTGTACATCCACCAGTTCAACGCAAAGTATGTACATCGATGAAGTCTATACATCAGCCCCTGCAAGTCTATACGTTGCAGCTAGGTGAAGTATGTACAGCCCATGCCTTGCCGAACTCTATACACTCACTTGCCCTGGCAACCGTCTAACGGCACACCCCAGGCCGCTCAGCGGCACACACCCCAGGCCGCTCAGCGGCACACCTCCCAGGTGCCCAGCGGCACACTCTCTGTACCGTTCAACAGCATGCCCTTTGGGCCCTTCAACAGTACAGCCTGAGGCCCCCCCCCCCTTCAGCGGCACGTCCCTAGTGGTCTTCAACGGCACGCCCTCCTTGCCATTCAACGGCACGCCCTCCTTGCCATTCAACGGCACGCCCTTTGGGCTCTTCAGCGGCACATTTGCCTTGTCTTCTAGCGGCACGCCCTTTTGGCCTTCCAGTGACACGCCTGTTTGGCCTGCCAGCGGAACGCCATTAAGGCTCTTCAGCGGCACATTCCGACAGACGAGATCTTGCGCCCATGCCCTATGGATCCTCAGCGCGCAGTGGGCTGTCCGAGGTGTCACCCGGGGGTTGGGCAACGCTGCCTACTCCCCCTGTCACCCAGGACAAGGGAGTCAACTCCCATTAAACCCCCCGGACGCTTCCCACCTTCGAGGCTTCCACCGTGTGGGGTATAAAACCCCTCTTCGCTGCGAACAACAGGGTGGGGGGAGAGACAACAAAGAAGAGGGAGCTGCCAGAAAAGAGGAAGAGAAGAAGAGGAAGAGGAGGGGAGGCTCTGCCTCCCTCCCCCGTTGCTCCGTCCACCGCCACCTGAGCGAAGAGAAGAAGAAGAAGAAGAGGGGAGACTCTGGCTCCCCCCCGTTGCTGTTCCGTCCACCACCGTCGGCGTGAAGAGAGGAAGGGAAGAAGAGTGAGGGGAGAGAGAGAGGATGAGGTCCGGGAGGGGAGAAGTCCGTGCTTTCCCCCCCATTGTATCTTCTTTCTTTCTTTCTTTGCCCCCTTGTTTTCTTCTTCATCGCCATGTATTAGCTCCCTTGGGGCACTCCTTTTGTCATAATAAAAGTAGAAGGCTTGCAAGTATTTTGGACGTCTTTCTAAAGCATTTCTTCCGTGTTTGCATCCTTCGGTGTTTCACGCCCCTTTCCCCTTTTCCTTTTGTTAGGGTTTGCTTCCTCCCGGGCATTTTCGCTTTTGGTCACCCCTGGGCGCCCTCAGCGGCACACCCCAGCCGTGCCTCCAACGGTACGCCCCACTTGTGCCCCCAGCGGCACGCCCCTTACGGGCCTTCCCCGGTACGCCTTGACCCCAGTTCGTCGGCACAGCCCCTGGGCGCCTTGCCCGGCACCCTTGGCCTTCCCCGGCACAGCCCCTCAGTGGCACACCCTGGCCTCCCCCAGCCCGGCATGCTGCTGAGGCTCCCTGGCCGGCACACTAATCCCCAGTCCCTCCTTGCCTGGTGCACTCCCGAGCCGGCTCTAGGGAGGTCTCCGGTCCGCTGTTTTCTCCGAGTTTTCCGAGGTTTCATTAAGGTGTTGCCGCTCTCGGGCGCCCACCTCCAGTTGTCGAGTTCCGCCACTCCTTGTGGGCGCGTTCCCTGTATCTCCCTTATGCTCGGGTCAAGGGGAGATGCTGCCGAATTTTTGTTAAAAATAATAACACATCAAAAAGACAAAAGGAAGCAACAAACAAATGGAACAATAACACAAATTAAAAGGACTAAAAGGAAACCACAAACAAACGAAAAGAACAACAGTAAAAATGCGTTCACCAAGGCAAGGGAGCCGTAATCAACATAAGGAGAGCCGAATCGAACAACAGCTAAACAACTCGAACATTCGTCCTCATGGGAGAAAGAATGGAAATTGATCAAGAGAAGAAAAAAAGAAACCCATGCAAATTTACTAAAAATCAGAAAAGAAGAAAAGAAAAGCCTTAAAAGAAATGGAGGAGGAGTGGGCTCCCCATGCCCTTCGCCGGTACGCCCCTGCTGTCGCACTTCGCCGGCACACCCTTCTAGCCACCCTTGACCGGTACGCCCTCCTTAGCGGCACGCTCGCCAACTCCTTCGCCGGCACGCCATCCATCGGCCTTCGCTGGCATACCTCCCACCATCCTTCGCCGACACACTCAACGCGCCCATCAGCGGCACGCTCCTGCCACCCCTCAGCGGTGTGCCGCTAGCCACTCTTCCCCGGCACGCTTCCTGGCGCCCTCACCTGCACACCCTGGCCAGGCCCTCAGCGGCACACTCCAGCAGCCCTTCAGCGGCACACTCTTCCACCCCTTTCTCAGCGGCGCACCCTAGCCCGCAGCAGTACTGTAATATCCCGGACCTTTCGGATCCTTCTTCGTGAGTCCCGGATCTGGTTTTCGGAGTGTCCGGCTCTGTTGTGTCCGAAATTTCGTTTCGGACATCTTTCGTGTTCGGATCGGCGCGATCCGGAGTCGTTTCGGAGGCCCGGAGGCGTTCCGCGGCTTTTCCGCGCGTGTTTCCCGATTTCCAGCGTGGGTTTTGGCTTTTCCTTCGGACGCTCGCTGCGGGTTAACTGGGCCGTTCACCTGGGCACGAGTGGTACCGTTGCGATCGGTGCGTTCCGAGGATTCCGGAAACGTATTTTTCTATTTTTCGGTATTTTTCCGAAAATTCGGATTTTCTGTAAAGCCTAATCCTTTTTCTTTTCTTTTTCCCTTTTCTCTTTCTTCTTCCTCTTCCTCTCTCTCGCCACCGTGAGCCCTCCTCTCTCTCCCTCTCTCCCATTCGGACGCGGCGAGCCCCTCTCCGGCTATGGACGGCGGCGGGGCGACGGCGCGGGCGTGAGGGCGGCGATGAGACGATCTCGTGGGCGTGCGGCAAGCGTGGGGAGTGTGGGGAGTTTGTGAAGCTTCGAGCGTTCTTCGCGATTCATGCTTGATTCGGCGGAGCATTTGCTCCATTGAGGTAGGGTGACGTTCCTTAGCCTCATGCCGATCTTTTCCGCGATTTATAGGCCGCGGGGAGGCCGAGAGGGGATCATTTGAGCGTTTTTGGGTTTTTCCATGATTTGGGGAGAGCTCGCCCGATCTATGGATTCAATGCATGGATTCGTGTTTTGAGGGCTTAGAATCATGCTAGGGGTCCCCAGGGGTCTTCCCCTTTGTTTTCTCCCTCTCCTATGGAGGCATGGGGGCGTGGTTAGAATTTTTGGGTGTTTCTACCGTTTTCGACCGCGGACTGGGAACGCGCTATACTCCAATAGCACGTTCTTGGAGGTCGCGCTGCCCCGACCGAGCGCGTTCATCGGAGGAGATGAACAGGAGGCGGTTCATGTCGCGCTATGGGGTCATAGCGCGATCATCCTTGTCGCGCTAGGAGGACCTAGCGCGATGGTCCTTGTCGCGCTAGGGTTCCCTAGCGCGATGGTCCCTGTCCCGCTAGGGAGACCTAGCGCGATCTTCCCTGTTGCGCTAGGGTTCCCTAGCGCGTTCTTCCGTGTCACGCTAGGTATCCCTAGCGCGATTTGGTTCGTTGTCGGGTGTTCCTCTTGGGCCGTGTGTGCGTCCCGGGCACCCCGTGGAGTTCCGTGACCGTGTCTTTGGTGTCCGGAGGTTCCGTTTGCCTCGGTCAGGCGTTTGACCGTGGGCAGTACGTCTGTTTCTTTTCCGACCGTGGTCACCGTGCGATGGGGCTGGTGCGTGGGGTGATTCCCACACGTTGTCGGATTCGGACGTCGTTTTCCGTTGACTCGAGAGTCTACTCCTTCAGTGACCCTCCACTAGTCGTAGCCTACTAGTACGCGGGTGCTAGTCGCACCAGGGAGTGGTGTACAGGCCGACCTTTCGAGACGGTTTGTGGACCGGTTACCGTTGGGCCCCACGTCTTGCAGCCAGAGTCCGGCTGAGGGGAAAACCTGTCAGAGGGCCAGACCTGGGACGCGTGGTCTGTGTGTGCACACGTGGTTGGGGGCGGTTGGACCCACGTCGACGGGCGTGACCCTAGCTAGTCACTTGTTTGTGGTTACTTGTACGGTGTTTGCGCCTCGGGTAGGACCTACCACGTCAGGCGGTTCACCTGCGGTGCGGTGTAAGACGTCAGGGGACGCTACCGGTTGTGCTTCTAGTGGGTGGTACTCCTGTCGAGTACAGAGTGTCAGACTGTCAGTCGTGTGTTTCCGACCTTCGGGTTTTGGCGGTTCGACCGTTGAGTTTCGGTCTTCTTGTACCGTGGCACATGTGTCGGTGTGCGTGCCGTAGGGTCTAGTTCTGTAGAGTACAGGGCTTTCCTTTCCGAGGTACTTTCCTACCGCTAGAGTAGTGGTTTCTCATTTTTCGAGGTAGGGTTCGAGTGATCCCTACTGAGTCTTGTTCCGAGACTCATTCCCTGCGTGTTTTCACCGTGTTTCAGGTGAGACGCCACCTTCGGGGAGCACGTCAGGAGCGCAGCGTGGTGCGGGTGCCCAGAGGTAGTGCCAGAGGTCAGAGCCGGGGTATGCCCCGTGTAGCTGTACTTTTCTTTCTTGTCAATGTACTAGTCGTGGACTACTGTTGCTGTTGTTGTTTTCTTATTGTGGACCATGTAAATTGTTAATTTATTTCCTACTTAATATTATAACTGTTTAATTTCTGTAATTATTTGTGATACTTGTGTTGTTTCCACACCATCCTTTTAACCCTTCCGAGTCTTCGGGCTCGTGGGTGGCGGTATGAGTCTCGGGTTATCGGGCCTTCCCGGTAATCGGATTCTCGGGTCGTTACAGCTGGTATCAGAGCGCGGTTGTGGAATTACATGAGAATCATAGGTAATTGTAGTGGTCCACTAGTCCACAGTGATGATGTACAGGTGACGCAGGCATTGGGCACCGCGCGTTTTCTTTTCTGACATTGCCGTTTCTGTGTTTTTCTGTCTTTTGCTTCAGGAGCGAGTATGGCGCCGAGGAGGAGTTCTCGCTCTCAGCAGGGGCAGTCGGCTGGAGGTCAGGAGATCCAGCAGGGGGTCCAGAGGGACTAGGAGGAGCATAGCAGAGTTCCGGGAGCTACCGAGGCCGCGGATGCTGCGAGAGCTCCGGGGGCCGAGGATTTCTTCTGTGGCATGTACCATCTCATGTCTCAGCAGTTTGGCGGAGAGGCTGCTGAGGGCTCGTTTGTCAGGGGTGGGCCAGGCCGAGCGGTGAGGGACTTCATGCAGTTTCATCCACCTTACTTTAGCGGCCAGGCAGACCCTGATGCGGCTCGTGATTGGCTCGATGAGATGGAGCGGGTGTTCAGTTCTGCGAAGAGTGCTGCCGAGGACAGAGTGGTGTTGGCCTACAACCAGTTGCAGGGTACGGCTCGGAGGTGGTGGTCTTCCGAGTGGAAGACGTCCTTTCAGCTTCGTCCACTTGAGCAGATCGAGTGGGATGACTTTGTCAGTGCTTTCGAGCGTACGTACTGTCCAGATATTGTTGCTACGCAGCGGATGCGGGAGTTTCTGGAGCTGGTGCAGGGTGACATGTCCGTGTTGCAGTATAGGGCCCGATTTGTCGAGCTGGGTCGGTATGCACCTCATATCATGGAGCATGAGAGGGTGAGGACGACGCAGTTTGTACAGGGCTTGAGGCTGGAGCTGAGGCACCATTTGATCGCGAATAGGGCCACTGATCTAGAGACAGCGTCTCGTGTTGCGATTTCCCTGGAGATGGATATGCAGAGGACTCGAGGACCGATCAGCCAGGGGCAGTCTTTGTCAGGTCGCAGCCAGCAGTCGGCTACCCAGCAGCAGGGTTCCTTCCAGCATGCGATGAGTGGTTCAGGAGTGCCGGCACATGCAGCTTCGGTGACAGGATCTGCGTCCTTCGGCTCGAAGGTCAAGAAGTTCTTCAAGAAGGGGTTCGGCAAGAAGAAGTCCAGAGATCAGGGGCAGGCTTCATCGGGCAGTGTACAGCAGCCGATTCCTTTGCAGCGTCAGGGATCAGTGGGTGGATCGCGAGGACCTTGTCCACGGTGTGGTGGGACCCACCCAGGCAGGCAGTGCACGGCGCCGATCATCTATTTTCGGTGTGACCAGCCAGAGCACATGGCGCGTGACTATCCTCAGAGGCCGCCGCCGCAGCAGTATCCTCAGCAGCAGCAGGTTCCCCAGCAGCAGAGGCAGCAGCAGCAGCAGCAAGGATAGTATCCGCCGCTACCCAGGTCAGCCAGCGTGGGAGGCAGGCAGAGGGCTCGTGGCCATATCACGCACTTGACCAGGGCAGAGGCAGTGGCGTCGCAGCTCGTGGAAGGTACCGTTCAGATTTTGGGTTGTGCGGCTCGGGTATTATTTGATTCTGGCGCGTCTCATTCGTTTATTTCGGAGGATTTCGTGTCGAGCGTCGAGGAGCCGGTGACCCAGTTGTCCTGTGATTTGGCAGTGGAGTTGCCTTCGGGTGATTTTATGGTCACTCCGTATTGCTTCGACCAGGTTCCGGTGTGGATCGATGGGCGGAGTGTGCCAGGCAGGTTGTATGCATTGCAGCTTCAGGATTACGATGTGATTCTAGGCATGGATTGGCTCGAGACCCATGGAGCGGTGGTGGATTGTGGGATAAAGAGGGTCTACTTCCAGCATCCGAGCAAGAGGACCTTCTATTTCCAAGGTATCCGTTCCACCTCTTCTCGATTTCTTATCTCTGCTATTCGAGCCCGTCGGTTGCTTGATTCCGGTTGTCAGGGTTTTCTCGCGTCAGTGGTTGTGTCTGACCGGATGGAGCCGGATGTCGAGGACATTGCGGTGGTGTGCGAGTTTCCCGATATTTTTCCTGAGGAGTTGCCTGGATTACCTCCCCAGCGGGAGATAGATTTCTTGATCGAGGTTGTACCTGGTACGGGACCTTTGGCGAAGGCTCCCTACCGTTGCGGGCGTAGTTGCAGGAGCTGTTGGCCAAGGGGTATATTCGTCCCAACTTTTCCCCTTGGGGTGCGCCCGTGTTGTTCGTGAAGAAGAAGGACGGTAGTCTGCGGCTATGCATTGACTATCGGCAGCTGAATGAAGTGACCATTAAGAATAAGTATCCGTTGCCGCGGATTGATGATTTGTTCGACCAGCTACAGTCTGCGCGAGTGTTCTCGCGGATTGATTTGCGGTCCGGTTACTATCAGCTGAGAATTCGTGAGTCCGATGTGGAGAAGACTGCATTCAGTTCGAGGTACGGGCATTATGAGTTTCTGGTGATGCCGTTTGGGCTCACCAATGCCCCAGCAGCCTTCATGGACTTGATGCAGAGGGTGTTTCATCCGTATTTAGACCAGTTTGTGGTCATCTTTGTGGATGACATCCTTATTTATTCACGGTCTGCTGAGGAGCATGCGTACCATTTGGGTGTGGTGCTGCAGACGTTGCGAGATCACCAGTTGTATGCGAAGCTCAGCAAGTGCGAGTTTTGGCTCAGCGAGGTGCACTTTCTGGGGCATGTGATTTCTGCTGATGGCATTTTCATGGATCCCGCCAAGGTCGAGACAGTAATGCAGTGGCCGAGGCCGAGGTCGGTGACGGAGATCTGGAGTTTCTTGGGGCTTGCGGGTTATTATCGCCGGTTTATCCAGGATTTTTCCCGCATTGCGACCCCGATGACGAGGCTCACGCGGAAGGATGTGCCTTTCATTTGGTCCGAGGAGTGTGAGCAGAGCTTCAGTGAACTGAAGAGGTTGCTCACCTCGGCTCCGGTGTTGGTTCTACCTTCTGGATCGGGAGGTTTTGTGGTGTGTACAGATGCTTCCGGCGTCGGATTGGGTGCTATTCTGATGCAGCATGGTAGAGTGGTGGCTTATGCATCTCGGCAGCTAAAGCCCCACGAGGAGAACTACCCTACCCATGACCTTGAGTTGGCGGCGGTGATCTTCGCGCTGAAGATCTGGAGGCATTATCTGTACGGTGAGAAGTTCGAGGTGTTCACTGACCATCAGAGTTTGAGGTATGTGTTCTCGCAGAGAGATCTGAACCTCAGACAGAGGCGTTGGATGGAGTTCATGAAGGACTATGACTTCACCCTGTCTTATCAGCCGGGTAGGATGAATGTCGTTGCCGATGCCTTGAGTCGGAAGGTTGCGGTCAGTACCTTGATGTTGAGGAGGTGGAGGCTCTGGGAACAAGTGCCCGAGGTATCTTTCAGGCTCAAGATTCCCCAGGAGCCAGGGTTGGCAGTGCTTCCGAGTCTGACTGTCACTCCTGCTATCCGTCGTCAGGTGACAGAGGCTCAGCATGCTGACCCTGAGTTGCCCCGGATTTTGGCTATGGCTGACGTAGAGCTTGGCGAGGACGGTGCTGCGAGGTTTCGTGGCAGGCTGTACGTCCCAGCCGAGGAGCAGGTTCGTCGTGCGGTGTTACGCGAGGATCATGGGAGCAGGTACACTGTACACCCGGGTGCGACGAAGATGTATCGGAACTTGCGGAGGCAGTTCTGGTGGCCTGGCATGAAGAGAGATGTTGCCAAATTTGTGGCCAGGTGCCTGATCTGTCAGCAGGTGAAGGCAGAGCATCAGCGATCAGGAGGTACTCTCCAGCCCTTGGATGTTCCTGCTTGGAAGTGGGACCATGTGACCACGGATTTCGTGGTGGGATTACCGAGGACCCCGAGTGGGCTGGACAGTATTTGGTTGCTGGTGGATCGGCTGACGAAGGTGACGCGGTTGTTACCGGTCAAGGTCAGCTGGAGCGTGTCCAAGTTGGCTCGTTTGTATGTGGAGCAGATCGTGCCGTTGCATGGGGTTCCCGTTTCGATCGTGTCGGATCGAGATTCGCGCTTCACTTCTGGATTCTGGAGGGGTTTCCAGCGAGCTCTTGACACGGAGTTGGCATTCAGCTCGGCGTATCATCCACAGTCAGATGGTCAGTCTGAGAGGACCATTCAGACCATGGAGGACATGCTGAGATCCTGCTGCCTGGAGTGGCAGGGGAGTTGGCTTCATCACCTACCGTTGGTGGAGTTTGCCTATAACAACAGCTATCATTCGAGCATCGGCATGGCTCCCTATGAGGCTCTGTATGGGCGTCCTTTTCGGACTCCACTTGATTGGTTTGAGGTGGGTGAACGTGTTTTGACGAGGCCAGAATTGGTGCAGCAATGTGTGGATGTTGTGCACCTGGTTCGTCAGAACATGTTGGCGGCCCAGAGTCGGCAGAAGAGCTATGCTGACCGTAGGCGGCAGCCTCTCGAGTTCGCCGTGGGCGATCGTGTGTTCTTGAGAGTTTCTCCGATGAAGGGGGTGATACGTTTTGGACGGCGTGGGAAGCTGAGTCCCCGCTATATTGGTCCTTTCGCGATTGTGGAACGCATCGGTGAGGTTGCTTACCGGTTGCAGTTACCTCCTGAGTTGGCGTCGGTGCATGACGTGTTCCACGTCTCGATGTTGCGGAAGTATATGCCCGATGACTCTCATGTGCTCGAGTTTTCTGTTTGACCTGAGGTGACTCCAGATCTTTCTCTCCCAGAGTTTCCGATATGCGTGGAGGATAGGCGAGAGCAGCGCCTGCGGAATAAGGTTATTCCCTTGGTGAAGGTCGTGTGGCAACGACACTCTGGTGGTGAGGCTTCATGGGAACGTGAGGACGAGATGCGTCAGCAGTTCCCGTATCTGTTTGAGTGAGTCTTCCTCTTCTTTCCCCTTTGGTTGTTCTCAATTTCGAGGACGAAATTCCTTAAGGGGGGAGGGCTGTAATATTCCGGACCTTTCGGATCCTTCTTCGTGGGTCCCGGATCTGGTTTTCGGAGTGTCCGGCTCTGTTGTGTCCGAAATTTCGTTTCGGACATCTTTCGTGTTCGGATCGGCGTGATCCGGAGTCGTTTCGGAGGCCCGGAGGCGTTCCGCGGCTTTTCCGCGCGTGTTTCCCGATTTCCGGCGTGGGTTTCGGCTTTTCCTTCGGACGCTCGCTGCGGGTTAACTGGGCCGTTCACCCGGGCACGAGTGGTACCGTTGCGATCGGTGCGTTCCGAGGATTCCGAAAACGTATTTTTCTATTTTTCGGTATTTTTCCAAAAATTCGAATTTTCTATAAAGCCTAATCATTTTTCTTTTCTTTTTCCCTTTTCTCTTTCTTCTTCCTCTTCCTCTCTCTCGCCACCGTGAGCCCTCCTCTCTCTCCCTCTCTCCCATTCGGACGCGGCGAGCCCCTCTCCGGCTACGGACGGCGGCGGGGCGACGGCGCGGGCGTGAGGGC
This sequence comes from Amorphophallus konjac, assembly GCA_022559845.1. NCBI lineage: Eukaryota > Viridiplantae > Streptophyta > Magnoliopsida > Alismatales > Araceae > Amorphophallus > Amorphophallus konjac. The sequence goes on from CM040119.1 coordinate 246,303,163, forward strand.
GGCGGTGAGACGATCTCGTGGGCGTGCGGCAAGCGTGGGGAGTTCGTGAAGCTTCGAGCGTTCTTCGCGATTCGTGCTTGATTCGGCAGAGCATTTGCTCCATTGAGGTAGGGTGACGTTCCTTAGCCTCATGCTGATCTTTTCCGCGATTTATAGGCCGCGGGGAGGCCGAGAGGGGATCATTTGAGCGTTTTTGGGTTTTTCCATGATTTGGGGAGAGCTCGCCCGATCTATGGATTCAATGCATGGATTCATGTTTTGAGGGCCTAGAATCATGCTAGGGGTCCCCAGGGGTCTTCCCCTTTGTTTTCACCCTCTCCTATGGAGGCATGGGGGCGTGGTTAGAATTTTTGGGTGTTTCTACCGTTTTCGGCCGCGGACTGGGAACGCGCTATACTCCAGTAGCGCGTTCTTGGAGGTCGCGCTGCCCCGACCGAGCGCGTTCATCGGAGGAGATGAACAGGAGGCGGTTCCTGTCACGCTATGGGGTCATAGCGCGATCATCCTTGTCGCGCTAGGAGGACCTAGCGCGATGGTCCTTGTCGCGCTAGGGTTCCCTAGCGCGATGGTCCCTGTCGCGCTAGGGAGACCTAGCGCGATCTTCCCTGTTGCGCTAGGGTTCCCTAGCGCGTTCTTCCGTGTCACACTAGGTATCCCTAGCGCGATTTGGTTCGTTGTCGGGTGTTCCTCTTGGGCCGTGTGTGCGTCCCGGGCACCCCGTGGAGTTCCGTGACCGTGTCTTTGGTGTCCGGAGGTTTCGTTTGCCTCGGTCAGGCGTTTGACCGTGGGCAGTACGTCTGTTTCTTTTCCGACCGTGGTCACCGTGCGACGGGGCTGGTGCGTGGGGTGATTCCCACACGTTGTCGGATTCGGACGTCGTTTTCCGTTGACTCGAGAGTCTACTCCTTCAGTGACCCTCCACTAGTCGTAGCCTACTGGTACGCGGGTGCTAGTCGCACCAGGGAGTGGTGTATGGGCCGACTTTTCGAGACGGTTTGTGGACCGGTTACCGTTGGGCCCCACGTCTTGCAGCCAGAGTCCGGCTGAGGGGAAAACCGGTCAGAGGGCCAGACCTGGGACGCGTGGTCTGTGTGTGCACACGTGGTTGGGGGCGGTTGGACCCACGTCGAAGGGCGTGACCCCAGCTAGTCACTTGTTTGTGGTTACTTGTACGGTGTTTGCGCCTCGGGTAGGACCTACAACGTCAGGCGGTTCACCTGCGGTGCGGTGTAAGACATCAGGGGACGCTACCGGCTGTGCTTCTAGTGGGTGGTACTCCTGTCGAGTACGGAGTGTCAGACTGTCAGTCGCGTGTTTCCGACCTTCGGGTTTTGGCGGTTCGACCGTTGAGTTTCGGTCTTCTTGTACCGTGGCACGTGTGTCGGTGTGCGTGCCGTAGGGTCTAGTTCTGTAGAGTACATGGCTTTCCTTTCCGAGGTACTTTCCTACCGCTAGAGTAGTGGTTTCTCATTTTTCGAGGTAGGGTTCGAGTGATCCCTACTGAGTCTTGTTCCGAGACTCATTCCCTGCGTGTTTTCACCGTGTTTCAGGTGAGACGCCACCTTCGGGGAGCGCGTCAGGAGCGCAGCGTGGTGCGGGTGCCCAGAGGTAGTGCCAGAGGTCAGAGCCGGGGTATGCCCCGTGTAGCTGTACTTTTCTTTCTTGTCACTGTACTAGTCGTGGACTACTGTTGCTGTTGTTGTTTTCTTATTGTGGACCATGTAAATTGTTAATTTATTTCCTGCTTAATATTATAACTGTTTAATTTCTGCAATTATTTGTGATACTTGTGTATTTTCCACACCATCCTTTTAACCCTTCCGAGTCTTCGGGCTCGTGGGTGGCGGTACGAGTCTCGGGTTATCGGGCCTTCCCGGTAATCGGATTCTCGGGTCGTTACAAGTACACCCCTTTGCCCTCAGCGGCACACTCCCCTGGCCCTCCAGCGGCACACTCCCTTGGCCCTCCAGCGGCACACTCCCATGACCCATCCCGAGATAATGATATTAATAAAGATAATAATCTAAAAGAAAACATAATAAATAAACAAATAATGATACAAAACTTAAATAATGATAGTAATAACAAACTCAAAAGAAAATAAAGAAATAATAGCAAACAATAATGTTAAATAACAATAATAATTGATAATAAATTCAAAAAAGGGTGAATAAATAAATAAGAATGATAAAGAAATAAGCAATAATAATAATAAGCTTAAAAGAAATAATGATAATGATAAATAGACAAATAAATGATAACAAAAAATAAATAAATAATAATAACAAACTTAACAAAAAATGACAATCAAATGAATGACAATAAAATGAACAAAAATAATAATAAACCTAACAATAACACTGATAAATAAATAAATCATAAAAAATGATAAATAGATAGTAATAACAAACTCACTCAAAGATATGTATAAATTAACAAATGATAATGATAACGTTTCTTAAATAATAATAAAACAATGGGATCCGCTTCGCAGCCCCGTCTCTCCCGTGACCCGGTGCCAAAGGAACAATGATGCCGCCCTTCCGGGTTGGGCCTGAGTCTTGGGAATTATCCCGAAACGGCCATAGCCCGACCTCGCCTCGGGCTGATATTCCGATTAAACCGGACTTATTTCTCCGGCCGGATCCCTTCCGAACCGCTACTAAAATTGCCGCACGTTCGGCAGACATTTGAACGGATTCACCTCGATTCCCGCCGCGTTCTTATTACGGACCTACGTCCGAACATGAAAAGGCACGTGAGCGACCTGCATAGCCGGTGGCTCCTACCCCGATATGGTTGTAAGCAGGCATTGCTCTGGGCCAATAGCCCATCAATTCCGACCCATTCCTATCGGGATTCGTTCCCGCCCTTTCATTGAAATTGCCGTAAACTCGGCATACATTTGTACCGGGTTGTTCCTACCCACGTCGCACTTTCAATATGGGCCCTTGCCCGAACATGAAAAGGTCGGAAAGTGAGCGACAGAATCCGAATTAGAACGAGATGGCTCTCGTCACCCCCAGACTCCTTCCATGGGAATATCAATAAGACATCCGTAGGCCACACTCAGACCTCGGGCCTATCCCGATCATGGTCATCGCCTGGCTCATATCCTCGGTCTACAGCCCGCTCCTTTCGAACATATTTTCGGTTATGGAGTCTAGTCCCAGGACTCTCCCCCGTTGCCCTCCGGCACCGGAGATATTAATGTTGCCCACGCGAGCCCCGTTTGGACCACGGGAGGCGCCCCCGATATGGTCTTGACTCGATCTCGCACTGGGCCAATAAACTCGCTAGTTTCCTGCTACACTAACCAAGATTTAACCGAATGTTGTCAGTATCTCGGAATAATGTATTTGACGTACCCCGGCGTACGTATGTTTCAGGTCCTCCTGTGACGATTACAATATTCTCAAGCCGGACTCCTGTCCGAATATTATACGGCCTCCCGAATGACCGACATGTTTCAAATGCTCGCTTCTCCGGGCACAGGGCTTTTCAGCCGATTCAAGGGATATTCCCTCGTTGCCCCTTGGCACCGGAAATATTAATGACGCTTATGCAAGTCCTGTTTCCACCGCGGGGGGCCCACCGCAGTATTGCTCTTGCACCGGGCCAACAAATTTACTGGTTTCTGACCACTCTGACCGAGGTTTAGCCGAACATTTTCTGTTCTTCTGAACAATAAATTGCCATATCCTGGCATACATATGCTCCGGTCTTCCCGCGACGATCGCGCTTTTCCCGAGTCGGACATTCGTCCGAATATTAAATGGTCAGCACATGACCGACATGACCGTGAATGCTTTCTTCTCACCCTCATATGGGGACTTCGATACCTCCTAATAGACTTTTCATGTAATTAATTTTTTTGGCCATGAGGCCTTGAATCTTGTCGATTAATCAAGGGTGTTCCCTCGTATGGGGGATGTAAATGACGCCGTGACCTTTATGGCGCGGCGGGCTTTGGTCCCGACGCGAACCACACAATCGTCTGACGAAGTCAGTTCGAGCGCACCATGGGCTCTTCAGAGCCCGAATAAATTGTCACCTCGGTGACTGGCACGCCCACACACTCACTAGACGAATGAACCACCCGAATAAATGAATCAACGTCATAAGCATGTCGAAAAGTGCGTCCACACCCACATAGGACCGTCAAAACATATACGGCCTAGGGAAAGGCCGTTCAACCTCACACAGCAAACGAACCAAAACAAACAAGGACGGTGAGGGGGTCACCGTGCAAACCGTGAACGGGCCACTTTGGTCCGTTCAACACCCAACCGATGCAAAACAAAACGGTCCCCATAGGACCGTCCACAATTAGTGCGGCCCAGGAGTGGCCGTTCTACCCTAGGAAGATGAGAAGAGAGACGGCTCCAGATGGTCCGTCCAAGATAAGAACTGTTGAAGGAAAACCGTGCAAACACAGAATCCTGAAAAGTCAAACGGTGGTCATGGGACCGTTCAAGAAACGAGTGGCCCGTGGATGACCGTTCTTCAAACTGAGAGTTGGATCTTGAGAATTTTCTTTAAATGAATCAAAATGCAAAACTAAATTACTAAAATGAATGAAATGAATACAGGGGAAGCGTAGGACCTGCACCTCGTGGCTCCAGGTCCGCGCAGTGTATTTGGCACTGCCGGACTTCCAGAGGGAGCGGTTGGCTGCCATGGGGTTCGCCCCCTTTCTGAGCATTGAGGTGTGTCGCTTTGACGCAGCTCTGCTCTACGCCCTGCACGACCGCTGGGATCCAGTGAGTCGAACGTTCCTTTTCCCGTGGGGGCATATGGTCCCCACGCTAGAGGACGTGGCCAGGCTCACTGGCCTACGCGTGCACGGGTCACCGGTTAGCGGGACTACTTTTCCCGACTACCGGGGGTTGGCTCGGGAGCTGCTAGGCTTACCACTGCGGCGCCCCGAGAGGCAGTCGACCCTCCTACCCCGGGTTGCTCTCCAGGACAGCCTGGGTTTACGGCGAGCGGGTGTTGCGGTCGGCGAGCAGCCGGAGGAGCACTTGGAACGGCTCATAGGGCTGGCAAGGCCGAGAGTTGCAGCAGGACCGGGACCAGAGGTGGACCGAGTGCTGAGGCGGTTCCTGATGCTGATGTTCGGGCGACTCCTCTTCTCCACGCGGGCGGATGTGATGAGCTATCGGTTCCTCCCCTTCCTCTAGGAGCTTGAGCACGTGGGCGACTACGCTTGGGGAGCGGCAGCCCTTGCTTTCCTTTTCGACACGCTGAGTTCGACGGCCTGTCGGACGATGCTCAGGGGCTTCTCCCCCTTACTCCAGGTACGACTCTCTACTCTAGACTTAGTTATGCAATCCTACATGTTCCCGAATGCTGACACGATGCTGTGATGTAGGTATGCGCCTACGTGTGCCTGCGTGGGCTGGGCAGAGGCGAGGAGACCCATCTTGGGCTCCTGCCGATTGTACGGAGGTGGATAGCACCTCGGGAGATGACAACCCTGAGACGACAGGTCCGGGAGCTGCAGGACGACTTGGACACTCTACTGTACGCCTCGATATGCTTCTAAACTCAGACTCTTTAATTAAATGCAATTCTTATATGATGATGATGAAGCTAATGCAATTTCCTATTCCTTATAGGTACGGTGGACACCTTACGTGGAGGAGGGCCTGGAGGACCAACCGTGGGTGGCTGAGTCCCTGACCTTCTCCGGACGAGACGTGTGGCTTCACTGCATGAATGTGGTGGAGCCACTGTACTTTGGGTTGGTGATGAGGACCATCGGGGTCCATCAGCCTGCTGTGGAGTTCCCCGCGCCGGAGAAGACGGGGGAGTGGGTGACCAGGACGACTTGGGGCCTCAGCGCGGCGTTCGATTGGACAGCGAGGAACGGCGAGCAGGTTGCCGACTGGGCCGCGCGAGGGCGAGTGGTGACCGTCCGAGCAGAGAGCGACAGCGCGTACTACACCGCGTATGCCAGACACTATCGGGACTAGGTGTTTCGGGGTGTCCACCGACCGGTACGACTTCTAAACTTAAACTCTGTCTATTATGCTTATGATTTTTATATGATGATGCACTGACATATGGACTTCTAAATGCAGATCGACCCCGCGGGACGAGTGGCGGAGTTACAGGGACTCCTGCACTCCACCATCCGGGAGAGAGACGAGGCCCGACAGGCCCTGGACCTACTGGTGAGTTTTCTAAACCCTAAACTCTTTAAATTATGCAATTCTATATGATTATGATTATGCATGTGACTGACCTGGAGCATTTGGATGCAGCATGCCGAGGGAGCTCAGAGGGCGGGACCAGACGCTCCTTCTTCTTCTTCTACCCAGACTCGGGCAGACCGAGCCGAGCGAGAGGTAGAGTTTACTCGGATGGTAGAGTGGGCCAAGGCGGCCGAGGTGGCGCTCACCGAGAGGGTACGCAAATCTCTACACTTCCCTTTTTACTTATTTATGCTTGTGATATGTAATGCAACGGACTGACGATGATATGTGGATGCAGACGACCGAGCTGACCCGCCTCACGACCGAGCTTGAGCAGAGCCGGGCAGCGGCTCGGGAGGAGGTGGCCCGCGTGCGGGAGGAGGCTGCACGGAGTCGACCGACATATACGCTAGAGACAGCACACCTACAGGTGGAGCTGGAGCGTCTCCGAGCTAGCGCGATCGAGGCGGACCGTTACCGGGCCGAGGCGGAGCGCTACCAGACCGAGGCGGAGCAAGCCCGGCTACAGGTGGCAAGATTGGAGGGGAAGGTAGATGGCATGAGGGAGGCGAGCCGGGAGCGCAGCAGAGCAACTGCGAGCGACAGCCACACCACCCACGGCTCCGTCAGGAGTTACTTCATGAGTTCCTCCGGCCACCGGAGGAATGAGGAGGAGGAGAGACGCCGACGACGTCAGCGGGATGAGGCGGCTTCAGCGATGCCTCCTCTAAAGAGGCACGAGGGAGCCGGAGACAGTGACGAGGGCCAGGGCGCGGAGCAGTCTTGACTTTTGTACTGGGCCCAACTTTTGTATATGATGATATGATAGTGATGTGTATATTTCTGTTTTTGCTGCTTTTTGTGGATGAATGCATGAATGAATGTATGGATGAATGTGATGCGAGTGCGTGAGTGAGGGACGACGACTACGGGTGAGACACGGCTACAGTGTGAGTGAGACAGAGGGACGCCAACTGAGTGTGAGTGAGACAGAAGGACGCCGACTAGAGAGACGTCAAATGAGTGAGATGAGGGACGCCAAAATGAGTGAGATGAGTGATGCCAAATGAGTGACATGAGTGACGCCAAAATGAGTGAGATGAGTGACGCCAAAATGAGTGAGATGAGTGATGCCAAAAATGAGTGAGATGAGAGAGAGAAGAAACGGGAGCATGATTATTAATTGGGCAGGTTGAAAAAAAAGGGGGGGTAGATCAGATGGGCGGTTCTCAGCAAACCGCTCAAATCCATAAACGGCTCGCGATAGACTGCTCCAACGGGAATTGAACGGTTGGGTACTGGCCGTGCTGCGCGATGGACGGTTCTATAAAAACTGCATGAAAATGAAGAACGGCCTAGATTAAGCAGCACAAAAAAGATGGACCCGAGTTTACTAGAAGAAGATGAACGGTTCGTAAAAGGCCGCACAAAGGGTTGGGCGTTCTATCGTAAGACCGTCTAAGTGGATACCCTGTGAACTTAATGAAGGACTCCCTAGAGAGTCCTTAACCCGAGGGTAGGGTGACTTGAACTTATCTAAACATCATCTTAATCCATCCTAGACTTATCCAATCCCAATCTCAAGAGGCCTAGGCTTCCTAACAAGCCCTATAAGCGGGAGAGGAGTCTAAATTCGCAGCTCACACATCCTCTTCCTTCCAAGTCTTGAAACTTTTGATTCTCACCACCAAATCATCATGAAGAGGGCTCTAGAGGGGAGTTCCATGGAGGGGGCATCTTTTGAAGGGCCAAAGCCGGCCAGAAAAGAGGGGGAAGTACTCCAACGGCTGACCACGATCTCGCGACACCTGAGCTCAAGCCCCATGAGAGAGGTCAGTTGATCATATTTCATTCAATTCAATCCTCTTTTCTTTACTTACATGCCTTTCTCTCCCTCTCTTTCTCTTCCTCAGCTTCTTCCTGGCGCGAGGCGATATTCCACCTTGAAGTGGCTGGCTCCCATGATCCGTGCCTTGCCCCTAGGAGTGACAGCCATCCTGAGATCTTGGCATCTACAACCCCTCCTAGTGCTTGGTCAAAACTATCCAAAACTTTCTCTTGATTGGCATAGTATCTCAGCTTTAGTTGAAATATGGCACCCTCAGACCCATACCTTTCTCTTCCCATCCTTCGAAGCCACTATCCTACTAGAGGAGGTAGAGACCTATTTCGGGTTCCCTAGGTCCAAGGTAGGGGAGGAGGATTTGATATGCCATACTGTTGCCCCTATAGATCCAAAACTCATCCTAGGAGGATTCATACCAGATAGTAGGGAAGTCCATACCCTTATAGGCCCACGTCAGATTCACCTTCTCCCTCTCAGCCAGTGGGTAGTAGAACATTGTAAAAATAGGAGTGGGTGGGATGAAGCCATATCCAAAGCTACGTCCATTTGCTTATGCGGGGCCATCTTGTTTCCTTCAGTTGACCACATTCTAGAGATGCCCCTTCTTAGTGCCATTAGCAGACTATGGCAGGGACTTTCCATCTCCCAGGCCATCCTTGCTTACTTGTATGAGGGCCTTACTTCAGCAGCCTTAGGAGGTCCTCTCTTTGGCTCTATGATCTTAATGGAGTGCTGGATGGGGGTTAGGATGAAATTCATCCATAGGGAGGATGTCACTTCGGCGAGCAGGATCTTCGGGAGCCACCCCCTCTTCTTCATAGGTGGCACGTTCAGGTTCTCTCCTCAGGTAGAGTGCAGGACAGCGGAGATGAAGACCAGGGATGAGTGGCGACTGTACATCAACCGACTGCCCCTGGACAGGTTCGTGATGCGCCCGGGCTTCCTCCACGACACCACCGTTAGAGTCTGTAGGAGGGCAGGCTTGGACTTGAGGCTCGTGAGCGATACTGCCCTGGCGATGTACAGCCCACACCGGTGCTACTTACATGTTAGACTACCCCGGATAGTTCTACCAGTACTACCCCACCTTCCCGCACTACAGGCGAGGAGGATCGGCGTGGAGGAGGACGAGCAGGCGGTTAGGAGTGCCCTGATTATGTGGGAGGTGAGCAGGGTGTGCACCCTACCAGCAGAGGTGTCAGAGGTTTCGGCGATGCGCCAAGCCTACCTTAGGGAGCTGAGAGAGATACGTCCCCGCGGGGATGCCCAGCGGAGGACTGAGTGATTTTCTTTTGTTTGATGATGATGTTGGATAGGACTTGTGCTTGATACATGAGATGAATAAAGATGATGCGTTTGATTGAATTTGAGCTTTCTGGTTTGATTATGATGTGATTGCATAGGTTGAGATGGGACTTGAACATTCACACGGTCGCGAGCCAAATGCCCTTCCAACCTGCCCCTGCACACATATAGACACAGAAAACAGATTAAATCTATTTTTGGCTTAGCCCCTTGCCTAAGCAAGTTAGGGGATGACCAGTTCTTGATCTTTGGTCAAGGGGATAAGCCTTATCAAATAGGCAAACAAAAATGTTGAAAATGCAATGGATGCTATGAATGCAAGAATGACAAAAAACTTTTTTGGAGTTTTGAAGATATATGATTTTTGTGAGTTTTGAAATATCTGACTTTTTTAAGTTTTGAATATCTGATTTTTTTGAGTTTTTTGAAATATCTAATTTTTTCTAGGTTTTGAAATATTTGATTTTTTGGGTTTTGAGATATTTGATTTTTTTTGGATTTTGAAATATTTGATTTTTTGACTTTTTTTTGAAATATTTTATTTTTTTGGGTTTTGAAATATTTGATTTTTTTGAGTTTTTTTTGGAATATTTGATTTTTTTTGGGTTTTGAATATCTGATTTTTTTTTAGTTTTGAATATCTAATTTTTTTTTGAGTTTTGAAATATTTGATTTTTTTGGGTTTTGAATATCTGATTTTTTTTAGTTTTGAAATCAGCTCGAGCTCAACAACAGGGCACCTCCCGTCTCGTTATAGGTTTCCCAGATTCAACATCTGCGCAAAGAAGGGGGTCGCCTATGGCCGGGGTCGTCTTTGCTTAACGGTGCCTCTGCCGAGGCCATACTCAGGGCGGCGCTTGTTCCTTTAAAAATTGAAAAGATTTTAGCGAGGAAGCTGGCGATAGGTATAGAGGCTTTTAGGGCTTGAGTTCCTCCCAAGACACCCCCCCCTTTTAAAGAATCTGGTCTGTTGCGCCGGGGCTTTGTGTCCGTTATCGAACCTACATCCGCTCTAGGCACGTATACGACCGGGCTCATAATGTCCCGCGGGGAAACTGTACTGCCACTCTTGCCATGCCTAGTTGTATCATTTGGGGACTTTTAAAACTTTGAGAGCTTCGAGCTTTGTGATTTCAGCCTTGACTTTTGATTTTGCCCCTTTTCTTTCTTTTTTCTTTCTTCTTGCCTTTTTTCTTTTCTTTCTTCGCGGAATAAGGTCTTAACAGACTGCCCCTATTTGAGACCTCTTTTAACGGGGGGCCTAGGTCAGTTCTCGCCCCCTTATTCACCACTTGCCCCTATTTTCAGCCGAGAGGGGAAAAAGACAAGGTCCTTCACCTGCCCAAAGCATGGCCAAGGAAGAAGCGGTGTTGCACAATAGAGGAAAGCCGGACCACGGGTGGCCGTGTAGTGTGTGAGATGCTGGACCGAGGTCTTCCTTTCACGATCGGGCGGGGTGCTCTCTGCCATCGGGCCGTTGCTGATTTTGACTCTATGGATAGAAACGTTTTAAGTATAGCCCATTCCACGGGTTTGGCAACTCCTCACCTTCTACGTTGATTAAACGATACGCGTTACCCGGATAGACTTCCTTGATTATAAACGGCCCTTCCCAGTTGGGTTGCAGCTTAGACCTAGGACCTGCTGATCGGATGAATTTGCATTTCAAAACCACATTACCCACTTGAAATTTTCTTTTGATGACCTTCTTTTGGAAATATCGCGAGACACGTTTTTGATAAATGGAAACATGATTGGCCGCGTTCAGCCTCTTCTCATCTAAGAGTTCCAGTTGGACTAACAACGCCTCTCGACGTTCATCAAGATTGAGTTCTTTGTCCAGTTGCACTCTTAGGGAAGGGATCAGAATCTCATACAGGAGTACCGCCTCCATCCCATAAGTAAGAGCAAAAGGAGTTTGTCCCGTAGGGGTGCGGACGGAGGTACGATAAGCCCATAGAGCTTCTACTAGTTTGTCGGCCCAATTAGCAAATTTATGCGACTCGTATGTTTTCTTGATAATTTTAAGAAGCGTTTTATTCGTGGCCTCAGCCTGGCCATTACCTTGAGGGTAGTATGGTGATGAATGATGCAGTGCTATATTGAATTTCTTACAGAGGTCCCGGAGTTCTTGTGACACGAATTGAGGCCCGTTGTCGGTGACGATGTCGCTTGGCACTCCGAACCGTGAGATAATGTTCTTCAAAACAAAGTGGCATATTGTGGTGGCTTTGATCTCTGCATAAGCTTCAGCTTTTGCCCACTTGGTGAAGTACTCCGTAGCCGTCAAAATGACAGATTTCTGCTTGACTGCGGAATTCGGGTCACTGAGGGGTCCGATGATATCAAAGGCCCACATGGAGAATGGCCAAGGAGCAGAAAGGGGATGGAGAGAAGAAGCAGGGGCATGAATTTTATCGGCATGGAGCTGGCACTGGAGACACCTATGGACATAGGTGGAGCAATCTTCTTCTAGGGTCGGCCAGTAATAGCCCTGCCTAAGAATCTTCTTTGCCAACGCCTGTCCATTCACATGCCCTCCGCACTCACTGGAGTGAGCTGCTTCTACTACTTTCCAAGCCTCTTCATCATCTAGACATCTCATTAGAACTCCGTTCAGAGCCCGCTTATATAATTCACCAGCGACAATCGTGTATCTTGTGGCGACTCTTCTAATGGCCCTCCGTTGCTCAGCGTTTGCTGCTTCCAGAAACGTACCATCCCTGCAATATTGCTCAATTTCATAGAACCACGGCAATTCCTCTTCTTCAATGATTTCCTCAAGCTCAGTTAACGATACTTCTTTCACCTCTTCCCTTTCTATCTTCTTCTCTACATACTTCCTAAGGGTGTCAAACCAGGGATCCTGAAGAGAAGGAACATCTAGCCGCTGGACCACAATGGTCTCAGTGGCGTGACTGAGGGGAAATGATAGGGAAGAAGTGAGTGATGCAAGTGCATCAGCCAAGATGTTCTAAGAACGAGGAGTATGAATATAGATAAGTTGCCGGAATTGCCTAGCCAAGAGCATGACCAGATCCTGATAAGGCTTAAGCTTAGGGTCACAGGTGCGGTAAGTTGACAGGACTTGACGCAGCACCAATTGAGAGTCTCCTATAATGTTAAGGTATCGCGCGCCCATGAGGTAGGCGTGCTTCAGACCGGCAAGGAGAGCCTCATACTCGGCTATATTATTAGTGGCGAGAAATGAGAGCTGATATGCAACAGGGATAGTTACTCCCTCCGGAGAAAGGAGAACGGCGCCGATTCCACTACCCTGGGAATTGAGAGCACCATCGAAATTAAGGGACCAGAAAGGAAGATGAGTGATTACTGCTAAGTGTTCATCAGGGAACTCATCCTGGATTGAATCAGTACGAGGGATGGGAGAGTGAGCGAGGTGTTCAGTAATGGCATATCCCTTGATTGCTTTCTGAATGATGAAGGTGATGTCAAACTGGGAAAGAAAGCTCTGCCAGCGAGCTATTCGGCTAGAAAGGACAGGCTTTTCCAAGAGATAACGAATGGGGTCCATTCTAGAGATCAGCCTAACCTCGTGGGCGAGGAAGTAGTGTTTAAGCTTTTGAGCTACCCACACTAGCGCTGCACAGGTCTTCTCCATGGCAGTGTACTTGGATTCGGCAGGATTGAACAACCTCGAGAGATAGTATGCTGCCCTTTCCCTTCCTTCATCATCTACCTGTGCCAAGACAGCTCCTAGGGAGTCCTCAATCACAGAAATGTACAAGATCAAGGGTTTCCCAGGGACAGGTGGTTGTAGAACTGGGGGATTAGAAAGATAAACCTTAAGCTCCTCATAGGCTTTCTGGCATTGTTCATTCCACTCGAATTTCACGCCAGCCTTTAACAATTCGTAAAATGGGCGGCATCTTTGCGAATGCTGGGATATAAATCTTATAATAAATTGCAAACGCCCAATCAAACCTCGAAGTTCGGTGATGTTCTTCGGCGGCGGCATTTCCATGACGGCCTTTGCTTTATTTGGATCGATCCGAATCCCCCGTTTACTAACTATAAACCCGAGCAATTTCCCTGATGCAACTCCAAACACACATTTCTTTGGATTTATTTTCAAGTTATACTCCCTAGCCCTTTGCAACACCTTGGCTAGAATGACGGGGTGTTCTTCTTGAGACCTCGATTTGACCAAAATATCATCCACGTAAGCTTCCAAATACATGTGCATCATATCGTGGAAGATAGCCATCATTGCCCTTTGATAAGTGGCACCTACATTTTTCAACCCAAATGGCATAACGACATTGCAGTATGTGCCCCAAGGTGTGGTGAACGAGGTCTTCTCTTGATCTTCAGGAGCTAGAAGGATTTGGTTATATCCAGAATAACCATCCATGAAAGAGAGGGCTTCATACCCAGCTGTGTTGTCAACTAAGACATCGATGTGAGGAAGTGGAAAGTCGTCTTTCGGACATGCCTTATTCAAGTCCCTGAAGTCAATGCAAATCCGAATTTTACCATCCTTTTTCATCACTGGGACTATGTTTGCCACCCATTGTGGATATAGTACAACTCTGATAAATCTGGCCTTATGCAATTTATCCACTTCTTCCTTAATCTTCAAGGCCATCTGCGGGTGGAATTTTCTTGCTTTCTGCTTGACGGGTGTTGCCCCTAGTTTAAGAATCAAACGATGTTTGACCAATGCGGGGTCAAGACCTGGCATGTCCTCATAGGACCAGGCAAAAGAATCGTTGTACTCCCTCAAAACCTTGATAAGCTCCTCTTCGACCTAGGGAGGGAGATTAGCAGAAATGAGTATGAGCTTGGGATCCTCTTCTGTTCTGAGATTAATCTCCTTAGTGGGTTCATTCACTGTCGCGGAAGGTTCGTCAAATTTCTTCAAGCCTTGCGCATACAAATCGGCAGCATCATCCACTTCACCTTCCTCATCATCGGCTAGGTCCCTCTCGTTCACAATTTCATAGACCCCTAACCCATCATTGCTCCATACCCCTTCTAATTCCTCATCATCTTCCAGGACAATTGCGGTCTCCACAAATTCAGGGCATTTCAGAAGGGCATGGCATCTTTCAGCCAGATCACGCAAAAACCTATCGGGGATGGTTTTGGGATGACGCATCATAGGATGCGCCGCAGATGTGGATAGGATGACTAGACTCGAGCTAGACTCCACTCCTACTGACTCAACTACCCTAGGGGACTCTGCACAGTGTACATCTACCCTAGGAGAAAGGAAATCTACTGGAAAAGAAGCAGGGGTCTCGTGCCCCTGGGAATCCGAGCAGAAGGTAGCGAAATCCTCCATTGAGACCTCCGTTTTGAAATTGACATTTTTTTTTGGAGGCTGGAGGTGACCATGCAGCAGGAGGAAGGAGAAGATGGAGGAGGCAGCTGCGTAGTGAACAATTCAGGGGATATGCATCCAGAGAAAGGATCAGAGGAGGAAAACCATATTTCACGGAGCTGAGCTCCGAGGGGAGGAGGAGCAATCAATATTGAGGGATCAATAAGCGGGCAGCGCCCGCAATCACAGGGAATGAATAGAATTTCAGGTGGTCTCTCCGTGAAGTACGGTTCGACCAGGATCGAAGGAGAACGGGGGACAAACCCCAACTGTTGAAACCAAGAGGCAAGACGATATGGGGATATAGAAAAGGTGGTGACAGAGCTCCCCATTTCCCGTGGCCCCTGGCGGACCAATGGCCTCGCAGGACACTTTACCAGTCGCGCCTCCTTCTTCCTTGGCTTGCTTTCTTCTTCATGAAACACCTTCACAAAATAATCAGAGAAATCTTCCAGATCACCGACCGGCCCTCGCGGCGGCGGTGGTGGGTCCACAATAACACAGGCTTCATCTGCCTTTTCTTCAGGACCGGACAGCGAGTTCTTCAATGTACCGGGCTGTAACGGGCCTTTTACAAATGTTGCCGGTAATCCCATGTCAATGGCCCAGAGTCTCCAAGTACCGAAATTGAGGATTCATGGTAGCCAAGGCCCCGGCGGCCCATTTTCCTGCCTTTAGGGATGGGATTAGTCCGGCCCTGCAATTGCGCGCCGAGCCCCCGGCCCAGCTGATAGCCCAACTTCAAAATCATCTGCCATCCTTTGGAATCTCTAATCTTGGACTTGATTTTTATGTTGACTAGCGCAGTGGCAGGCTTGCGTGACGCATATGCCCATGGATAATCCAAGTCCATTACTGATAGGACTGGCCTATTGGTGGGCCAGAGTGTAGGG
Organism: Amorphophallus konjac; assembly: GCA_022559845.1. NCBI lineage: Eukaryota > Viridiplantae > Streptophyta > Magnoliopsida > Alismatales > Araceae > Amorphophallus > Amorphophallus konjac. Next base: position 246,318,754 of record CM040119.1, read on the forward strand.
AGAATCTTAGCCGCTATGGCATCAACATTCTGGACTGTGGAGATACTTTTTACCTTAACCACCCGCCCTTGGAATGGGAACTTCAAGCATTGGTGGGCAGTGGAGGGTATGGCATTTAAACTGTTCAGCCATGGATGACCCAGTATGGCTTTGAACATCGGGTCTATGTCCAGTACATAAAATTCCACATCCATTATCAAAGGCCCTAGCTCAGCCTGTACAGTCACGACCCCGTGACAAGCACGCCTGGAATTATCATAAGCTGCTATTGTAGTCGGTGTTGGCTTGAGCATGTCTTCTGAGATATTGCAGGCACGAGGGTACTAAACGGACACATATTTATCGATGCTCCCGTGTCCACAAGGGCAGACTCTACGGCCACTTTGTTTAGGGAAATGGTAATACATAACAGCATCTGCCGTGCCTCAGTGAGTGCTAATTCTGATTCGAAAAATGAAATGGAAGGCCCCCTAGTAATTGTCGCCAAGACCGACGGTAAGCTATCTACTGCCACATCCTCGCTCACCATGACTTTCTGCAAGAAGGTCTTCAAGGCGTCCTGGTGTAGTGGCGACCTCTTGATTAATTCCAAGACTGAGATTTTGGCCGGCATCCGGTCCAAATGCTATAATAAATCGTACTTTATGCCCGACACAGGGTCTACTTCTTCTGTTTCAACTGTGGGGGAAGGAACTTGGAGGTTAGGTGCAGACGCACCGGAGGAAGGAAAAATTCTCTGGAAGGGACGCCCGCTCTGAAGGGCGCACTGTGATGCCGGTACGGCCTGAGATGGACCCCCACTTGGCCCGATAGGGTAGGTGAAAGGCGTAGAACTGGGGGTGAGGATGGCGGAAGTGGGTCTAATGGGCCCTGGTGGAGGGGAAATGGGTGAAGGGTTGAGCGGAGGGGTAATGACGGAGGGTACAGTGGGTGGTGGTGAAAGGACTGGCGGAGCGGAGGGGAATGCGACGGGCCTAATGGGTGATGAGGAGGGGGCAATGAGTGGTGTGGTGGTCATAATGGCGGGCCTGAGGATGGAGGGGATAGCAAGTGCGGGGGAGTGATTGTGGTGGAAGGCCAAAAGGTGCGTGGGGGTTTCATCATCAAAAGTCCACCCAGTGTTGGTGGCTGGGTGCTGGACAATGTTTACTTGGGTTGGTGCCGGTGCCGGCTGCTGTTGTTGCTGCTAAGGAGCGCGTTGATGCATTGGCATGGGATTCTGGTGGATCCCAAGGTCTTGTTGCTGCGGCTGGGGTTGCTATTGCTGTTGGGGTTGCTACTGCTGTTTCTGGGGTGCCGCCTATTGGGGCCTGGCATGTCTCTATCTCTGCTTGATGTCCTCAATCAACTGGTGCATCTGGGCCCAATCAATCCTCTGGCCCTCATGCAAATCATACACTAGGTCTCTGAACTGATAGCATCATTCTATCGTGTGCCCGGGTTGCCGATGGAATATGCAGTATCAAGATTGATCAGCGGCCGGATTCCAATTCGGACGCTCAGGAGGCAACTGAAGATCACCAGTATACATTAGAGCAGAGAAGATGTCGGGTAAGGTTTCAGGAAGAGGAGGGTAATGGGTCCTCTTTGGACTCGGTCGAGCAGATCCATAGGCGGCGGGTGGAGGAACATTATTGTATTGCGGGGGCCGCCGAGGCTATTGTGGTGGCGGAGGTGCTTGTTGCGGATATTGTGGGACTTGGAAGGTGGGCTGGGGAACTTGCGGGGTGGCAAATTGGGGGTTACGGGGAGGCTGTGAGAGGCGAGGTGGAGTGGCTTGGTGGGGGAACTGAACAGCCTGGACTTGCTCGTTAATCTGTACTCCCTCAGTGACAGGGCCCTGGGATTTTCTGGGAGCCTTGGGTTTCTGGGCCTCAAATAGGGAATGGATGGGGGAGTCTTTGAACTGAGTTTGTATGAACCGAGCTCTGCTATACAACTAGTGCATGTTTGAAATGTCATTCATCGCCAAGATATTCCTGAACGTTGGCGTAGCATTGGAGATCAACAATTTTACTTTCTCTTCTTCCAGGATCTGCCCGGGCACACGTGAGGCCATCTGCCTCCAACGGTCTGCGTAGGTCGCAAAGTCTTCTTCTGGCTTCATCTTCTCTGCCACCAGGTCAGTGAAGGAGTATTCAGGCCCGACCCGATCTTGAAATCTCTGGATAAACCTCTCCTTGATGGTCTTGAAGTTCTCGGCCTCCTCCATGGGCAAGGTATAGAACCATTCCAGGGTGACCCCTTCCAACGATCGGCGGAATAAATAAGCCATTAGGCGATCATCCTACTGGAACTGTGCTGACTCGTATAGGAACTCCCGAACATGGATGAACGGGTTGCCATTCCCGTCATATTTGCGGTACACGGGGAGCTCGGCCTGAGAAGGAAAATGAATGACCCTAAAATTAGGGATAGGGACATCAACAAGAGATTGCGGGCCAACCCGCTTGTGGAGGAGATCGATTTGTTGCTGCATAGCAGCCCACTTGTCAAGAATTTCCCGTTCCCGGGAAGGAGGAGAAGGAGCAGGAGCAGTAACACTTGGATAGGTGGCCAAAGGATAAGTCGACTGAAGGGGCGGCGCATAAGATGGATGATGGGCCGAGGAGGGGCCCATATCCGCATGAGCCACCTGAGCAGCCCCTGATTGCAATCTAACGAAGTCCGCCGGGGCCACAAGGGCCTGCGGCGATGGAGAAACTGTGGCATACGGATCAAGGTAGGGAATAGAGGGGATCGAGGACTTTCCCTTATCGAGCTGCTGATGGGCCGAGGTGGAAGCCTGGCCCATTTCCATATTAGAATAGCGAAGGATCTGAGGACGGACAGGAGTAAGATCGATAGGGGCCACGGAGGTGGTCCCAACAACGGGAGAGGTGGTGGCGACAGCGGTCGTGCCATGAGAAGGAATGAAGGGCGGGGCATCGGCCCCCTGCAACGCTTGTCGAATGAGATGGAGCTGGTTAGGATCCAACTGGGCCATCATATTGAGGATCAGATTGGCTGAATTCTGATTGGACGGATTTGAAAGAGAGGGTTGGGAACCCTCGCCAAGAACGGTCGGGAGCGGAGGGGCAGTCTCCTCTCCTCCCTGCAGGTGGGCGACCCTAGGTGGGTCCTCAAGAAGACCACGAGGAATGGAGTCCTTGTGGGACTGAGAGAAGTCGTATGACGACATGGAGGAAGATGAGTCAAACAAGGGGTTGGAGTACGAATGGAAATAAGAACTAACCCTAGGAGGTGATCGTGGGGGAAAGAGACAATCCCACATACACCAAGACACCTAGGACTAGGACCAACAGAACTAACCAACCAAAACCTACCAAGCAAGCAACAAGCATACAATGGAGAGAGAGATGAGAGCAGAATTACCCAATTATGCAATCAAGTTCTTAAATGATGCTCGTCAGTTCCTTATAATTTCCTCTTTGAACCTTAGTGGATCAATGAAAATATAAGTTCTTTCAACCACTAGGTGCCTAACTGAGATAGGAGATGAGGAACTGTGTGACTCTACAAGGATCTCTCACTCACGGATGCAACCCTAGATTGGGATGGATACGGTACAACCTGCCCGGCGTCCGTGTGGGAATCCACGGCTCACGGGGGCTTATGGAGGTCCTCAGCAAGGTCCCTAGTCAGCTCCAAGGAATATGGAGACGAGAGTAAACCCTACCTTGGTAGGAATGCAACTAATATGAGGAAAGATGGATGCTCCTATGCGCACCGGAGTGCATGCACAATCAAACCTAGCAGCTATCAATTAATGAGCAAGCATGTCCATCAGCAATAAAGATGATGGTGATGCAACAATAGTAAGAGAGCAGGGGGAGATCAAAAAATAGCACCAGGAGCAACAAATCGCATGGAATATAACAATCAAGATACACTGTGACAAAAGATGAACAGTCCCTCTGCGATCGCTCAAAAGTAAGACGGCCTGTCTGAGACCGTATAATCCACGGAGAAAATAGAACTACAGAGTAATCACAGGAAGCTGAAAACATGAGGTAGCAGTGGTTGTAAAATACCAGAAGGACGGTCTGTACCCAGCCGTGCAAACGCGTGAACGGTCTCCCAGCAGTCGCGTGCCTACACTTAGAACAAAGCAGAGCATACCTGTACCGGGGAGATGGACAGCTACGTGAAAGCCGCTCAAAATGATGGACGGTGCAACAGGCGCAGTCTGGAACAGGAAAGAGGAGTGAGGCTGGTCTGACCGCAGGGGATGGAAGGTGGAGAATCAACTGCTTTTCAGGATGGGCGGCTCTGGGAGAACCGCGCACGTCCCAGGAGGCAGAAAACGTATCCAACATGCAAATCACTCCACAAGACAACTTGCACAACGAAAGGGGGTCAGCAACTCAAAAGCACGATGGGCGTTAGGCGTCCCACCGTGATCGCCACAAAAGAAGGGGTGTAGATATACTTTCCTTCCTCCTCTACTAAAGATCGATGTAATATGAGTGGACAAACATGCAACGAATGATGAAAATAATCGGAGGACAGAAAATGAAATACCGTGATCGCCACTAAGGTGCCACACGTGATAGACACGCCATACCTTAGAAAGAGGGGGGGGGGTACTTGCCTATATTGCAGCGCTGGAAGATGAACGGCTCCGGAAGAACCGCCTGTTGATGTACGGTCTTACGATAGACCGCCCTAGTACGATGCAGACGATGCGGGAGGAACTACTGCTGGAGGATGAACGGCACCCCTTGGACCGCACCAACTGGAAGAACGGCTCTCCACGAACCGCACGTACAGGTTAACAGCTTTGACGGGACCGTACAATACTACCACACAGCAAGTTGCAAGGGGGCTCAACCTCCACCCTCTCCGGCTGGCCAGAGGGGATGGGCCTCGTGCTGATGACTGCTGACCTGCAAGACCACGTAAGAAACACACAAAAGGACCTAAGTTAGAACTGGACAGTGTAGTAAGCGCCAAAATGATAAGAAATGAGCATCAACCAAATGGAAAAGGGGATACCTGGGGGGTTTTAAACACCTAGGGTGACAAAAACGTGGGTGGATGTGTGCATGGTAGTGAAAGAAAAGGAGGACGTAAGGAGAAAACGATGCATGCAACGAAGAAGGAATGTGACGAAGACTACAAACAAAAGACCCAAAACTGGACTACTCTCTGAACCGGAGGCTTATAGGGACGTAGAAAGCCTCCCTCCTTGGTGCTAGGTTGCTCTAGAATGCGGCAGGGCTTCACCGTCGACCAAGATCTCCCCCCTTTCCAGCCCGGCCATTAGGGTCTATTTATAGAGCCTAGAAAGCCAGCCCTGAAATTAGGGTTTAGAGGCATTTTTGGGTCGAGATTATAAAAGATAAATCATAGATAGTAACATTATCTTTCATCCAGTCGAAACGACATCAAAAATGGTTAATTATCCACGGAGAAATTGTCAAAACAAGTTGGGGATAAAACCAAGGATAAAAGGATTAAAATCTGTTAAAATTCAGCACACGACGGGATGGACGGTCTAACGATAGACTGCTCAACATATGAACGGTTAGCTTTTCCCCGTTTATGCCTGTCTGTGGAAATTCAGAAAAATCAGGAAATAAACCCAATCATCCCTCGAACAGACCGCAACCCCCGCCGTTGGACCCTCAAAGATGGACGGCTCCAAGGAGACCGTTCCAAGTTAGGGCGGTCCGAAACGAGCCGTTCTAGCCTTGTCGGTGATAATTCAATTAATTTGATAATTATCCGAGGAGATTATCACGCGTAGGACTCTGAGAGATAGGCGGTCAGAAGAGGTCCGTTCATTGGTTTGAACGGCCCTATCAGGACAGCGTAAATGCCTGTTGGTGAAAATTTAGAAAATCACCCATAAATATTCCAAAATACATAGATGGTCCTCATTAAACCGCACATTAATTGAACGGCCAGTGGTGAACCGTACATGTATATGGACATTGAAACTCAATGAAAAACCCAAAACCACAGCCCATTAAGCCCTGAATTGACCTGGACCTAACCAAGGAGGGAGGCAACCCATAAATTGGCCCAAGACATGCCTGAAATAGCCCCAACGAGCGATGGACAACTCGAGGCATCAACAAAGGGGAGTAAGAGAAATGGCTTAACTAATCAGCATAAAACGGGTGTCAACAGCCGTCCTGGGCATGCCAGTTTTAATGTCATTAGGAAGCTGAATCGTCATGATTTAGTCAGATGTCACGCCCCAACGCAGAATATCGGGATGTACAGTTAGAAACTAGCTAGAAATGATATAAATATTCTAAACTAAACAATTACACAAGTGCTAAGGAAAGAAATAACTATGTTGATCAAGAAGAATCCAAATTTATTACAATAACCAACAACCACTAAACACGATCAAACATGACTTCCAATCTGAATTCTAACACAATAACTGACTCCAAAAGTATTAAAGTGCTAACACAACTCTAAGGAAATAACTAGAGGTAAACAACCATGCCAACTCGGCATCTACTAACAAGCACACTCAAAAGATATCACTCCTGTCCCTCCCCATCGGTATGCGCGTCATCACCTGAATAGCCTGGAAAGGGGGGGAAACAACAACTATGAGCTGACGCTCAGCAGAAAATAACAGGCAAGTTTACGTGATTAACATGTTAATTACATTTCATATGCCATGCTAAAAAGAAATAAATGACGATAACGATATAATGAAACAACGTAAAGAAAGATCTTGCAAGGTCAAGAAATATATGATGTCAATAATTAACAAGATAACAAGTACAAGAATTTACAACAGGAGATAGTAATAGAGAATTGGCCAACAAGCAAGTATTTTAAACATCATTTCAAGCATGATCAAGTAACAAGAGTAACAAGAGATTTTCATGTCATAGACGTCACACTAGTCATGCACTCGGTGCAATGCCTCACCATGTCATTATAACATCCCATGGGCTCACTAATTTTTCGGGCGCTCTCCCCAGGACCAGACTGGGCCCCTATGATGCGGCATTGATTTATTGGATCCAAGATCCCACGTTGTCTAGACATTCAGTCAAGTTAATGGCCAATTTAATCAGAGGAATTACTGCCAGAAGTTCAAGATTTAAAGGACTAACCTTGTCCTTGGATTCATTAAATCAAAAACTCGGTATACGGTTACTTCTATGCCGTTTGACAAGACATATGGCTACTACTGGCCACATTACCTGAACTGGACCAAAACTCAGTCCACGAGGTCAAGAAAGAACGACTGACAGTGTACCGTTCAGGTGTGTAAGCAGTCCTCTACTGGGGTATAATGACTATCCAGCAACTTATCAATCAATTTTAATCCTAATTACCAAGTTACTATATCGAGGATTATCATTTACATTAAGCCAATTTGCCAAAAAGATGATTCAAGATAATAAGGTAAAGAACAAGATCGCATAGGAATGAAATAGCATGCATTAATAGAAATTTAGTTACACAATTAACCCCTAATTATGTGGGTTTCTAATTAACCAATGTATGTGTTGAAGTGGAGATAGTAATCGGAATGGTTTTTACACTAGAAATGAGTGTAGGGACCATTCAAAATTTAGATCAATAGGGTTACATGTATGGGTCACCGGTTCCTCAAAAATATAGTTTTCAATTGGACTAGGTTGAATGGGTCGATCCCCTAATGATCCGATCGATCCTCGGGTCGAAAAGCGACAAAAACTGGTCTGCTGGAACATGGGTCGACCCTGGAAAAATCAGGGTCTGCCAGAGAGATGGGTCGACCCCTGGGGTCGACCCCCCCTCACTACTGCGGTATGGGTCGACCCCATGGGTCGACCCTTGCACGGTGCTGGATGGGTCGACCCCATGGGTCGACCCTTGGGCAGACATGTTCTGCCAGAAGATGGGTCGACCCCATGGGTCGACCCCTGCAGTTCCAGAACCGAATCATGACTTCAGAAATCAATGAAAACTCACCCAATTGGGGTCTAATTGGGTTGGGATCATAACCCTAAGCTCCTGGGTTCTTAGTAGACATACTAGGGTCATAATACAAGGGTTAGGAACATGAAATTTGCCGAAAAATAAATCGAATTAGCCACCTATCTATGATGAACACTTGAAAACCTAGTTTTGACATGCTGTTACTAAATCGTCAAATTTGCACAATATACATAATGAAATTTGGGACTTTATATATCAAACGAAAGCTAACTTGATGCTGATTCCAACCATATATAACACGCTATATGGGGATCTAGATTAACAACTCAAAATCAACTCGAAATCATGCTTTGACTCAAAAGAACACACCGTAAATCAAGTCTAGACATGCTCTTACTCCGATCTGAAATTCTCTAAACATGCTCAATGAAATTTAGGGCTTTCTACGTCAAATGAAAGCTAACATGCTGCTGATTACATCAATATATATTAATTAGAGTTTGGCTGTTATAACCTACCTCAATCGAAGAGAGAACTTAAGGCCCTAGATTGAAGAATGAACTAGACAGCACTTCAGAAAAACCCCGAGATCTCCTTGGATACATAATAAAATTTAAGGCTTTTACTACCACTGGAAAGAGCTCGTCGAGAGGAACAATTTGATATACTCATGTGCTGATTTTGGTCAAGGGTACCTACCTTAATCGAAGGAACAAAGAGGAAAGGAAGGAGGACGATGGCTGCCGACCTACCTCCACTAATCGACCAAGATCTTTCTAGATCAAACTCCAATGCAGCTGACGCGGCTACCAAATGAAAATAGACCCGTAGAGCGTTATTTTGATAGCTCATACACCTTCTGGAGCCTTCGGATCTGGGAGAAATCGATGACGCAAGTTGGGTGTTTGAAAACGGCGCCGCCAAGGTTGACCACGCCAAAACTCGGCCGCCACCACACTCTAGGGTTAGAGTTTCACTCGATTGATAGAGGGCTATTGATCCTTAGATCGTGGCCTTTCATTTGCCCCGATTTGAGCTCATTTGGTTGAGTATTAAGCTCCAATTTCGTGGTTTAAGTTAAGGTTAGGTAAAGGTTAGCTAAGTGTGCACTTTTGGGCTTAATCCACTAATTATCCCTAATTACGGATTTTTGCTAGGTCGACCACAGAAGACAAAGTTGTTAAATAAGTGGTCCTTGACCCAATTAGCATTTTTCTAGATTTTTATAAAGTAGTCAAATTTTCACTTATTCTATTTATTAAAGAATTAATCTAATTAATTTTGAATAAATTCTTATTAATTCAAATAAAATCAAATAATATCTAATTAAATTCAAATAATTTGTAATTAAATTTCTAAAATAATTTGGTGTATTACACCCTCCCCCACTTAAAGAATTTGGTCCTCCAAATTCACTGCACTAAATACGGAAGATAGGGAATGAGATAGCTCACCTAGAATAAGTCGGGATACCGCTTCCGCATAGTATCTTCAGATTCCCAAGTAGCTTCCTCAGCTCCACGCCGACTCCACTGAATTTTGACCATTGGTATAGAATGATTTCGGAGTTGCTGTTGCTTCCGATCCAGAATCTTGATAGGTCTTTCTTCATAGGTCAAATCTTCCTTCAAATCAAAATCCACATGCTGAATGAAATGAGTGGGGTCATACACATATTTCCATAACATAGACACGTGGAAAACATTGTGTACGCCAGACAACTGAGGTGGTAATGCCAATCTATAAGCAACTTCTCCCACTCTGTCTAGGATCTCGAATGGACCAATATATCTCAGACTAAGCTTGCCCTGAATGCCAAATCTTCAAATCCCTCTCGTAGGAGAGACTTTCAGAAATACATGCTCGCCAACTTGAAACTCCAATTCTCTTCTTCTGTTGTCAGCATAACTCTTATGTCTTGATTGGGCTACTTGTAACCGGTGTTGGATAATACAGATGGTCTGTGATGATTCTGAAACAAGATCCAGTCCAAGCCATTGCTTCTCACCTATCTCATCCCAACACAATGGGGAACGACAGCTTCGCCCGTACAATGCTTCAAAAGGAGCCATTTGAATGCTGGATTGATAACTGTTGTTGTAGGCGAATTCAATCAAAGCCAAGTGATCACTCCAACTACCTCCGAAATCAATCATGCATGCTCTAAGCATATCTTCCACTATCTGATTGGTTCTTTCAGTCTGTCCATCTGTCTGCGGATGAAAAGTAGTACTGAAATTCAGACGAGTACCCAAAGACTCTTGCAGTCCCTTCCAGAAATGTAAAGTAAATCTGGGGTCTCTATCAAACAAAATGTTGACTGGTATGCCATGGAGCCTTACCACTTCCTTCAAATACAAAGCAGCCATTACATCAACTGTCCACTTGGACTTAATGGGTAAGAAATGAGCTGACTTTGTCAATCGGTCGACAATCACCCAAATTGCATCAATTCCACCACGAGTCCTAGGTAGACCCATAATGAAATCCATGCCAATGCTTTCCCACTTCCATTGGGGTATGTCGAGTGGTTTCAACTTTCCTGCTGGTCTGAAATGCCCAGCCTTAACTTGCTGACAAACCAAGCATCTACTCACGAAGTCTGCAACTTCCCTTTTCATATTCGGCCACCAAAAGGATCTCTTTAAATCCTTGAACATTTTAGTACCTCCAGGATGAATGGTATATCTGGATCTATGTGCTTCCTCCAGAATCTTGTTCTTTATTCCAGCTTCATCAGGTACACAAGTTCGACCCTGGAATAACAATCTTCCATCGTCAGCCATCATGAAGTCAGGTCTGCTGCTCAAGCTTCACTTGATCTCTACCAGCTCGGGATCATTATCTTGTAAAGATTTAATTTCCATCAATAATTCGGGCTTAAGTTGAATCTGTGCAATCATAACCCGATCATTATCAACATTCAGATCCAGGCTGGCTAATTGTTCTAGTAGCTTCCACTCCTGTAACATGAGACTTGATAATCTAGCTACAAGCTTCCGGGTTAAAGCATCTGCCACAACATTACCTTTTCCAAGATGATACTCGATCGAGAAGTCGAAGTCTTTCAAGTACTCCAACCATCTTCTCTGCCTCATGTTTAGTTCCTTCTGAGAAAATAAGTATTCCATACTCTTATGATCTGAAAACACTGTGAAAGTTTCTCCATACAAGTAATGCCTCCATATCTTCAATGCAAACACCACCGCTGCTAGTTCCAAATCATGAACATGATAATTCTCTTCATACTTCCTCAACTGCCTAGAAGAATAGGTAATCACCTTCCCATGCTGCATGAGTACACAGCCTAAACCAATACCTGAAGCATCAGTGTATACCACAAATCCTCCTTCACCAGAAGGTAAAGCCAATACAGGTGCAGTAGTTAAACATTCCTTCAAAGTCTGAAAGCTTCGCTGGCAATCATCGGACCAATCAAATTTATTCTCTTTGCGGGTTAATCTTGTCATAAGTACCGCAATCTTGGAGAAATCTTGGATAAATCTTCTGTAGTAGCCTGCCAGGCCTAGGAAACTTCTAACTTCAGTCACACTGGTAGGCTGATCCCAATTCTTCACTGCCTCTACCTTTGAAGGATCAACAGAAATTCCTTCTTTGGTGATGATATGTCCGAGAAAAGACACCTCTTGCAGCCAGAATTCACACTTACTGAACTTGGCATATAGCTGATGATCTCTCAATAGTTGCAATGCCATCCTCAGATGTTCAGCATGTTCTTCTTCATTCTTAGAATAGATCAAGATGTCATCAATGAATATCACGACCCATTGATCAAGATAGGGCCGAAATACATTGTTCATCAACTGCATGAAAGCTGCTGGTGCATTCGTTAGACCAAAAGGCATAACGATAAATTCAAAATGACCATACCTGCTGCGGAAAGCTATTTTATAGATATCCTCTTCCTTAATCTGCAACTGATGATATCCAGATCGAAGATCGATCTTAGAAAAATATTGAGCTCCTGCTATCTGGTCAAATAGTTCGTCAATCCTCGGCAATGGATATTTGTTCTTGACAGTCTGCTGGTTCAATTACCGATAATCGATGCACAACCTCATCGAACCATCTTTCTTCCTGACGAATAATACAGGGGCTCCCCAATGGGAAGTACTAGGACAAATAAAACCCTTCTCGAGCAATTCCATCAACTGTTGCTTTAATTCTCTCAGTTCCGCAGGAGACATACGATAAGGAGCCTTAGAAATAGGAGATGTACCAGGAATAAGATCAATAGAGAAGATAACTTCCTGCTCAGGCGGAAGTCCTGGTAGTTCCTCTGGAAAGACATAAGGAAAATCTCGGACAACTGAAATGTCCTTAATATCAATCTGCTGCTCAGGGGTTGCACAGACAAAGGCCAGAAAAGCCTCGCATCCTCATCTCATCAGCTTATCAGCTCGAAGCGCCGAGATAAGTGGTACGGAGTTATGGTGCTTAATTCCCACAAAAGAAAGTCCAGGGTGTCTAGTAAAAGACACGGAGCTAGAACTGCAGTGAACATTTGCCTCATGTCTAGCTAACCAATCTGCTCCTAGGATTACATCATAATCCTTCATGTCCATGCAAAGTAAATCTGCTGGTAAATTCCGTTCACCAATCATAACCGTACTAGAAGGATAGAAATACTGTATTGCCGATCTAGAACCAATAGGGGTTGAGATTTCTAACAAAGAATTCATCAAAATAGGTTCCACAGCTAAAGACTTAGCAAATCTCTGAGAAATAAATGAATGTGTGGCACCAGTATCAAAAAGAACAAATGCTGCCTTGTCGAGTATAATAAGAGTACCTTCGACGAGTCCACCATCCTCGGCGGTTCCTGCTTCATCTGCATGCAAAGCTTAGAACTTGCCTTGCAGTTTCTTGATGCCTTGCGGTTGTGCCGGGGTAGCTTGCTCCGATATAAGAGGACAATTAGGGATGTGGTGCTCTTTACTTCCACATCGCAAACAGGCGCCCAACTTGCGCCAGCATTCCTCCATCTTGTGACTAGGACGATCACAAAACGTGCACATGCCCTTGAATGGAACAATAATGCCAAGCTTCTTGTCTTCATGCTTCGGCATCTTGCCCTTCTACGATCCAGAACCACTCCACGAACTAGGTCCACTAATGGGCCTCTTCTTGGTATACATGGGTTTGATATTCCCAGAACCCGTAGGTTGTTCCTTCTTCGTGCCTTTTCCGCAGATTCTCTCCGTCATTTCTAGAGTATCTTCTAGAACTTGAGCTTTTCTCACCATCTCGGAATAAGTGGAGATTACCATTGGTGCCAATTGGTTGATATAAAGTAGCTTCAGCCCATTAAGAAAGTGCTTATCCTTCATCTTCTCGGTGGATATCAAGTGGGTAGCATATCGAGATAGCCGAGAAAATTGCGCTTCATATTCTGCCACAGATAGATTGCGCTGCTTCAACGCTGCGAATTCCGCTACCTTCTTCTCTTGCACTCTATCAGAAAAATACATGCTATTAAAGAACTCCTCGAACTCCTCCCAGGTGACTTGCTGATCACCAAGGGTCGCTTTCACTGAATCCCACCATGTTCTTGCATCACGTTCAAGTTGAAAAGTTGATAGGAGGACACGCTCTTGCTTGCTACACTGCATAACTTCGAATATCCTTCCCATCTCATCTAGCCAATGCTCGGCTTCATCTGGGTCAGTCGAGCCACCAAATCTCGGCGGATTCATTCCCCGAAAGTTCCGATATAAGTCGCCAGTGCCTTGGTGTGCAGCTCCTGCTTGAGCCACTTGCTGTAAAGCTTGGTTAAGGCCTTGAACCGTACGTTGTAAGTTCCTCCATTCCGCACGGTCTGCTGCCCTTGCAAAAGCCTACACGAGGAATAGATTACTTAGGTTCATTAAGAAATAGATAATAACACGATTAAGATACGAACTTAACCCAAGTTTCTACCCAATCTCACCAGGTCGGGTTATTAGACTTAACAAGGTTAGGGGTCCAATGATAACACTTAGAACCCTAGAACTTAGAAAACCTAGAACTTAGGAAAACCTAGGAATGTGAAACCTAGGGCTCTGATACCAACTAAACTGTCACGCCCCGACGCGGAATATCGGGACGTACAGTTAGAAACTAGCTAGAAATGATATAAATATTCTAAACTAAACAATTACACAAGTGCTAAGGAAAGAAATAACTCAGTTGATCAAGAAGAATCCAAATTTATTACAATAACCAACAACCACTAAACACGATCAAACATGACTTCCAATCTGAATTCTAACACAATAACTGACTCCAAAAGTAATAAAGTGCTAACACAACTCTAAGGAAATAACTAGAGGTAAACAACCATGCTAACTCGGCATCTACTAACAAGCACACTCAAAAGATATCACTCCTGTCCCTCCCCATCGGTATGCGCGTCATCACCTGAATAGTCTGGAAAGGGGGGGAAACAACAACTATGAGCTGACGCTCAGTAGGAAATAACAGGCAAGTTTACGTGATTAACATGTTAATTACATTTCATATGCCATGCTAAAAAGAAATAAATGACGATAACGATATATTGAAACAACGTAAAGAAAGATCTTGCAAGGTCAAGAAATATATGATGTCAATAATTAACAAGATAACAAGTACAAGAATTTACAACAGGAGATAGTACTAGAGAATTGGCCAACAAGCAAGTATTTTAAACATCATTTCAAGCATGATCAAGTAACAAGAGTAACAAGAGATTTTCATGTCATAGACGTCACACTAGTCATGCACTCGGTGCAATGCCTCACCATGTCATTATAACATCCCATGGGCTCACTAATTTTTCGGGCGCTCTCCCCAGGACCAGACCGGGCCCCTATGATGCGTTGACATTGATTTATTGGATCCAAGATCCCACGTTGTCTAGACATTCAGTCAAGTTAATGGCCAATTTAATCAGAGGAATTACTGCCAGAAGTTCAAGATTTAAAGGACTAACCTTGTCCTTGGATTCATTAAATCAAAAACTCGGTATACGGTCACTTCTGTGCCGTTTGACAAGACATACGGCTACTACTGGCCGCATTACCTGAACTGGACCAAAATTTAGTCCACGAGGTCAAGAAAGAACGGCTGACAGTGTACCGTTCAGGTGTGTAAGCAGTCCTCTACTGGGGTATAATGACTATCCATCAACTTATCAATCAATTTTAATCTTAATTACCAAGTTACTATATCAAGGATTATCATTTACATTAAGCCAATTTGCCAAAAAGATGATTCAAGATAATAAGGTAAAGAACAAGATCGCATAGGAATGAAATAGCATGCATTAATAGAAATTTAGTTACACAATTAACCCCTAATTATGTGGGTTTCTAATTAACCAATGTATGCGTTGAAGTGGAGAGAGTAATCGGAATGGTTTTTACACTAGAAATGAGTGTAGGGACCATTCAAAATTTAGATCAATAGGGTTACATGTATGGGTCACTGGTTCCTCAAAAATATAGTTTTCAATTGGACTAGGTTGAATGGGTCGATCCCCTAATGAACTGGATCGATCCTCGGGTCGAAAAGCGACAAAAACTGGTCTGCTGGAACATGGGTCGACCCTGGAAAAATCAGGGTCTGCCAGAGAGATGGGTCGACCCCTGGGGTCGACCCCCCCCCCCCCACTACTGCGGTATGGGTTGACCCCATGGGTCGACCCTTGCAGGGTGCTGGATGGGTCGACCCTCGGGTAGACATGTTCTGCCAGAAGATGGGTCGACCCCTTGGGTCGACCCCTGCAGTTCCAGAACCGAATCGTGACTTCGGAAATCAATGAAAAGTCACCCAATTGGGGTCTAATTGGGTTGGGATCATAACCCTAAGCTCCTGGGTTCTTAGTAGACATACTAGGGTCATAATACAAGGATTAGGAACATGAAATTTGCCGAAAAATCAATCGAATTAACCACCTATCTATGATGAACACTTGAAAACCTAGTTTTGACATGCTGTTACTAAATCATAAAATTTGCACAATATACACAATGAAATTTAGGGCTTTATATATCAAAAGAAAGCTAACTTGATGTTGATTCCAACCAAATATAACATGCTATATAGGGATCTAGATTAACAACTCAAAATCAACTCGAAATCATGCTTTGACTCAAAAGAGCACACCGTAAACCAAGTCTAGACATGCTCTTACTCCGATCCGAAATTCTCTAAACATGCTCAATGAAATTTAGGGCTTTCTACGTCAAATGAAAGCTAACATTCTGTTGATTACATCAATATATATTAATTAGAGTTTGGCTGTTATAACCTACCTCAATCGAAGAGAGAACTTAAGGCCCTAGATTGAAGAATGAATTAGATAGCACTTCAGAAAAACCCCAAGATCTCCTTGGATACCTAATAAAATTTAGGACTTTTACTACCACTGGAAAGAGCTCATCGAGAGGAACAATTTGATATACTCATGTGCTGATTTTGGTCAAGGGTACCTACCTTAATCGAAGGAACAAAGAGGAAAGGAAGGAGGACGATGGCTGCCCACCTCCCCTAATCGACCAAGATCTTTCTAGATCGAACTCCAATGCGGCTGCCATGGCTACCAAATGAAAATATACCTGTAGAGCTTTATTTTGATAGCTCATACACCTTCTGGAGCATTCGGATCTGGGAGAAATCGACGACACAAGTTGGGTGTTTGAAAACGGCGCCGCCAAGGTTGACCACGCCAAAACTCGGCCGCCACCACACTCTAGGGTTAGGGTTTCGCTCGATTGATAGAGGGCTATTAATCCTTAGATCGTGACCTTTCATTTTCCACCAATTGGAGCTCATTTGGTTAAGTATTAAGCTCCAATTTCGTGGTTTAAGTTAAGGTTAGGTAAAGGTTAGCTAAGTGTGCACTTTTGGGCTTAATCCACTAATTAGCCCTAATTACGGATTTTTGCTGGGTTGACCACAAAAGATAAAGTTGTTAAATAAGTGGTCCTTGACCCAATTAGCATTTTTCTAGATTTTTATAAAGTAGTCAAATTTTCACTTATTCTATTTATTAAAGAATTAATCTAATTAATTTCAAATAAATTCTTATTAATTCAAATAAATTCAAATAATTTCTAATTAAATTAAAATAATTTCTAATTAAATTTCTAAAATAATTTGGGGTATTACACAGAGGTCTTCCTAAATTGAATTTTGAAACTTCAAGAGTATGTGAAGCATGCAATAAAGGAAAACAAACCACAACTTCTTTTAAACGCAAAAACATTGTTTCAACAGAAAAACCCCTTCAATTGTTGCATCTGGATTTGTTTGGTCCCACCAGTTCTCATAGTCTTGGAGGGAAGCTTCATGGTTTCGTGATTGTCGATGATTTCTCGCGATATGCATGTGTTTTATATTTAGCTAACAAGAGTGATGCTTGCAATGAATTCATTGACTTTTGTGCTAGAGTTCAGAATGAAAAAGGCTATTCAATTCAAAAAATTCAAAGTGACCACGGAAGAGAATTTGAAAATCATGAGTTTGATGAATTTTGCAAGAAGCAGGGGTACAAACATCAATTCTCATCACCTAGAATCCCGCAACAAAACGGAGTGGTCGAGAGGAAAAACATGACGCTCGTGGAGATGACGTGTACCATGCTTGCGGAGAACGGTCTTCCATGGTACATATGGGCAGAGGCAGTGAACATTGCTTGCTACATCACAAATCGAGCAATGGTAAGACCGATCCTTAAGAAAACTCCTTATGAGTTGTATAAAGGTAAGAAACCCAACATATCACATTTCAAGTCATTTGGATCTATTTGTTACATTTTGAACAATGGTAAAGACAATCTTGAGAAATTTGATGCAAAAAGTGATAAAGGGATTTTCCTCGGGTATTCTCTAACTTCTAGAGCTTACCGTGTTTATAACACTAGAACACTTGTTGTCGAGGAGAGTCCACATGTTGTTGTTGATGAATACACTATAAGGAAGTCGAATGATAATGATCATTTTATTGTTACAGGTGAGAATGAAATTGAAAAGGGAGAATTGAGCAAACAAGGTGAGGCAGCAAATCAAGATGAAGAAAAGGAGAAAGAAAAGGAACGAGAAGAGGAAGCATAACAAGAGCAACATCCGAACCTTCCACACCAATGGACCATGCACAAGGACCATCTATTGGAAAATGTAATCGGCGGTGTGAATGAAGGAATTCGAACGCGGGCTTCAATTAGGGAAGTTGAAATCCACGATAACTTAGATTTACTTTCTAGCATTGAGCCTAAGTCTTTAGATGATGCTTTGAATGACAATTCTTGGGTTCTCGCCATGCAAGAAGAACTACACCAAATCCAAAGGAATCGGGCGTGATTCCTCGTGCCCCGGCCTGATAACCATCCTATAATCGGAACTAAGTGGGTTTTCCGAAACAAACTTAGTGAAGATAGGGTGGTTGTGAGGAATAAGGCAAGGTTAGTAGCCAAGGGCTACTCTCAAGAATTCGGTATTGATTTTGATGAATCTTTCGCTCCTGTGGCTAGATTAGAAGCCGTTAGAATTTTACTTGCTTATGCTTGTCACAGGAACATCAAGCATTTCCTTTCCTTTCAAGTAAGAAGTGTACCGAATTCCCATTGCTACTCTCAAGCAATGCTTGATGTTCCTGTACATGAAGCTGTTGGACTAATCCTATACAGTAAGCAAGTAAGAAGTGTACCGAATTCCCATTTCCTTTCAAATGGTTGAACATCAAGCTAGTTCAACAAGATTATCAAGGAAGAAGTGTACGTGGAACAACCACCGGGCTTCAATGATGGAGACATCATCCACAATTCCCTTTGACTAGGGTCTTCTTCACACTCCGGCATCATTTGAGTTCGGGCCTCTCTCTATAAAGGCCCACTTATCCTTTTTATGCTATTTACTTGAGTCATTTGATGTAATTTTCAGTTTATTTGAGTCATGTCCCTAGGTCTTGCATTTATTTTCCTAAGTATTGAGTGTCATTAGATTGTGTAATGTGCTATTGGGCCCAATTCTTCGGGCTTGGCCCATGAGCCCCCTACCACTTCGGTTATTTGCTATTGAGTCTTTTGTCAGGGACTTATTGTAAAATGTGGATTTCCTATATATAGGACCCCATTTCCTTCATTTGGAGGTAATGAATGATTCAATACAAAATAATTCCATTTGAGTACTCAAACTTAGTTCTAGTGGAGTGAATCCTATAGTTGGGTGAGAAGCCCTAGGGGAGTGATTCCCCACCCCACCTCTCTCTCTTTCTCTCTCTTCCCCAAGGAGGGGTTCGCCCCATTCCTCTCTCCTCCTCCTCCCAACCACCTCCAACCCCCACCTACCTCCATTAAGGCCCCTCCACTTCCCCACACCCCATTTACTTCCCCCCCTAGTTCCTAGGTAGAGTCTTCCCCATTCCAACACCATCTCCCCCATTCCAACCAAATCTTCCCCATTCCAACACAATCACCCCTCTTCGCCACACCATCTCCCATCTTCCAAGGCCATTTCAAATTTGAAATCCCTTCCCTCCAAGCTTTGGCCGCCCCTCCCACTATCCCCTTTAGCCTAGGTCGCCCCCCACCTCCCTCCATTATTCATCCCCCTTTGCAATCCCCATTCCCCATTACCTCAGCTGAAACCTGCGGCCTCCCCCTCTTCCTCCATCTCCCCTCCACCATTAGACCCCCTCCACACCTCCCACAACCCCCCCTCTCACCCTTCATCCACCTCCCCTTCACCACATACCCCATTCTCCTTCTTTCTAGGCATTGGAAGCTGTCCCTTGGTTGCTGCTTGCAGTCCAGAAGTTGCAGGTGAACCAGCAACTTGCAGCGGCCACCACGACCTCCTCCGGACGAGTTTGAAGACCCAAGAGCCACCGTTGGAAGCGTCTACCAGTCTCCTTTTCAAAAGAAGTAGTTTTGTCATCATCCGAGCTGTGTGCTGTTCGGAAGCTCCGTTCTCCCACGACTGCTTAGAACTGCCTCTGCTGAAGCCCTGAACCCGAGTAGAAGCTCTGCCACGCCTCATCCTGGAGGAATCAGTTCGAAAGCTCTTCTACAAAGTTCTTCATCGCCCTGTCAACTTTCAGAATCAAGAAGCGGTACTCTGTTCAGCATCCAGTAACAGAAGTTATCAATTTTCTCCCTTTGCTGTACGGATCGGCTTCCCCACAGTCTACACCGACCAGTCATCCTTGTTCAGAGCCTACAAATCTTCTCCGGCATATTTTAGCATCCCTGTCAGTTTTTCTGTGAATAGGACTCATCCACGATTCCATCGACTCCGACGGTGCTTGATTCTGAGGTCGGGAGCAGCCGGGGCACTCTCTGCAATCTGCTGTTAGAAGTCTGCAACTGCAGGTCTGAGAATCTGAAGCTCTGTTCAAGCCTTTACCCCGATCAGGAACGGCCCCAGAAGAAATTACAGAAATTCTGAGGCATTCCCTTCCCAGCTACGAAGAGTTCCCCACTGGTCTCGTCCTTGGAGAAACTCCTGATCAAGTTCTGCAGCTTCAACACCATCTATTAGTCCCCTATTGTAGAGGGCAGTCAGATTTGGCACCACTACTTCTATATCACTTTAGCCCTAGTTTTCCCCACCCCGCTTGGCCAGCTGAAGGCCCCTCCCTGTGCGGAGGTAGTTTTGATTGTAATCCATTAACCCCCACCCCAAGATCCCCCTCCTGCGAGAGGTGTAGTGTTGTACTCATTTGGGCAGGTCAAGCTACCCCGGCGCGGCGTGTGGGGATCCACCCGCCTCCCCGCTCGCCCTCGTCTTCGACCGGGACCGGTTTCTTCAAACCGGTCGAGTAAGTGCTCTAAACCCTTGCTCATTGTGCTTGTCTTTCAATATTAGTTCATAATTCCGCTGGTTATGCGAGTGAGAGCCCGATCCTCAAGCCCCGTTGTCTTGAGTGATCACCGTGGGAGAAGTGCAACCGGTGCCTTTGGCACTTTGTCGGCCCCCTTGAATTGGGCCTCCACACCCATTGGAAATCCCACCTTGGCTTTGCTGGCCCTCTACTAGCAAGGGCCCAACCCCTCATCCTTACCTTGGCATTGCCAAGTTACCCCGGGCTTGGGTGAGTGTCGATAGAGCGGTGGCCCAATTCGGCCCATTTGAATGCGATTGTGCTTGCTTGCATTAGGTCCGAGGTTGTGTCACATCAATTGGTATCAGAGCAAGTCTTTGACTTGTCTCTATCAAGTCTAAGTCCTAGGACCATTGCATTGTGTGTCCAACATCTTTGGCCCCTTGTCTTGCATGTCCACCCGTAGTGGTGCTAGTTACCGACCTGATCCTTCATCTTCAAATCCACCCATGGATCCCCATCCTCAACTCAATCAAGATGCTCTTAGGGAGGAACCTCAAGGCCAAATGAATAGGGTAGATGCTGCCCTTATCAACATTCTTGCCCAACTTGAGTCCCTTACCACTCGAATTGCTCGGCTTGAAGAGCATGAGTTCCACCCAAGGAACAATGAACCTAGAGTCCACCTTCCACATGTTGAGCCTCCTAGGGAAGACCCTCATCCAAGGAATAATGAGCCAAGAGTTCAACCACCACATGGTGAGTTGCATAGGAATGAGTTCCACCCAAGGAACAATGACCCAAGAGTCCACCCTCCACATATTGAGCCTCATAGGGATGAGTTCCATCCTAGGAACCATGGACCAAGAGCCTATCATCCACATGCGGAAATCTATAGGGAGGACTTGGATCATGACCCTTACCATGACCATGAGAGACCCCGACACCATTCCATTCATGAAAGGCGTCCACGGGACGACCCGGATGACCCTCTCTTAAGGATGATTAAGGTAGAGGCCCCAAACTTTGATGGTTCCCATGAACCAAGTGTCTACTTAGAGTGGGAAACTGCCATGGACCAATACTTTGAATGGTACCCTATGTCCGACCAAAGGAGGGTAAGGTTGGCCAAAATGCATCTCATCAAGTTAGCCAAAACTTATTGGTTAAACCAAGAGGGTCTAAGAAGGATTAGGCGGGGAGAGCCTATTGATACTTGGGAGGGTATGAAGAACCAACTTAGGAACAAATACATTCCCCAATCCTACCATCAAATGCTCTTAGATGAATGGCAAAGCCTCACCCAAGAAGGAGAGACCGTGGTTGAATACATTGAGAAGTTTGACTCCTATCTTTTGAAGTGTGGAGTTCATGAGGACCCGGCCGTTACCTTGTCTCGCTTTAGGAATGGGCTTCAAAGTCACATCAAAAGAGAGCTTTTCATGCGAGATGTTGATAACCTTGAGATAGCTTATCAAATAGCTAGGGATGTAGAAAGATTCTCTAGGATCCCTCGATTTGCTACTCCCCGACCGGTCAATCCCAAAAACATGGGACCACGGCCCATTCCAGCCACTCCCATGAAAGCCCATAATCCAAGTGGGAACACCCCATTAAGGCCTTACAACCCTCCTCCCACCATCACTCCAAACAAACCCACCCCTAGTCACCCCCTCCCACGGAGGGAAGACATTCCCAAAGGCCCAAATGTAGGAACTACTTCGGGTAGCGGGCGTCAACAATGCTTTAGGTGTCAAGGGTTTGGCCACTTTGCGGGGTAATGTCCATCCAAGGGATTATCTAGCTTGCTTATTGAGGAAGAAGCTCCCCCACCCCAAAAAGAACTTGAGAGTGTTGTTGAGGATCATGAAGCCTCCCTAGATTGGGAAGAAGAGTATGAGGCCCAATACCTAGAGTCGGGTCTAGACCACACCACTCCATCTACCAACTCCCATCTAGGAGTGATTAGGTGCACCCTCACCAAACCCCAAGAAGAGGATTGGCGCCGAACTTCAATCTTTCACACCTTTGTCAAGATAGGGAGCCATGTAAGGAAAGTGATCTTGGATAGTGGGAGTTGTGTCAATGTCGTATCCCCCGATACCGTTAAGCTTCTTGGGCTTACTATCACTCCCCACCCAAATCCCTATCGTGTCTCATGGATCAACAACAACTCCATCCCGGTCAACACTCAATGTCTTGTGCCCCTCACCTTCTCTTCATACCATGGTCAAATATGGTGTGACATCATACCCATGGAAGTAGGTAGCATCCTACTAGGAAGACCTTGGCTTTATGATGTAGATGCCACCATCTTGGGTAGGAGCAACAAATGCACCTTTGAACATGAGGGTAAGACTATCCGTCTTAACCCCTCCCCACCTCGTCCCATGACCAAGAGGGACACTCCCCCTCAAGAACAACACCCCACCACCATACAAGTCTCGGGGAACTCCTCCCCTCCAACCCCATCCCTCACCCAAACTCCCAACCAAAGTGGGACCTCGGGGTTGGCCAAGGGTCTTCATCTCATCACTAGGAAAGAACTTGAAGAGGAGATAGTTCAAGGAGCACCACTATGTGCGGTGGTCATTTGCCTAGGAGAACCCACTTCCACCAATCCACATCCCATAGAAATCCAACAACTCCTAGAAGAATTCCATGATGTGTTCCCAACGGAGCTCCCGGACCAACTCCCTCCCATGCGGGATGTGCAACATGCGATTGATCTAGTCCCGGGGGCCACTCTCCCAAACCTTCCTCATTATCGCCTCAATCCCACGGAACATGCTGAACTTCGGAGGTAAATAGAGGAACTCATTAGGATAGGCTTCATTCGCATTAGCAAAAGTCCATGTGCCGTACCGGCCCTTCTCACTCCTAAGAAGGATGGGTCATGGAGAATGTGTGTGGATAGTCGGGCCATTAACAAAATCACCGTCAAGTATAGGTTTCCCATCCCTAGGCTTGATGACATGCTTGATATGTTAGCCGGAGCCACCATTTTCTCCAAAATTGACCTTAAGAGTGGCTATTATCAAGTTAGGATAAGGCCCGGGGATGAGTGGAAAACGGCTTTCAAAACCAAAGATGGTCTCTTTGAATGGTTAGTCATGCCTTTTGGGCTTTCAAATGCCCCAAGTACTTTCATGCGTCTTATGACGGAAGTCCTTAGGCCATTCATTGGGATCTTTCTAGTGGTCTACTTTGATGATATCCTCATCTAAAGTCAATCCCAAGAGGCCCACCTTGACCACCTTAGGCAAGTTTGTACCATCCTTCGACAAGAGAGCCTATTTGCCAACTTAGGAAAGTGCCACTTCATGACCACCTCCCTCACCTTCCTAGGATTTGTGGTGTCCACCAAAGGCGTCTCCATGGACCCCGACAAGGTCCAAGCTATTATTGATTGGTCGGAACCCCACACCCTTCATGAGGTCCGAAGTTTCCATGGATTGGCAACATTCTATAGGAGGTTTATTCGTGGATTTAGCACTATCACTGGCCCAATCACCGATTGTCTCAAGAAGGGGACTTTTGTATGGACCAAATCAGCCTCTAAAGCCTTCCAAGAACTTAAGGAGAAGTTGACCTAAGCCCCGATCCTATGCCTTCCTGATTTCTCTAAAGTCTTTGAAGTCACATGTGATGCATCCAGGATAGGGATTGGAGGGATTCTTAGTCAAGAGGGACACCCAGTAGCCTTCTTTAGTGAGAAGCTTTGTGATGCTAGGACAAGATACTCCACTTATGACAAGGAGTTCTATGCCATGGTTCAGTCCCTCCGACATTGGAGGCACTACTTGTTGCCCAAGGAGTTTGTCATCTTTTCTGACCATGAGGCCCTCAAATATCTCAACTCCCAACAAAAGCTAAATGCTCGACATGCCCGATGGGTTGAGTTCATCCAATCCTACACTTTTGTCATCAAACACAAGGCCGGGAGTGAGAATCGAGCGGCGGATGCCCTTAGTAGGAAAGTTTCCTTGCTATCCACTATCCAAGTGGAAGTGATCGGATTTGATAGGATCAAGGATGAGTACCCTAGCTGCCCCGACTTTGGGCACATCTATACCACCTTGACCACCCCTTCTAGCAAGGAACATGAGGGATTTGTCTTAGAGGATGGGTTCCTCTTCAAGGGACCCAAGCTTTGCATTCCACGGACCTCACTACGAGATTTCTTGGTTTGGGAATTACATGCGGGAGGGTTAGCTGGTCATTTTGGAGTCCACAAAACCATTGCCCTAGTTGAGGGTCAGTTTTATTGGCCTAGTCTCAAGAGAGATGTAGGCAAGGTTGTGGGTCAATGTCGAACATGTGCCTCGGCCAAACAAGTGAAACAAAACACCGGCCTATATACCCCACTCCCCATCCCCGACCGACCATGGCAAGACTTAAGCATGGACTTTGTGCTAGGATTACCCAAGAGTCAAAGAAGGCATGACTCCATCTATGTGGTGGTTGATAGATTTTCCAAAATGGCCCATTTCATCCCATGCTCCAAAACCTCCGATGCCTCCCATGTGGCCCGATTGTTCTTTGATGAGGTTGTCCGTCTCCACGGGCTACCTAAGACCATAGTCTCCGATAGGGATGTCAAATTCACTAGCTACTTTTGAAAAACTCTTTGGCACATGATGGGTACCCTCCTCAAATTCTCCACTGCCTACCACCCCCAAACAGATGGCCAAACCGAAGTTGTCAATCGGAGTCTAGGGAACCTTCTTAGGTGTCTTGTTGAGGATCGCCCCAGAAATTGGGATCTCATCTTACCCCAGGCTGAATTTGCATATAACAACTCCATCAATAAGTCCATAGGGATGAGTCCATTTGAAGCCGTGCATGGATACAAACCAAGAAAGCCTTCCGATCTCATTCCCCTTCCCCAGCATGCTAGAGTGTCCATTTCAGCTGAGTCTTTTGCACAACATATTAGAGAATTGCATGAAGAAATTCGCAAGCACATCAGTAAAAAGAATGGGGTTTATAAAAGGTTGGACGACTCTCATCGGCGTCACCAAGAATTCCATGTGGGTGACTTTGTGATGGTAAGGACGGAGAGGCTCTCCCCAAGAGCCAACTCTAAACTGAGGCCACGTGGGGCTGGTCCCTTCCAGGTCTTGAGGTGCATTGGTGCAAATGCCTACGAGTTAGATCTCCCTGAGGAGTATGGAATAAGTCCCACATTCAATGTCGCCGACCTAGTGCCATATAAGGGACCCACGGCGGTACCTAGTGAGGAGATTGAGCCTACTTCTTCCATTGAGAGAGCACCCACCCGTGAGGAGAGGCCACCAACCAAAAGAGCCCAGCGTGAACAAATTGAACAAATATTGGATGTACAAGTCACTACCACTCGGAGCAAGGTATATGAGCGCTATCTCGTTAGGTGGAAGGATCGGCCTCCTTCGGAGGATTCTTGGGTGAGTCGGGAGGATCTCCAGTGGTTGGATCCGGACCTCCTCGAGCAGTACCATAGCCGGATGGACCCCTACTCGATGAAGTCGAGCTCTTCACAGCCCAGGGGATTTGATGGAGACATCATCCATAATTCCCTTTGGCTAGGGTCTTCTTCACACTCCGGCATCGTTTGAGTTCGGGCCTCTCTCTATAAAGGCCCACTTATCCTTTTTATGCTATTTACTTGAGTCATTTGATGTAATTTTCAGTTTATTTGAGTCATGTCCCTAGGTCTTACATTTATTTTCCTAAGTATTGAGTGTCATTAGATTGTGTAATGTGCTATTGGGCCCAATTCTTCGGGCTTGGCCCATGAGCCCCCTACCACTTCGGTTATTTGCTATTGAGTCTTTTGTCAGGGACTTATTGTAAAATGTGGGTTTCCTATATATAGGGCCTCATTTCCTTCATTTGGAGGTAATGAATGATTCAATACAAAATAATTCCATTTGAGTACTCAAACTTAGTTCTAGTGGAGTGAATCCTATAGTTGGGTGAGAAGCCCTAGGGGAGTGATTCCCCACCCCACCTCTCTCTCTTTCTCTCTCTTCCCCAAGGAGGGGTTCGCCCCATTCCTCTCTCCTCCTCCTCCCAACCACCTCCAACCCCCACCTACCTCCATTAAGGCCCCTCCACTTCCCCACACCCCATTTACTTCCCCCCTAGTTCCTAGGTAGAGTCTTCCCCATTCCAACACCATCTCCCCCATTCCAACCAAATCTTCCCCATTCCAACACAATCACCCCTCTTCCCCACACCATCTCCCAAGGCCATTTCAAATTTGAAATCCCTTCCCTCCAAGCTTTGGCCGCCCCTCCCACTATCCCCTTTAGCCTAGGTCGCCCCCCACCTCCCTCCATTATTCATCCCCCTTTGCAATCCCCATTCCCCATTACCTCAGCTGAAACCTGCGGCCTCCCCCTCTTCCTCCATCTCCCCTCCACCATTAGACCCCCTCCACACCTCCCACAACCCCCCCTCTCACTTTTCATCCACCTCCCCTTCACCACATACCCCATTCTCCTTCTTCTTTCTAGGCATTGGAAGCTGTCCCTTGGTTGCTGCTTGCAGTCCAGAAGTTGCAGGTGAACCAGCAACTTGCAGCGGCCACCACGACCTCCTCCGGATGAGTTTGAAGACCCAAGAGCCACCGTTGGAAGCGTCTACCAGTCTCCTTTTCAACAGAAGTGGTTTTGTCATCATCCAAGCTATGTGCTGTTCGGAAGCTCCGTTCTCCCATGACTGCTCAGAACTGCCTCTGCTGAAGCCCTGAACCTGAGTAGAAGCTCTGCCACGCCTCACCCTGGAGGAATCCGTTCGAAAGCTCTTCTAAAAAGTTCTTCATTGCCCTGTCAACTTTCATAATCAAGAAGCGGAACTCTGTTCAGAATCCAGTAATAGAAGTTATCAATTTTCTCCCTCTGCTATACGGATCAGCTTCCCCACAGTCTACACCGACCAGTCATCCTTGTTCAGAGCCTCCAGGTCTTCTCCGGCATCTTTTAGCATTCCCGTCAGTATTTCTGTGAAGAGGACTCATCCACGATTCCATCGACTTTGACGGTGCTTGATTCCGAGGTCGGGAGCAGCCGGGGCGCTCTCTGCAATCTGCTGTTAGAAGTCTGCAACTGCAGGTCTGAGAATCTGAAGCTCTGTTCAAGCCTTCACCCCGATCAGCAGCGGCCCCAGAAGAAATTACAGAAATTCTGAGGCATTCCCTTCCCAGCTACAAAGAGTTCCCCACTGGTCTCATCCTCGGTGAAATTCCTGATCAAGTTCTGCAGCTTCAACACCATCTGTTAGTCTCCTATTGCAGAGGGCAGTCAGATTTGGCACCACTACTTCTATATCGCTTTAGCCCTAGTTTTCCCCACCCCGCTTGGCCGGCTGAAGGCCCCTCCCTGTGCGGAGGTATTTTTGATTGTAATCCATTAACCCCCACCCCAAGATCCCCCTCCTGCGAGAGGTGTAGTGTTGTACTCATTTGGGCAGGTCAAGCTACCCCGGCGCGGCGTGTGGGGATCCACCCGCCTCCCCGCTCGCCCTCGTCTCCGACCGGGACCGGTTTCTTCAAACCGGTCGAGTAAGTGCTCTAAACCCTTGCTCATTGTGCTTGTCTTTCAATATTAGTTCATAATTCCGCTGGTTATGCGAGTGAGAGCCCGATCCTCAAGCCTCGTTGTCTTGAGTGATCACCGTGGGAGAAGTGCAACTGGTGCCTTTGGCACTTTGTCGGCCCCCTTGAATTGGGCCTCCACACCCATTGGGAATCCCATCTTGGCCTTGCTGGCCCTCTACCAGTAAGGGCCCAACCCCTCATCCTCACCTTGGCATTGCCAAGTTACCCCGGGCTTGGGTGAGTGTCGATAGAGCGGTGGCCCAATTCGGCCCATTTGAATGCGATTGTGCTTGCTTGCATTAGGTCCGAGGTTGTGTCACATCATTCAAGGATGAAACATTTTTGGACGACATGTACAGATTGGATAAGGCACTGTATGGTTTAAAACAGGCTCCCCGGGAATGGTATGATCATTTAAGTTCATTTTTTTTGATAATGGCTTCAAATGAGGTAATATAGATCAAACGTTGTTTACAAAAACTTGTGATGAACATTCTTTAATTGTTCAAGTTTATATAGACGACATAATTTTTGGAGCCTCTAATTTGAAGATGAATGATGAATTTGCTAAACTCATGCAGGGAGAGTTTGAGATGAGTTTGATGGGAGAGCTCAACTTCTTCTTGGGATTACAAATAAAGCAACTAGACGATGACATTTTTATCAACTAGAAGAAGTACACACAAGAAATCGAGAAGATATTCCAACTTGAGACTGCCAAACCCTTTGCAACACCTATGTCCACCTCACAGAAAATGGAAGAAGAAAAAGGTAACAAAGTCGATGAAAAACTGTTTAGGGGTATGATTGGTTCATTGCTATATCTGACTGCTAGTAGGCCTGGCATCCATTTTAGTGTATGTCTCTGTGCAAGATATCAATCTTGTCCCAGGGATTCTCATTTGTCGACTGTGAAAAGGATTTTCAGGTATTTAAATGGTACACCTGACCTTGGTTTATGGTATCCAAAGAATAATTCATTTGATTTACATGCTTTCACTGACTCTGATTATGCTTAATGTAAAATGAATCGTAAAAGCACAAGCGGTCACTGTTAGTTTCTAGGGGGCTGCATGGTTTCATGGACCTCAAAGAAACAACATTGTGTGGCTTTATCAACTGCCAAAGCGAATACGTGGCTGTCGGTAGTTGTGCGACTCAGGTGCTATGGATCCAACATCAATTGCTTGATTTTGATTTTTGTTTGAAAAACACTCCCATAATGTGTGACAACACGTCTGCAATAAATCTGTCCAAAAACTCTGTCTAACATTCTCGTACCAAACACATAGAAGTTATGCACCATTTCATACGAGATCATATAACTAAAGGTGATTTTGAGCTTGTTTTTGTTGATACAAAAAACCAACTTGCAAGTATCTTTACAAAACCTTTAAATTCTGATCAGTTTTATTTTCTTAGGAGAGAATGAGGAGTGTGCAGGTTAGATACTTAAATCTTTTGAGCCGAATTGTACATACACACTTTTCACCTTTTCATAAAGAAATTGTTCATACTGCTTTATCTTTTGCACATAAGAAGTCCTTTCATGGCATTTACATTTCAAACTTTGTTTTTGTGCATATCATAGTGAATAACAATTTGGTTCTCATACATGCTTTTATCTTTTCGCATCTGCATGTACATAAATGCATATACTTCATATTCGTGTGCATGAATGCCATGATTCACCGGTATATCAAATGTCGATTGTCGAAGGTTGGAACAAGTCTAGCTGGAAGCTTTCCCTATGCGTGAGGTTGGTCTTCGGACCTACATTCTCTGCCACGTACCAGTAATCAATCTGCTTGATAATACCATTTTGATACGTGCTTGAATGTATATAGATTGCACACCTTTCAGTCTTGATATCTCCTATGACCTTACACCCTTGCTAAATAAAAATGCTCTGACTATGACATGTTTTTACATGACACATATTAAGGGGGAGATTTTTATTATAACAGTGCATACACTTAGGGGGAGACATTACCATGAATAGGCTAATTCATCTCTTACATTCTATGCAATCTCTCACACCACTTGCACGTTTAAGTTTAATGATTCTAAAAAATAAGGATTTCACTTATTCCACTAAACATATTTTAGGGCTCTAGATCCCCTACATAGAAATCACGTGACTTGTAAGGAAAAAGTTGTCAGCCCCGTCAAAAATTTCAATAAATGTGATTTGACATCAAGTAAATCAGGAATCTCCCCTGAAACAAAGGAGGAAACTCGCTTTGAAAAGTGGCTCATCCACATTCTATAAGTGACGATACCGAGTAACCGGGAAATGCCCCTGAAACAAAGGGCATAACTCGTGTCAAAAAGTTAGTCATCTTTGTTGAATGATGAAAAATAATCTTGGGGTTGTGCGAAGCTACCAAAAGTCGAGCACGTTGTATGGAAATGTAGGGAGGAAAAGTTCCTACTTGTGTTCTTTAGGAAAATCTATAAATCCATACTGTTTAGATTTCATTGCTCTTACTTCACATATACATCTAGGGAGTGATTGTACAAATGTACATCTTGAATTAGTCATATTTCATGAGTCTTGCAGTACCACTTCTTGTAAGCACTACCCTTTTACTATTGCTCATGAAACTCATGTTTTCGGTATATATCATATTTCTTAACCTGTTCATATAGAACATGCTTGACACTATATACAATAATGAATGCATGTGTGCTTGAATGTTCATTCCTTGCTTTTCATATGCATTTCATTGAGTTAACTGTGCATATTCGATTTTGCTTCCCTACTTTTCATAATCCCCTATTTGACTCTGACAAAAAGGGGAAGTAATAAAGTTTGCATATTGAGATGTTGATTTCATTTATTTTAAGGATTGATGAAAGTTGCCTTGATGAAAGTTGCCATGTTTTGACAATAGGGGAGTTAGATTTGTTCTTCACAATTTTCTCAACATTTTCTCAATCTATCTCTTGGTTGTTTCATTGGATGATGGTTGTGTTGGTTATTTCATGCAAATCTTTGTGGCTTTTCAAAAGGGTTTTATCTTCGTCAAAAAGGGGGAGATTGTTGTGCCCCGGCGTGTTTTGACGATGACATATCATTCTATTTTGTTTAATTGCACTGAATATTTGTTGCTATAAAGGTTTTGCTGGTTGAATGGCTATAAGAAAAGTTATGAAGCTAGAGTGTTAAAACTTTCATACGGTTGGAGTTCATACTTTAAATATGCAGGTTCTATATGGTTTTACCTTGATAGAATGCATGAATGATTTTTGTGTGTATTGACATGATGTTTAGGTTTTTAAGCATGCAGGGTCAAATGTTTCTCAATCTTTGAAATACACGGTAAGAATCCCTGGTGGAATGTGTTTCACACTGAATATTTTATTTTATTTTTATTTTTCTAAGTCCATGCGCAAGGGTCGACCCCAAGGGTCGACCCCTAGGTGTTGATTTTTCAAACCTGCGCATTTTTATCTCTAGCAATCGCAAGGGTAGACCCCAAGGGTCGACCCCTGGGAGATGATGTTTTTCACGCCAATACTTGCACAGACCTGTGTCTGTTGTTTCTTGATGTGTTTACACGTTGCTTCATGTGCACAGACTTGGTTTCCAAAATGTGCAAGGACCTTAGGGGTCACATGCACAGACCTTGAGCATACATATGCTTAGACCTGTCCATCTTTGCACCGATTGTCATTCTGGGAAGTTTCAAAACTTGCACGGACTTGCATTTGCATGTGGACGGACCATTGTTTGCACCGACTTGCATTTGCATGTGCACGCACCATTGTTTGCACCGACATGCATTTGCATGTGCACTCACCATTGTTTGCACCGACTTGCATTTGCATTGTGCATGAACCATTTTTTGCACTTACCCATCCTTCTTACAAAAATCTGCACCGACCACATCCTTGCATAGAACCTATCTTTGCACCGACCTTGTCAATGCCTTGCATAGACCTCGTCCATATCCTCTACACAGACTTTGGCCCTATATGCATAGACCATGGGATAATTTGCACAAACCTTCGCCTGTATATTGGTCTTTCTATGTGTTGGCAGGCTACTGGGGAGTTCGGATCGTGCTTTTCAGATTGATTTCGAAAGACCCATTTTGTAGATCCGATTGAGTTAATGTTTTACCATATTACCCTTAGGGTTTCTCCCATCTATTGGGTCTATTTTTAAAGGTTTTTTGAGAAGGGGTTTTGTGGTCTTTAATAGTGCTTCTCTTTGCTATATATATTCTACGATCCCCATTCATAGAAAAATCATTCTTATGGGCTAAGCTTGTTCTATCTTTGCAAGAAGAAGGAGGAGAGGACCGGTGCTTCTGCTGTGGAAGGAAGAACCCGCCGCCAAGCTTGCATCCTTCGTCCCCAAGCTCGAAGTTGGAAGGGAGCCGCTGCTGCTCTCCACCATCTCCTTGCCTGGATGGAATTCATCAAGGGGGCCGACTTCTTTCTCTCTTATGCTTCCATTCTATAGCACCCTTCCATTTGATCTCTTAGTTACGTGAATATCAAAGGGGAAGATCTTTGTCTATCATCTTCTTAGTTCTGTTGTGCTTAGATCGTAAATCTCAGACTGGGCTTTGTCATTTCCATTTTATTTCTCTCTTTAGACGATTTCAGAGCTTGCTCCGTGTGTGTGGGGCTTCTCGTCGTTGTGCGAGAACCCACGTGTGTGGGCCGTCGAGCCCATGTGTGGTGGTTGCTGCTGTCGTGCCGCGTGTTTTAGTGAAATCCTCTCGAGGTGAGAGGGGTGGACGTAGGACGGCACTTGGTGCATCTGAACGACCTAAAAATCACTGTGTCGTGGTTTGCTTTTTATGTGGTTGTTGATATTTCCTATCCGTTCATACTACGAGTGTGAGTCGGTGAGATGAGAGTTTGATTAATTGTCCGTTCATACGTTGTTCTCTGAGTGATTTATTTCTGCGCTGGGAAGTTGTGAGGGCTTGCTTGCTTCTCAATCATTCATTCTAATCAAGCTTTATCTAAGGTTTATTTACCATTTCTATGGGTTGATTTAATTAAGTCTCTATTTTTCGGAAAGGGTGGGCAATGAATTCACCCCCCTCTCAATTGCCTCCTAACCGGGCCAACACCGGTAAAGTGCTTTCTAGATAATTGGGCTTTTATGGTACAATCAGCTCGGCGTCTTAGTGGGAATCCCAGGCTCGCGGAGACTTATGGAGGCCTTGAAACAAGATCACCTAGTCCTTTGGAAGGAATATCCTATGGAGATGTTTTCAAGTCCAAGATTGTGTACTTAATGTGCAATGTGTAACTAATGGTCACATACCAGAGTATATGCCATGTACTTAAGAAAATGACTCATAGATGAGGAATAATCGTGATAAATAATGATCAAATCAACTAGATAAATCATGATCCATATGAAATTTAATATACTTATAAAAGTATATGGTTTTGGCATGAAATTAATATAAGTTTAAAATAATCCCAAGTACATAAAGAACATGAAATCTACTAGGATGAACAACAAATATAACCAAGTATATGAATAAAATACTTAAAACAGGTGTAAAACTTAAATACCTAGGCTTATCATATGATAAGTAAGGTTAATGTGCTTTATGTTTCGGGTTAACATAAATATAGAATTCAGAAAACCAAACGGTCTCGTGATGACTGTTTCACTAGGCTTAGCGGTCTATCGCGAGGCCGCTAAGGAAACATATGCGGTCTTGTGGAAGACCGTTTCTTCCTGGCTACTGCAAACAAAAATAAAAATCAAGATATGGCTAATCTAAGGCAGATGGATGCATAGTAAAATGTGCCAATCAGCTAAATAAGGTTGGATAACATCATATTAGGACATGGAGACGCATGGGTAATCATGATTTATTACATTCATTATTAAAGGTATGAACTATGCATGCCAAGTTAACCCTAGATACGCAATCAAAATAAAACATGAAATACTCTGAGTACAATGCATGAAAACGACTGCAACTTGAGTACTTTTACTCCTAAGGTCATGTTTAAGTCGTTCATGAGATAACCTACCTCTATTTTGGGGCTTTAGGCTTCAAATTTGGGGCTGGAAGTTAACCCTAATTTCTGCACGTCCTGAACCGAAGTAGTAACTTCTTGCCCCTCTATCTCTCGATTCTCTTGACCTAAACATGCAAAATTTGGATGGTCATAAGAGGATACTAAAAGGATCAAATTGTTCTAAAGAACCACTATCTAATTACCTCGTTTAGGGCTTCTATTTTCCTGGTCTTCCTGGGTCGGTCGCACAGTTTCCTGAGTTGTTTTCACCGAACCAACATCTTTGCAGGCTTCTATCTCCCCGTAGGCTTGATCTCCTAGAACGAAATTTTGAGAAAAGTTAGATCTAACTATAATGAACAAATTCCTAGAAGGAACTTACCTCTAATTTGACCTGTTTTTCTTAATTCCACATGATCCAAACGTAAGGGTCGCACAGGTGGGTTCTAGGGTCTTTTTATAGGGTTTAGCTAGGGTTCAACATATTTGAACAATTCTAGAGTCCTAATTAGGTGCAAGATCGATCCTCAAGAGTGCTAAGCCTGATTATGCTTCTATCCACTTCGATTCTCTGGGAGTTTGGACGCTAAGAATCCAACCTTTTTACACTTTCCTCTATTCACGGAACCTGCAGAGCTTAGCGGTCATTTGGGAGACTGTTTTCCAATAGCTTGCCGTCTTGCGATAGACCATTTTCGATTTGGGCGCCAAATTTGAAACCAGTTCAAACTCTTGTATTATTATACATCTTTTATCCTAAAATATTCCTACTTATCTCCTTAATTCCGTAAATATATCACTTCCAATTTTCTAGAACATGGGCCAAAGTTTATAATTATAATTTGGGCCAATTAGATTTGTCAAAATGGACCTAATCTTATAAGGCCTAAATAATTAGTTTTAATTAACCATAATTCAATCAATAGCCCATTTAAATGCTTAATAATTATATTTTTAATCTCAAAAAAATTCTTAGAAAATTCTCAGGCGTTACACCCTCCCCCACTTAAAAAGAATTTGGTCACCAAATTCCTTGTAATAAGATTTGCTAAGGAGAGTGTACTTACATTCAAATATCTCTAGAAATCTTTTACACATGGCTTCCTCAGTTTCCCAGGTTGCTTCATGTGGCCATGACTTGGTCCATTGGATCTTGACCATAGGAATTATTTTATTCCGAAGTTCATGTACTTCTTGTTCAATAATCTTGATTGGCTTTTACTCGTATGTCAAGTCCTTTTTAATCTCCAGGTTATCGTAAGTTATGACATGGAAAGGATCGGGGATGTACCTTTTGAGCATGGAAACTTGAAATACATCATGAACTCCTGATAATTGAGAGGGCAAAGCTATTCGATATGTAACTTCACCAACCCTTTCGAGAATTTCAAAGGCGCCAATGAATCTCAGAGTAAGCTTGCCCTTGATATCGAATTTATGAATACCTCGACCTGAAGAAACTTTAAGGAATACATAGTCTCCTACTTGAAATTCCAGGTCGGGCCTTCGATTATCAGCATATGATTTCTGTCTATCTTGAGCCATCTGGAGTCTTTCCCGAATAAGCTTTATCTTCTCGGTAGTATCCCTGATGATATCGGGATGGAGAAATTACCTTTCTCCAACTTCATTCCAACAAATAGGTGAACGGCAGTTTCTTCCATATAATGCCTCAAATGGTGCCATTTGTATACTAGCTTGGTAGCTATTATTGTATAAAAATTCCACTAGAGGCAAATGGTCATGCCAACTCCCTCTAAAATCAATTGCACAAGCCCTGAGCATATCTTCCACCACCTAATTTGTCCTTTCAGTTTGACCATCAGTTTATGGATGGAACGCAGTGCTAAAGTTAAGTCGGGTTCCTAATGAATGTTGAAGACCCTTCTAGAACTATGATGTGAATCGAGGGTCTCGGTCAGATATAATGGTGACAAGGACACCATGTAATTTGATAATTTCCCTTATGTATAGTGCTGCTAATACATCCACAGACCATCGACTTTTAATTGGTAGAAATTGTGCAGATTTAGTCAATCGGTCTATGGTCACCCATATGCCATCGTGTCCATCTCTTGTCTTTAGGTAAACCCATGATGAAATCCATCCCTATACTTTCCAATTTTCACTCGGGAATATTTAAGGGGTATAATTTCCTAGCAGGCTTTAAATGTTCTACCTTTACTTCCTGACAAGTGAGACAGCGAGATACAAAGTCCGCTACTTCTCTTTTCATGTTGGGCCACTAGAAGCTTCTTTTCAAATCTTAATACATCTAGGTAGCACCAGATGTTGACACCCATTTTTTACATATGAGTTGGGTCATTCCTCTTACTATTATTTGTTGGTGTCTCGAGTTGTCCATTACTCATTGGGCTATTTTCAGGCATGTCCTTAGGCTTATTTTATGAGTACCTTTCTCCTTGGCTAGGTTTGCTCTCGAATTATGCCTTGATGGGCATTTGATTTCGCTTAGTTTTGGGTTAAATGGGCTCATTTATCCCGTTTTATCAATTTCAAATGTCCAGGCTTTACACGGTCTAACGACTAGCCGTTCAGTGACTGGGTGGTCTTCTTTGAACCGTTTAATGATTTATTAGATATTTATTTGATTTTCTGAATTTTCACTGACAAGCTTCTGCACGGTCTCGATCCAGCCGTTCAATCCTATTGAGCGGACGGGTATTAGACCGTCCAAATCCCAGAGTCCTCAACTCGTTAGATTTTCTGATAATTATCTATTTATTTTAATTCTGTGGATTTATCACCGACATGTGTTGGACGGCCAGGTAATGGACCGTTCAACGCATTGAGTGGTCTAGCAATAGACCGTTCAATCCTCAAGAGTCCAGCACCGAAGAAGTCGGTCTGTTTGGTGGATAATTGGATAATTTCTTATTTTATTTTATTTATCACCGACAGAATTGGATGGTCTAGTATTAGACCGTGTAGTGGTCTGGGCGGTCTATCGCTAGACCACGTACATGCCTGATTCCCAAAGATTTAATGAGTTTTCTCTCTCCATCTGTGGTCAAACCCCCAACTTCCCCCATCCATTTCTCCGCGAATTCTCCACCAAATGAGGTGCCGTTTGAACTGGATAGGAGATGGGAGTTTTATCTACGGATTTTGTTTCATTATCCTGACCTAATTTCCACTTGAAACCCTAATTTCGGGGCTAGAATTTTAGGGCTCTATAAATAGGACCCACAGTCTAGGCTTGAAAGGGGGGAGATCCAACGTCGACAGTGAAGCTCTGCCGAACTTTTGAGTGAACTGTAGCCAGGGAGGGAGGCTTTCTACATCCTTTCAAGCCTCCGGTTCAAGGGAGTATGTTGTGCATCCCTTGTTTTAATGATGACAATCTATATCTCATTGTCTTTACCATAAGCACACGCCAAATGTTGAATTGAATTTAAGCTGATTATCAAATAAAGAAGCTCTATGGTATTATAACTAGCTGGCAATTTGTTTGATATCCTAATGCCCAATGCAGGTATTTTGTTGACTAAATGGAATAGCCAAACGAGAAGAATGGACCAAATTAAATTCAGAAGTTCAGCTTTCAAGATCTTCAAAACTGATCAAATCATGCATATGGGGTGCTGAGAGTCGACCAAAACTGCCTGAGAGTCGACCACAGACTGTAGACAGAACCACCCAGGTTCTGGACAAGGCAGGTGTCGACACCTGAGCGCTCAAAAGTTGACTTCGGCTCCAGACAGAAACCAAGCTGGTTCTGGCAGGTGTTGAGAGTCGACTCTCAAGGCCATGTGAGTCGACCACCGCCGGAGGATCATGTTAAAACTCCAAAAACCGAACCCAGCTGGTTCAAGACCCGATACCCAAGCCGTGATCCATTATAGCATGCACATAGAGGGTCCAGATGTGACAAGAAACATGGGTTTTCATCAGATTCTCTTGTGGCACATGGAGGAGACTTGGCCTTCAACTTCCTTGCTGAAAAATAGGAGATTCCCACTGATTTTCCAAATAGATCATCTGATATCTAGGGCGCACTTCCTATAGTTGAATATACATGGTGGGAAGGCTGAAAAGGTGAAGACACAGCGAAGAAGAGATAGGCATGGCTACTGGAAAAAGATAGGTTTGCATCTCATGGGATGGAGAAGAGAGAAACGACATGCATCTAGTGAAAAGAAGAAGAAAGAAGAGCAAAGAACTAGAAGCATCCAAGAAGAAGGGTAACTCCAAGGAGAAAGAGGGAGAAAATTCTTGGAGAAAAGTTCCCTGACCTAGAACAAGCCGCTGCAGTTCAAGACATCAGATCCGAGCATCAACTCTTATCCCCAAGCCTCAAGTTGCAGCAGATCTCGAAGTTCTCCTTGAAGAGAATTTGATTTGAGGAATCCAAGCAGCAGGCGATCTTCATCGTTAGATCAAGTCATCTACAAATCGGGATAATATTTCTGAAACTTGATCTATTTCATGTCTCATAAATTCTATCTTTCATTTTAAATCCTTGTTCAAGCTGTGAGTCAGTGTATCAAGTTGTGAGACAGCGGTCAAGCTGTGAGACAGCGGTTGTAAGTTGTGTTTCAGCGGAGTTTGAGGGGTGTGATCCCCTTGTTCTTGTGCTTGGCACTAGGGAAGCCTCACTTGGTTTGAGTGGGGGGTGGACGTAGGTCTCGGGGTAGAGACCGAACCACCTTAAAATTCAGTGTCTCCTTGTGATTGTTGGCTTGGCATTGACGGTAGATGCTTGCTTAGGGACGTCTATCTAGTTAGTGCATTTACCATATACACAATTAGGTGTTTGATTTAATTTTTGCATTAGTCGTGATTTATTTTGGGGCCGCTCTATTCACCCCCCCTCTAGATTGCCATTCCTCATCCAACACATGGTATCAGAGCGGGTTATCCGTTCAAGAGGTCCAACGACCCGGATAGATTAGTGGAATGGACTCCAAAGGATTTTTGGCAGAGGGTCATTCAGTGACTAGGCCACCATATTTTGATGGTACTAACTACCCGTATTGGAAAAATCGGATGCAGGTCTTTCTCATATCGCAGGACCATGAAATCTGGAGAGTAGTAAGCCGAGGTCCACATCAGCTTCCCTAAGATGAAGACACCTGGACACGAGAGCAGATAAAGAAGTCAAATCTAAACCAGGGAGCAATGAATATTATGCAGTGCTTGCTTCACCCGACAGAATTTTCAAGGGTTTCCTCTTGTGCCACTGCCAAGGAAATGTGGAACTGGTTAGAGGTAATATATGAAGGCACCTCTGAGGTAAGAGAAACTGAAGCTAATATGCTTATTTCTGATTATGAAATGTTTAAAATAGAACTGCATGAATCCATCTCTAAAATGTATGCTAGACTAACACAGTTGACTAATAGTTTAAAAGGTCTAGGAAAGAATTACACTGATAACGAACTTGTCAGGAAAATCCTTAGATCTTTAACTCCTATCTGGCATACCAAAGCAACAATGATTGAAGATTCACAAAATTTATCTACTATGTCAGTTGATGAATTGATAGGTTCATTAATGACTTATGAGCTCAATTTGAAGAGAAAAGAGGATGAAACATCAAAGAAGAAGCCGTTAGCACTGAAGGCTAATAAGCTTAACAAGGAGTCCTTAGATGATAGTGAGTCATCCAGCACTGAGGAGGACTCGAGTGAATTTGCCACGCTAACTAGAAAATTCTGAAAGTTCTCGAAGAAGGAAGGTAAGGGCATTAGAAAGAGAAGGCCAAATGTAAACAAAAGTTTGAAGCTTAAGTCTGAAAATGAGAAAAAGTCTGATGACATAGTTTGCTACAATTGCAAGAAGCCAGAGCATGTCAAACCAGATTGCCCAGAGGTCACCAAGAAAGCTAACTCCAAGTGGAAGGGAAAGAAGAAGGCAATGATATGTACCTGGAGTGACGAAGAGGAAAGTGAAGGGAAGTGTTCTTCTAGTGAAACAAATGAATACTTAGGTCTTATGGCAATAGGTCAGTATGAGGTAAGTGAAAACTCTTCTCCATTTGAGCATTTCACTATAGATGATTGGCAAGAAGCAT
The DNA here is from genome assembly GCA_022559845.1 of Amorphophallus konjac. Lineage (NCBI taxonomy): Eukaryota > Viridiplantae > Streptophyta > Magnoliopsida > Alismatales > Araceae > Amorphophallus > Amorphophallus konjac. The sequence continues at coordinate 246,359,091 of CM040119.1, forward strand.
ATGGCGAATTGGTTGATAAATGTGATATTGTTAGAAAGGAAAATAAAGTCTTGAAAAAGAAAATGAATGCCATGATTCATGATACAACCTCAACTGATAAGAATGCAATTCTTGCAAATTGAAGTTTCAAATCTGAAGAAACAAGTTCATGACTTAGAGATTCCCAAATCTGAACTAAGAGAATTGGAAGATGAGAATGAAAATCTGAGAGATGAAATTGATGAACTGAGAATGAGAATGCAAAAATCAGAGTCAAAAGATTTGAAAGATGAAAATTAAAGTTTGAAGAAAACAATAGATGAACTTAAGCTGAAAATGCAAGATTATGAGAAAGAGACAAGACTGACAAAAGAGAAACATACTACCATCAAGGAAGTTAATAGTCAACTTCAGAAGGAAATTGAAAAGATTCAAGAAGAACTGAAAGACAAACAAGAATCCTTGGAAAAACTGGTAAAAGGAAGAGAAAACCTGAATGCAGTGTTAGGATCAAGAGTAAACTATCAAAAGGAAGGATTACGCTTCAACCCAACAGCCTAAAAGCAATTCCAATTGAAAACAATCACCTTCGTGGCTGAGCAAGACAAAAAAGGAAAGAGACCTCTTGTTGATATGTATGGGTCAGAAAAATTGGATGAAGCAAGTGGTTCTACTAAAAACCAAGCAACAGTGAAAGCAAATGATAAAAGCCCATGTGAAAATTCCATGAATCAAGCTAGCCCACAAAACATAAAATCCAAAGTTCAAATTATTCAAAATCTCCTAAAAACCAATAACAAATTATCAAATCATGGTTCAAAGTCAACTAACCATCATCAAGTGAGAAAACAAGAGTTCTGGAAATTCAAGAGTCGACTCAGACCCCATCTTGAGTCGACCGCAGGCAGGACCAGAAGCTCCCCTAAAGCCTGGCAGAACAAGAGTCGACCAAAACCCCTTCAAGAGTCGACTCTGGGCAGCAACAGAAAATTCACAGAATTCGGGCAACATGGAAGTCAACTCAGACCCCCTCCAAAGTCAGCTTTTGACTACAGCAGAAGGTACAAAGCCCCGCCAGGTCGACGCTTGCCCTTCCATAGGTCAACGCATGGGCATCATGATTATATTATCATCATAAATGTCAATAGGGAGGTAAATCTAGAGTTAATGGTAAGTTCCAATCACCCTCTACTTATTGGAAAGATAGAAACATGAATCTTGTAAAGAAGCAAAAATTTGTGAATCTTTCTAATGTTTTTACTGATTTGGTTAAGAATTATTCATGCAGGCCAAATGAAAATCCAATGCAAGCAAGGCAGTTGTGGATACCAAAAGACATATTGTCATGTCTCGAAGAGTTAAATACTCAAAAGGGACCCAAAGCTACTTGGGTTCCCAAATTTGTAGTTTAATCTGCCTGTAGATGGGCCTTGCAGCCATACACAGCAAGGGGCTTCATGAAAATGGCTGTCCAAGGCATGACAAATGGGGAACAAATGAAAACTCTTCTTATGATTGAACTGTAAGTCTTTACTCTCTTAATTGGACTGCACAACACATTGGAATCGGGTAATTCTTCCAAACTGAAATTTGCTTCATGAAAATTTTGAAGGCTGCTGCATTTGTCCATTTACAGATTTCATGATCTTGCTACAACAATCTTGATTTTAATTTCTTATTGTATGACACAGTGAGGGGGAGCTGCACATATGGTATAGGTCCTGTTGTACCTAAGGTCCTCGTATGGACAAGAAGGGGGGTTGAATTGTCCCCGCCAAGCGCGATGGTAGTTTTTAAAATTAATGTAGCGGAGTAAAATTAACTACCAACTCATGAATTGAAACCACAAGAGTATCAATGGAGTTCTCTCAACCTCTCCGTTCTCACACGATTAGAACATGAAGAACAAATACCCAAATCACGATCACACAGATGTGAGAGATATTTTTAGGTGGTTCGGGACCACGACGGGCTCCCTGCGTCCACCCCTCACCAAAACGGTGAGGATCCACTCGCTTCAAATGAAGCACACGGAGCTTCCGCTCCAAGAGACACAGAGACGGCGTCTCCTACACGATCCACAAAGGATCTAATCACAGACACGAGCTGCAACACCACAGCACCACAAATGACTATCGTTCACCGACGGTTCAACACACACACAAGGTCGGAGTTCAAGAAAAATAAAGGATGTGTTCAATACATGCTTGTGAACCAAAGGAAAATGACTCAAATTAATGAAAACAAGATGAAGAAGTGAATCCCCAAGAGTAGAAAGGGTTTGTAGAATGTCTTCTCTAAGCCTCAAGTCAGAGAGTGGTCGGACGACAGCGATTCAAGCGTCCTCTTATTCCTCTCGTCGATCCGCTCCTTTTTCTCTTCTTCTACGATCTCTAGAAATGATTCGTTGGAGATGAAATCAAGCTTGCAAGAGCCTCTCCTTCCTTTCGCCCTTTTCTTCACCTACAAGACAAGAGAAAATAAGCACATTAGGGTTCACCAAGACCAAACTCGGATTTCTCATTCATATATATAGGAAACTTACCCAAAGACCCAAATACCCCTCCCAATATGTGTTAAAAACACCAAAATATGTTTAGGAACCATTTGGGGGTATTTTGGTAATGTTTAGAAAGGTTTTCAATGGGTTTTAATCGGTTTCGCAAAGTCCGTCCAGAAGTGGTCGACCCATGGGGTCGACCCTAGGGCTTCTAGAGGCATAAACCCGCGGGCAGAAAAACTCAGTACCCAGGGGTCATGGGTCGACCCCTGCACACTAGATCACAATTTTGGTTCTGTCCAAACCAGAAGCTTCACAGGTCGACCCCAGGGGAAGACCCATGCCAATATGGGTTTCAAAAACTTATCAAATCACTAAAAATACATGGGAGAATAAATGTTTAGATGTTACCAAAGTCCCATGATGATCAAACATGATTTCTTAACCTGAAACACATGATGAAACAAGCGGTTAGATCATAATCAACATTTGAGCATCAAATTTGACATTTTGAGCTTGTTCATCCAAATAAACTACAACAAGCATACTTCACCAAGATTTTGACTTCCATTCTCAACCAACAAAAGTGTTTGACAAATACAAGATCATGGAGGCTTTAATTATGCAAATGGCATTCTTGAACCTCCCATATGCTCAACACAATAAAAGCCTCAAATGAGGAATATTCATTTGCACATGAGTGAGCATCTATGTTGATCATTTTAAGTGCTTCCAAAAATATGAAAAACATGATTGTTCCATTTAAAAATCATACACTCACACAATCAAATAGGAAGTATTATTCCATCACATTTCAACATCAAAATGCAACCAAATGTCATTATAAAGCACATGCTCTCCAAATACACAATGTTTTAAATTCATTGAACCATTCACAATGTTTTGCTCCCACAAACTCACGACATTTGTTATCATCAAAACTAGGGTCAAAAATAGTGTAGGAACACATACCCAATAATCTCCCCTTTTTTGATGATGACAAACTATTGTGGTGACAATGAACCTCTTTCTCCCCCTTTGGCATAATCAAAAATGGGAACGACAAATGTTGGAGCATTTTGCATAAAACCAACCATACATGCACAAAGACTTCTAAACTCTCCCAAACTCATGCAAGCAAGCAGGCAAGCATGAATGACAAGCAGGCATGTACATATATATATCTCCCCCTCAATGGGACAAATGGATAGCAAATGAGCATTTGATTTGAAACAGAATGTGAAACATGAACCATAATCAAAAGAGGTAGTGCATATATATGTTTGAAGCACTGCATGAATCATGATAAGAACAAATTCAAGGTACACATACATGACAATAATATCCGAGTGAAATATGTGAAAATGAGCATCGAACTTCAGAAATATATGGATATTGACAGAATTTCTAGAAAACACTAGAGGGTTATTTCCTTTCTACAATTCCATTTAGATCCTCGACTTTTGGTAGCTTCGCACAACCCCCTTAATTTTTTTTTTAAATTAGATTTCACCATTTGGCGCGAGTCACCTCATGTGTCTCAATGGGGTTTCCCGACTACTAGGATTCATCACAATTTTTATTCTTGTGGATTTTAGCTTCACTTTTCAGCGCGAGTCACCTCATTTATTTCAGTGGGGATTCCCGGCTACTCAGTTCCACATTCCACTTATTGATTGGGGTTGATAATTTTTTCCTCACGATTACTCTTCATTTCCATGTAGAAATTTGATTCCCCTTCAAGTGTTAAAAAGACGTTTTGAAATCCTTATTGTTGAGTCCCGAACGGTGGCAATCAAGAAGGGAGGGGTGAATTGATTAGCCAATTAAAAATTTCTTCCAATTGAAAACAATGTTAATTAACCACACAAGCACTAGGCCTCACTCAAACATGATCTCACTTGTAAAAGCATGTAGATAAGTGTAGATGTTTGATTAAGGAAGCGGTGTATGCTCAACTCACCGTGAAGCCCACTTGTACATGGATGCGGAAGATCAAACAACAAGTGACACACGGGATTTTTAGGTGGTTCGGGTACACTGCCGTGTCCCCTATGCCCACCCCTCACTCGTGAGGATCAAGACTTCACTATGAAGTGAGCCACACACACACGCTATGTAGAACAGCAAACACACATACGCGGCACCCGATCTGGGCTACCACACACATACACACACGTTCGTGTTTCCGAACATGAACACCACACATAAGAATCTGATTCAAGTTTTTACAACAAATGCTCAAGTTCAAACTAAATGATTCTGAAAATAAGGAGTGAAGAATGATTTATCATAGTTGGAGCTCCCCCTTCTTTTTCTCTGAACGTAGTTTGGTACTTTGGCAGGAGGAAGATTGATCCTTGAGGAAGAATGAATCTATGTCGCACAAATAAGCTTGCAGCTTTGATATCCCACGCAGCTTGCTGTTGGGGATGATGTAGAGGCTTCATTCAAGCTTCTTCCCTTCACTTTCAGGTTTAGAACAAGGTGGAAGAAGCCCCTGGAGCTGCTGCTGCGACCCTGCACTCACAAATGTTAGAGCAAAAACACACTCAGATTTCTCTCCGAATTGCCTTAGGTTTACAACCCAATAAGATGTTTTATATGATTTGGATGGTCAAGAGACAGCCTAGGGACTAGATCCACATAACCTGGAGTGATTTGGGGCATTGGGACCAGACTTGGAAGACTTTTGGCGTGCCTACACGAAGGTCGTATTTGACGGCGCCGCCCCGGACCGGAAAGGGTCGACCCTTGGGGTCGACCCTCGTGGGGTTTTTAGAGAGCCATGTTCAATGGGTCGACCCTTGGGGTCGACCCTCATGCCCCTCCCGTGCGGGTAAAAAATACAACTTCCAAGGGTCGACCCTTGGGGTCGACCCTCACGTGAATGGGTCGACCCTTGGGGTCGACCCTTGCAGTTATGGTGAAAGGACCCGTCGGGAGTTAAAAACAAGCCATCAGGGGTCGACCCTTGGGGTCGACCCTTGCCCCTGGATTTCCAATAGTTCGAACAAAAACACTCTAAGTCTAAGTAGCAAGCTAAGGGGTTCCGAGTTGGGTTTTAAAACATCAATGTGAATATTGTTAAGACATGAATGTGAAAACCCAATTCATTTAAGCTCAAATAAGACTCAAACCAATATAACCCTTGAGTTCAAAAACAATGAATTTCAAACCACAAGATCAAGGGCCAATAGGTTGAAGTTGATCTCACCAGCCGTCCTTGAGTTCCTTAGGCACTTAGCCACGTTCCTTGCCCTGTAAAGACATAATTTGTGAATTAGATGTAGCCTTGCAATTTGAGTTGAAAAGGCTTATCCGTTGAAGTTGTTCTTTAACCTTCTTTGCTCCATGACCTCAATAGGAAGTTAAGCTTTGCAAGACTTTAGATGCTAGAACACTTCAAAGACAATATATATATATATATATACATATAGTGTTTGGTCATCATCAAAAGCTATCAAATTAGACATTCACTCAAGGAGGGGATTCAACAATCTCCCCCTTTTTGATGATGACAAAATACTATATGCCTTGCATAATCATATGAAATTCAATCTTCAATCTCCATACTAAGAATAAAACTTTCATCCTTCACATGGATCATTCAAGAAGCATTGGTATATGAACCATACCGATCCAAACATATAAGATTGACCGTAAAAGGCATGTTTCAAACATTTCTATTGACAAAATAATTTAAAGGGAACAAGGTCTGAGTTCAAAGGCAAATTACAAGATGCAATGCATGAGATGCAACTGAAATGCAACACAACTTAAATGCAACATAGCTAATAACCAGAAATATGAGAAGATCACACATGCATGCAAGCACACAACACACATAATGTATAGGTAACCGATTGTCGGGCACACATAGAGTACAAAATTTCTCCCCCTTTGGCATCATCAAAAAGGAGGGGGGGGGGAAGTGGGATAGGAAGTGTGCCATTCCGCGGGAGTGCAAACATCTAGTCATCATCGGGAGGCGGTGGACGGCGAACATAATCCAAAATTTCCTCAAACATATGGGCTAGATGTGCCAAGACATCAGTGAAGGACTGAGTAGAATTTTGGTGAGATAGCTTCAGATCAGACAATTCTTTTTCAATAGCCTCCATTGTCTCCCCATACCTGTCTAAACGGTCATCAATTGTGTCCAAACGATCCATGAGCAGTTGAACCTCCTTGGAGGGCATCCCTTCATTAGGAACAAGTTGGTGTTGCTCTCCAGCCGACTCTCCATCATCATCATCGTCATCCTCCTCAGAACTGATCACTTGGGCAGGACGTTTCAGTTGGCGAACCAATTCTCCATCTCTCATTTCATAACCCATGTTGTGACAAATAGTGTGAATTGAGTAAATGTCAGCATCTCGTATTGTTTGGGAGGGCTCTTTTGAGAGATTAATGTCCATGTACTAAAAAATAGCAGATAATGCGGCAGCATAAGGTAATGTCTTGTTCTTGTGCTTTATGCTTGAACAAATGTGGTCCACAATAAGTGTGGGAAAACTTATAGGAATCCCACCCAAGAAGCAATAAAATAGAAACATATGGATCTCAGTAACCTTATCATGGCTTCCTCCTCTCGGTAGCAATTTAGTAGTGATCATTTTGTGCAATATATGCTATATAGGAGGAAAATTGATGGCATTCAAACCAGCGAGTGACCTATCTCCTTTTTCTTCGGATGTCATGTGTAGACATGTTATTCCTGACGTCTCCTGAGAAAGTCTCATATCACTATACAACGCCCCGCGACGGCTTACGCGTTTTGAATCACTTGAGTGCTTCCTTTTCTTGAGTCTTCTTCCGCCCTTTTGGGCATCCGGAATCGTCTCGTCACGGCATTCGGACGGCATCAACACCAGTCAGACGCATCAGGAGGTTCCGGAACCAAGAAGGGTATCTGCCGGGCAGCCACCAACGCCTGAACTGAGGACCCGGGTGGGTCTTTATGGGGGCGTCCAGGCCCCTGGACGCCCCCATTCTTTTAATTTATTTTTCACATCCCAAAATCAAATAAAAAATAATATATTAATGGAGGCGTCCAGGACCCTGGACGCCTCCATAAAAACAAGTATAAAAAATATAAAATGCCAACTTTGGCATAAAAACAAAACAAAAAATAAAAAAATAATATATTAATGGAGGCGTCCAGGCCCCTTGACGCCTCCATAAAAACAAGTATAAAAATTAATGTCCCAACTTTGGCATAAAAAACAAAATAAAAATATAAAATATATTTTCTTGGAGGCGTCTAGGACCCTGGACGCCTCCATCAACTCCCTCACGGGCGCCGCCCACCGAACGACGGTTTGTCGTGTGTGAAAAAAGCCAAATTGTGGAGACGTCCAGGCAGCTGGACGCGCCCATTTCAAAATCACGAGGCGCCGCTCACAAAACCACGCGTTGTGTCAAACCGCGTGCGGCCGTCGGTGGGGTTCGGTGGACCTGTTTGAGGCGTCCGGGGCCATGGACGCCTCCACAAAAATATTTCGAAAAAAATAAATAAAAATAGAATAAAATATTAGTTCGGCCTGATGGAGGTGTCCAGGGTCCTGGACGCCTCCACCCTCCGGAGCCCTATAAATAGAGGCCCACCCCCTCAGTTCTGGGGGAGCTTCTAAGAGATCCGATAGGCTGCCGGAGTCCAGAGGCTACCAGAGTCATTTCTAACCCGTGGGGTCTTTTGTAGGTGGAGGTTCTGCCGGCTTCTCGGGTGTCCAGGCTCGCGAGAGGAAGGCTATCTTCGTCCACCGCGCTTCCACGTCGTCCCTACGCTGCCGGAGCTCCGCCGGATCTCACCTTCGGCTCATCCAATAAACCTTTTCTTCCCCTTTTTCTCCATAGTTCTTGTTGAACCCCCTCCTCTTGTATCATGTGTTATTTATTTTGATGATAACCAAATGATATTCTCTTGAACTGAAAATGAGATTCACTAATGACTTTGTAAGTACTGCAACATATAAGGATTTGGACAGTTGAAGGACTTCACATCAAGGGTAAGTGTTTGTCATTTAAATTTCATGAAAGAACTCCAATTCAAAATATGCTTTGACAGGATAATCGACAATGGCCACAGTCTACCACAACTCCAGGACAATGGGTGAGATCTAACTTATTTCTTTAATCATGGAAATGTGGTTTGAGCTCTTTCATTTTCATAAGTCCATCTAGAAAGCATCTAAGATTTTTATCTTGCCAAATGGCTTATGCTTCATGCTAAACATGTTATTTTGATAATTCATCTTAAAGCATCTAGATGTGTTCTTGGGCTTAGAAATTTGTTTTGTGATTGTTGTGGAGGTGGGACGATCCATCGGGTCGATCCCAAAGTCTAAAGGTGGAGTCTAGCAAGTTGTTTAAAACCCCTGCTGAAAGGGTCGACCCCAAGGGTCGACCCCCAGATTCAAGGGTCGACCCCCACTAGGGTCGACCCCAAGGGTCGACCCCTGGCCATTTCTTTTGAAAAACCCCGTCGGCCTCTTTTTCTACCCTGCTGAAAGGGTCGACCCCAAGGGTCGACCCATGCCCCGAGGGTCGACCCCAAGGGTCGACCCCTACAGATCCTTGTGCTGTTTTTGTTGAACCAGAACCTGGTTCTGAGAGGGTCGACCCCTGGGGTCGACCCATGTTTTGTGGACCTCTAGCACAGCACGAGGGTCGACCCCAAGGGTCGACCCTTTCTGGTCTGGACGGCGCCGTGAATGTAGACTTTTGGTGTTTCGACCCAATGGTCCAAACACACTTGTTTGGCTGTCCGTAATCCACTCCTGAATAAGTGGATCTTGTCCCTTGGCCGCTCCTTGACCGACCTTGGGCTATATATCATCTCATTGAGTTGAAAACCCTAAGCAGAGTTCGTATCTCCTGATTTGTGGTTTTCTTTTCTAACACTTGTGTGTGCAGGTCGCAGCAGCCATCTCCAGCCCTTGTTCCACCTTGGTGTGTCCGTGAATGTGAAGGGAAGAAGGAGGAATCAAGGTTCCAATTAAGCTTCTACTGCTAGCTGTAAGCGAAATCAAGATTCAGCCACCATCCGAGCCAAGATCGTCAAGAACGGTCGTCGTGCTGCACAAGTGCTTGATAAAATTCGCAGAAGAGAAAGGGGGAGCTCCAATCAGGATAATTCAATATTTCTTCACTCTTTCCATTCCGAATCATTTAGTTTAAACTTGAGCATTCGTTTGTAATCATCATATCAGATATTTGGGTGTGGTGTTCGTGTTCGGAAACACGAACGTGTGTGTTTGTGCGCTTGTACGCATTTGGCTACCAGATCGGAAGCCGTGTGTGTTTGTGTGTGTGTTCGCTGTTCTAAACAGCATGTGTGTGTGATTTACTTGTTAGTGAAGCTTTAATCCTCAAGTGTGAGGGGTGGATGTAGGGGACACAGATGTGTAACCGAACCACCTAAAAAATCTGTGTCTCATGAGCTGTGTTTTTCCGATTCTTGTCGAGTGGGCTTCACGGTGAGTTGAGAGATCATCACACCAGCTATTCAAACACATTCTGCACGCACTCACGAGTGTGATCCTGTTCGTGCGAATATTAGTGGTTGTTTGTTTAATCAGCATTGTGTTCTTAAGAAAAAATTTCTTTTATTAGCCAATCAATTCACCCCTCCCCTCTTGATTGCCACTATTAGGACTCAACAATTGGTATCAGAGCTTTGGTCTCTAGTTGATTTACGATCTCACGGTCGTCAGAGCAGATCCCGTTAAATGGCAAACAGAGGGATGATGCCCGAAGGGCATTCCATTCAAAGACCTCCGTTCTTTGATGGATCGAACTACCCTTACTGGAAGAATAGAATGTATGTTTTCCTACGTGCCCAGGACTATGATGTTTGGCGTGTCATAAGTAAGGGTCCATATGTTTTATCTGAAAAAGAAGAAGAATGGGATGAAGAAGATATAGAGAAGTGTTCAACTAACTTTAAGGCTATGAATATAATTCAATGTGCCGTTCATCCTAACGAATACTCACGAATATCTATGTGTGCCTCTGCGCAGGAGATGTGGGACAAGCTGCGGCTTATATATGAAGGAACATCGGAAGTCAAGGAAACAAAAGCCAATCTCTTAGTTCGGGACTATGAGCTGTTCGCAATGAAGCCAGAAGAATCAATTTCTGATATGTTTGCAAGGCTAACAGAAATTACCAATGGACTAAAGGGACTTGGCAAGGAGTATTCTAACAAGGAACTCGTCAGAAAAGTCTTAAGATCCCTCACTCCACAGTGGCATACAAAGGCCACTGTAATTGAAGACTCCAAGGATCTAAGCACTTTAACTCTGGACGAGTTAATTGGCTCGCTGATGACTTATGAGATAAATATCAAAAGGAGCGAGGAGGATCACAAGAAAAAGAAAGTTGTTACCACAATGGCTCTAAAAGTGAATCCACACGTTTCAGAGGGCAGTGAAAATGATTCAATAGGCAACACTGAAGATGAAGAATTAGTTGCCATGATCACACAAAGAGCAAGACGGTTTGTGAAACGAACCAGAAATTTTGGTGGTCAGTTCAGAAAAGGACCGAGAAGGCAAGGTCCAAACAGAGGAGAAAATAGCAAGAGAGAAGAAGTGATTTGCTATGAATGCAAGAAACCCGGCCATATGCGGGGTGAGTGCCCCGATCTCATCAAGAAGGTGAAGAAAGGCAAGTTCAGAAAGCCCAAAGCCATGATGGCCACATGGAGTGATGAAGATCAGGAGGAATCCGGAAATGAAGATGGATTAGATGAGCTAGTTCAGAATCTATGCCTCATGGCAAATGACGACGAAGGAAATGAGGTAGATTCTGAAACTGAAACTCTTACTTGTGAACAATGGCAAATTGCATATGAGTCTTTATATGAAAAATGTAAAAGATTCAAATCTGAAAATAGAAATTTGAAAAAGAAAATTGATCATTTTGTGCATACTAAAAAATCATGTGAAGAGTGCCTTGCCACAAAAACAGTCAATGAAAACTTGAAAAATGAAAATGAAATTCTTGCATCCAAAATTGAACTGTTTGAAGAGGAAATATCATGCATGAGAGTGGAACAATCCACATATCTGAAAATGCATGAAGATTTGGAAAATGAAGCAAAAGAAAAGGCTGAAAAAGAAAGCCAATCTCAATTGACTGAAATAAATATGTTGAAGGATGCCCTTGCCATCCTTGAAAAATCAAAAGTTCAAACAACCCATTGGGCCTCCATAAGTTCAGCATCATCAAAACCCAAGAAACACATGCACAACTTCTCTTCTAATGTTAAAAGAAAGGGAAAAGGAAATAGAGCCATCACTTGTTTCTATTGTGGTAAAATGGGTCATGACATGTATGATTGTAGAATTCTGAAATATGATAAAGAAACTTCTGCTAGATACAGAAATAGATCATATATGCATCATGCCTCTAACCATAATGGACCCAAGCTTACTTGGGTACCAAAATCTCCATAAGCACTTTGGTTGAATTGCAGGTCTACTCGAGAGCTCAAAGGAACAAATGGTATTTGGACAATGGCTGCTCTCGGCATATGACGGGAAACAAGAAATGGTTTGTGGACCTGCATGAAAAGGATGGTGGAATGGTAGCATTCGGTGGTAAGGACAAAGGAAAAATCATCGGAGAAGGTAAGATTGGTAAGAATCAAAATCACACCATTGAAAATGTGCTACTTGTGGAAGGTTTGCATCACAACCTTTTAAGCATAAGTCAACTTTGTGATAAGGGATGCAATGTTGTTTTTGATTCTAATCACTGCACTGTTTTAAACAGACACACTCATGAGGTTAAGTTCATTGGATTCAGGTATAACAATGTTTATATGATAGACTTAAATGATGCTTCTCATGAGGGTTTGTGTTTGATTGCAAGGAACAAGGATGATGCGTGGCTATGGCATCGCCGGCTTGGGCATGCCAGCTTCAATGTCTTGTTGAAATTATCAAGGAAAGATTTGGTAATTGGACTGCCAAAGTTGAAGGACGTCGAAGACGGAGTATGTGGGGCGTGCAGCATGGGAAAACAGACAAGGACGTCATTCAAAAGCAAGAATGATGTGACCACATCGAAGCCTCTAGAAGTCATCCACATTGATCTCTTTGGACCAAGCAGGACACATAGCTTGGGTGGTAAACTATACGGCTTTGTAATTGTGGATGATTATTCTAGATTTTGTTGGGTTTACTTCCTTTCACATAAAAATGATGCCTTGACGGAATTTGAAGCATTTTGCAGGGTGGTACAAAATGATAAAGGGGTTTGCATCAAAACCGTGCGGAGTGATCACGGCAGAGAATTTGATAACCATGAGTTCAACGATTTTTGCAGGGCTCAAGGCTATTCTCATGACTTCTCCGCACCAAGAACCCCTGAGCAGAATGGCGTTGTTGAAAGAAAGAATAGAACCCTGATTGAAATGGCAAGAACGATGCTAAATGAGAATAATCTGCCAAGGTACTTTTGGGCTGAAGCAGTGAACACGGCCTGCTACATAATCAACCGTGCCATGGTAAGACCATTATTGAAGAAAACCCCCTATGAGCTGTATAGAGGTAAGAAGCCAAACATTTCACATCTTAGACCGTTTGGCTCAACATGCTACATTCACAACAATGGTAAGTTAGACCTGGCGAAATTTGATCCCAAAAGTGATAAAGGTATTTTTCTTGGGTACTCACTGAGCTCAAGAGCATATCGTGTGTATAACTTGAGAACTCTTGTTGTTGAGGAAAGTCCCCATGTTATTATCGATGAATCATCTCCAAATAAAACTAATGACAAACCTGTCTTGCAGGATGATCAGTTGGATATTGGAGATATCGGGAAGAAAGAAAGAAAAGTGGAGAAACAAGAAGGAGAACCACAAGAAGTTGAGACTAATCCAGAAAATCAAGCTGAACACCAGCCACCAATTCAATGGAGTTTTCCAAAGGATCATCCGTCGGACAATGTAATGGGGGATGTTGAAGAAGGAATATGGACACGAGCCTCGTTCAGGGAAGTTGAAAATCAAGATCTTATGGCTCTGCTCTCTCAATTTGAACCCAAATCCATAGAAGAAGCCTTAGGTGATGAGTCATGGATTTTAGCCATGCAAGAGGAATTACACCAGTTCCAAAGGAATGAAGTATGGTTCCTCGTTCCATGTCCTAAGAATCACTCCGTGATCGGAACAAAGTGGGTTTACCGTAACAAAACAAACGATCTAGGAGTGGTTACTAGGAACAAGGCCAGGCTTGTTGCCAAAGGCTATAGTCAAGAGCTGGGTATAGACTTTGATGAGTCTTTTGCTCCCGTAGCAAGACTCGAGGCTGTGAGGGTTCTTTTAGCATTTGCATGCTGTCATAGTATCAAGTTATTTCAAATGGATGTTAAGAGTGCGTTTTTAAATGGCTATATTCAGGAGGACGTGTACGTGGAGCAGCCACCGGGGTTTGAAGACCCAACGCATGCAGATCATGTATACAAGTTGAACAAAGCTCTCTACGGTCTGAAACAAGCACCCCGTGCATGGTATGAACGATTAAGCGATTTCCTCGCTCAAAATGACTTCAAACGAGGTAACATTGATCAAACCCTTTTTACAAAATTGAAGGGTAAGAAAATCTTAATTGTTCAAGTTTATGTTGATGATATTATCTTTGGCTCCACCAATGACACTCTTAGCAACGACTTTGCAAATTTGATGCAAAGTGAGTTTGAAATGAGTCTTATGGGAGAGCTAACATTCTTCTTGGGATTGCAGATCAATCAAACGGTAGATGGGTTATTCATTCATCAAAAGAAGTATGCAATGGAGTTGCTGAAAAAGTTCAACATGGCATCAACAAAACCTCAACCAACACCCATGTCAACTTCAATGAAAATAGATCAAGATGAGACAGGTAAATCAGTGGACCAAAGACTCTTTAGGAGTATGATAGGTTCACTATTGTATTTAACTGCCAGCAGGCCTGACATTCAGTTTGCAGTTTGCTTGTGTGCAAGATTTCAATCGAATCCTAAAGAATCACATTTGTCAGCTGTTAAACGAATCTTTAGATACATTGCTGGTTCAGTTAACTTGGGATTGTGGTTTCCGCGTACTTCATGTTTTGAACTAGCTGCATATTCTGATGCTGATTACGCGGGTTGTAAAATGGATCAAAAAAGTACAAGTGGGTATTGCCAATTTCTTGGAGGATGCATGGTCTCATGGGCCTCCAAGAAACAAAATTCAGTGGCATTATCAACGGCCGAAGCCGAGTATGTGGCTGTCGGTAGTTGTGTTGCCCAGGTGTTATGGATCCAACAGCAAATGATTGATTATGGCATATCTTTTAAAAACACCTCAATTCTTTGTGACAACACTTCAGCCATAAACCTGTCTAAAAACCCAGTACATCATTCTCGCACTAAGCATATTGAAATTAGGCATCATTTCATTCGAGATCATGTGAGCAAGGGTGATATTGACATCAGTTTTATTGAAACAGATCGACAAATTGCCGACATTTTCACCAAACCTCTCAGTGAAGATAGGTTCACATCCTTGAGAAGAGAACTAGGGGTTTGTAGGATAGATTAGTCTGGATTACAGTCATGTGCATCATGCATAATTAGGTCACTGCATCACATGTCATTGCATCAAATTTTGAGCATTTAGTTAAATTCCTTGTCAAAGTAACAAAATTTTTTTGTGTTCCTGCATGCCTTCTATGTCTACTGCTAATACACATTATTGCTTGAAATTCCTATGGCCGAAATCACTTTTGACTAATATACACTTTGCCAAGAGAAAAGCTAATCTGCTCATAGTCAAATCCGGATCACAAAGACTCTACGCGTCTAGCATATCTCCGTATTTCGACTGCACTTCCCCAAATGAATTAAATCCCATTTTTTTTTCTCACAATTCCTTGAATTCATGTGTTTTTCACTTGGGGACTCGAGCCGGACAATTGTTGACACTCCGCATATTTGCTTCCTCTTCTTGGGTGCAAAACAGGGAACCGGTTCGGGCGCACGGGGGAACCGAACCAGGGGTCGACCCTTAGGGTCGACCCAAACCGGTTGGCGGCTCCCTTTTGGTGCCCTAGCCGCCTCCTACCTAGTTCCACCCTTAAGGTGGACCTTCCTCCGGCTATAAAAACATCTTTTCCCCCTTTTTAGCCTTGCCACCATTTCTTCCAAACCTCAAATTCATCCTTTGGCTCTCCACCCTCCAAGCCCTAGCGCGGCTCTTCCGGTGGCACCCGCGCTCGCCTTCCTTCTTGGAGCTCAAGGCGTCGATCCCTTGCCCTCTCTACTCTTGAGGTATGCTCTTGATGCTTGTGGAGGATCCTAGCTTCCCATTTAAGCATGCTCATTTCGTCAAACCATCGAGATCTTTCCCCACCTATGGATTCTTTTGGTTTATGTTTAGATGGCCCCCAAGAAGCGCATCCCTCGCAGCCGCGGTGAGTCTAGTGCGGCCCCGGCACGTCGTGGACGAACGGCTGCATTTGAGCGTGATTCGGCGCCCTCTAGCAAAGTTCTGGATCGGAAGGTGTTACGCCCTCGTGTGGTATCATTCATCAACTTGAACCGCTATCTTCCGAGTCTCGTGGATGTATTATGCAGTCAGCCCAACCTGGATTCCTTTATGTCTGAATATCGCCGAACATATCCCCGGTTGGTAAATCAGTTTTATGGAAATCTTATTTTGTCCGGGGAGCATCCGACCACCATGGTTAATGGCCAGCAAATAATTCTCAACACTGAATTTTTGGGAATGGTTTTCCATCTTCTGATTGAAGGATTCACTTTTGGAGATTTGGTTGTTCCGGAAGATGTTGTGTATCAAATGATGACCGGTGAAGAACGTGGAGGACGATCTCTTGCTGGCTTAAATGCCAACCACTTTCCTCCCGTACAGCATATCTTGCACCGCATGATCACTACTATTTTGCTGCCTAGAGGAGGCGGTCATGACAAAGTCACCGAAAATCATATGTTCCTATTTTATTGTCTTATGGGTGGCATTCCAATTAACTTTCCAGCTATTTTCTTAGCACATATGTGCACAAGCATGAAGCACAAGCACCGCACTCTTCCATATGCTGCCGCATTATCTGCTATATTTGCTTGTTTGAAGATAAATCTGTCAAAAGAACCATCACAAGACATCAGGGATGCAGATACTTTTACTATCCATTCCATCTGCCACAATATGGGCTATGAGCTTCATGATGGTATTCTGGTCCGCATCTTAAAGAGTGCTTCCCATGATGCTAGTTCAGCTGAAGACGATGAAGACGATGCACAGGACGATATGCCGCCACCCCCACTTGCTGCCGACATGCCTTCTGAGGGGGTTCAGCTTCTCATGGACCGATTGGACACCATTGATGATCGGTTGGACGAGTATGGGGAGACTATGTCAGCATTGCAACGTGATCTACGCGATCTGAAACTTTCCCATCAGGAGCATTCTCACTCTATCACTGACGCCTTGGCCCATCAAGCCCAACTGCTAGCCGATCTTTCGGAGTATATTAGGCGTCCCCCGGGCTCTTCTACTCCGGATGATGACGAGGATGACGATTAGCCGCTCTCTCTTCATTATGGCATAGTACTTACTTGTTTCACCCCCTCCTTTTTGATGTTGCCAAAGGGGGAGAAAGACTATCTCGGCTATTATATGTATTGTGTATATGCATGCGTGTGTTGCATCTCATTTTAGTTTTTGCATTTCAGTTCACTGTGTTGCATTTCAGTTCATCAGACATTGCATTTTAGTTATGGCATATTGTTAAATGCATTTCAGACTTGCTTTCCTTCCACTAGTTGTCGGCAACACTGTGTGTGCAATGCTAATCAATCCTACATCTTATGTTGCTCTTGTTGAAATGGTTCATGCAAATGCGGTTTCAATTGTAGATGGAAGGACATTCTAATAGCATTTTGTCATCATCAAAAAGGGGGAGATTGTTGAACCCCCTCCTCTTGTATCATGTGTTATTTATTTTGATGATAACCAAATGATATTCTCTTGAACTGAAAATGAGATTCACTAATGACTTTGTAAGTACTGCAACATATAAGGATTTGGACAGTTGAAGGACTTCACATCAAGGGTAAGTGTTTGTCATTTAAATTTCATGAAAGAACTCCAATTCAAAATATGCTTTGACAGGACAATCGACAATGGCCACAGTCTACCACAACTCCAGGACAATGGGTGAGATCTAACTTATTTCTTTAATCATGGAAATGTGGTTTGAGCTCTTTCATTTTCATAAGTCCATCTAGAAAGCATCTAAGATTTTTATCTTGCCAAATGGCTTATGCTTCATGCTAAACATGTTATTTTGATAATTCATCTTAAAGCATCTAGATGTGTTCTTGGGCTTAGAAATTTGTTTTGTGATTGTTGTGGAGGTGGGACGATCCATCGGGTCGATCCCAAAGTCTAAAGGTGGAGTCTAGCAAGTTGTTTAAAACCCCTGCTGAAAGGGTCGACCCCCAGATTCAAGGGTCGACCCCCACTAGGGTCGACCCCAAGGGTCGACCCCTGGCCATTTCTTTTGAAAAACCCCGTCGGCCTCTTTTTCTACCCTGCTGAAAGGGTCGACCCCAAGGGTCGACCCATGCCCCGAGGGTCGACCCCAAGGGTCGACCCCTACAGATCCTTGTGCTGTTTTTGTTGAACCTGAACCTGGTTCTGAGAGGGTCGACCCCTGGGGTCGACCCATGTTTTGTGGACCTCTAGCACAGCACGAGGGTCGACCCCAAGGGTCGACCCTTTCTGGTCTGGACGGCGCCGTGAATGTAGACTTTTGGTGTTTCGACCCAATGGTCCAAACACACTTGTTTGGCTGTCCGTAATCCACTCCTGAATAAGTGGATCTTGTCCCTTGGCCGCTCCTTGACCGACCTTGGGCTATATATCATCTCATTGAGTTGAAAACCCTAAGCAGAGTTCGTATCTCCTGATTTGTGGTTTTCTTTTCTA
The DNA here is from genome assembly GCA_022559845.1 of Amorphophallus konjac. Taxonomy (NCBI): domain Eukaryota; kingdom Viridiplantae; phylum Streptophyta; class Magnoliopsida; order Alismatales; family Araceae; genus Amorphophallus; species Amorphophallus konjac. The sequence continues at coordinate 246,377,555 of CM040119.1, forward strand.
ACACTTGTGTGTGCAGGTCGCAGCAGCCATCTCCAGCCCTTGTTCCACCTTGGTGTGTCCGTGAATGTGAAGGAAAGAAGGAGGAATCAAGGTTCCAATTAAGCTTCTACTGCTAGCTGTAAGCGAAATCAAGATTCAGCCACCATCCGAGCCAAGATCGTCAAGAACGGTCGTCGTGCTGCACAAGTGCTTGATAAAATTCGCAGAAGAGAAAGGGGGAGCTCCAATCAGGATAATTCAATATTTCTTCACTCTTTCCATTCCGAATCATTTAGTTTAAACTTGAGCATTCGTTTGTAATCATCATATCAGATATTTGGGTGTGGTGTTCGTGTTCGGAAACACGAACGTGTGTGTTTGTGCGCTTGTACGCATTTGGCTACCAGATCGGAAGCCGTGTGTGTTTGTGTGTGTGTTCGCTGTTCTAAACAGCATGTGTGTGTGATTCACTTGTTAGTGATGCTTTAATCCTCAAGTGTGAGGGGTGGATGTAGGGGACACAGATGTGTAACCGAACCACCTAAAAAATCTGTGTCTCATGAGCTGTGTTTTTCCGATTCTTGTCGAGTGGGCTTCACGGTGAGTTGAGAGATCATCACACCAGCTATTCAAACACATTCTGCACGCACTCACGAGTGTGATCCTGTTCGTGCGAATATTAGTGGTTGTTTGTTTAATCAGCATTGTGTTCTTAAGAAAAAATTTCTTTTATTAGCCAATCAATTCACCCCTCCCCTCTTGATTGCCACTATTAGGACTCAACAGTTCTTTACATTCATCATACTGCATCCTCTATCTCCCTACATAAGGGCGCCGTCTATTGCATACTTCTTGCATTCATCATCGCATTTTCCTCCTACTCGAGTCCGAGAGGGGTTTAAAACCACACCAACCAGGTGTGTGTCAGGTCACGATCTCGTTACTTTTATTGCAAGGAATTGTTACTACACTGCCATTTTCTAATTCCGTTCGTTTATTATCTACTGTTTTGCAAGGGTACCCAAGGAAAGCCCTCTCCGTCGGTCGGCCGAAGGGGGAGGAAGAAGCAACCCGCCATCTCCCGCTCTTGAGGTAGGCGCGATCACTTCTTTATTTTGGGGTCTTTTGGCCCCTGGCGATCACATCTTGTTCTCGAGGCCGCGGCGAGTCACTTCCTCAATGGCCGTTTAAATTTCCGTTCTTATATTCTCTTTATATTCTGTTGTATTCTGCTCATATTCTCGAGGCCGCGGCGAGTCACTTCCCCAATGGCCGTTTAAATTCCCGTTCTTATATGTTATATTCTTATCTATTCATATTCTCGAGGCCGCGGCGAGTCACTTCCCTAATGGCCGTTTAAATTCCCGTTCTTATATATTATATTCTTTTCTATTCATGTTCTCGAGGCCGGTGCGAGTCACTTCCCCAATGGCCGTTTAATTTCCCGCTCTTTATATTCTCTTTATATTCTGTTATATTCTTATCTGCTCATATTCTCGAGGCCGCGGCGAGTCACTTCCCCAATGGCCGTTTCAATTCTTGCTATTTAATTTCTGCATCATTCCCGTCCCCCCGAGGTCGGGGGGAGTCACTTCCCGCTATGGCCGTTTAACCCCCATATCTTGCTATATTACATTTGTCCCGCTCGCCCCGCCGGAGCAATCTCCCGTGGTGGCCCCTTCTCTTTTCTCTTATTTCTGTGTTGCAGCAAACAAAAGAGGAGCCCGCGCGCTCCGCATCCTCTTCACACCCCGAACCGCATGACATCGCTCACAGATTGGCGATCACGGTGGGACGTCTACTGCTTCCTTTCGGCTACCCTTGCAAGTTCGGCACCATCCGTGCCTCTCCACCTTGGCGCCCGCGCGCGCCCCCGTTGTGCTCACGGCAGCACTGTCAGTTGTGATTGGTTGTTTGTTTATTATATGTCTGTTATTTCTGTTGTTTTCCCACTCCATATCTCTGTCAGCATTTCATTGCATGCATCCATCCCTCTTTTCTATCTTTTTTTTCATTTTTTTTTAGGATCACCCTTTCCCGGTGAAGGAAGGACTCTCCGTTTGGGAATTCCTCTCAACGGACTAGAATCTCCTACACTGGAACCTCCGTAAGTCCCCGACATCGAAGAATCTCCTCTTCGTTCACTGGGCTGGTTGTACCATTGAAGTTCTCCGGAGTTAGTCATTTCATTCGTGGTGAGACGAGAGACCCTAGCTGACACGGCGGTGAAACAAAAATAAACTAGGGTCCCTATTTTGTGTGAACTTCGGATCTCGCTAAAAACACAAAAAAATCATCAAAATCAAAACACAAAAAAAGGCGTAAAGGCATCCACTTGTTTGATAATCTCTGCTACCTGCTTGCTAGTGTATGTTTTTACGTTCTGGGAAAACTGTGAGCATGGCTCACGAGTCTTTTGAGGAGAACCACCCTAGTCGTGGTTTGTCAGCCGACCCGCGAGTCTATGCTATGGACTCGGGTCCTTCTCATGAGCCCTCGCATGAGGTGCAGGTTATTTCCGGGGACACGTCCCCACCACAGGATATCTCTTCCTTACTGGGCGTCCTCGCCAACACGGAGCTTACCTCTGAACAGCTCCGGGCCTTCCAGGCCATTCTGAAGGGGAAATCTGTTTCCCCCACGCCCCAGGAATCAACTCCGGCCATCGCACCTCTCCAAGAGTCCGTGCAGGCCATTCCATCTCCTTCATTGGCGCAAGCCATCCAGTCTCCCTCGCTTCAAGGACAAGCGAGCCAACAACCACCCTCATTCCAGTTCCCGTCACAATCTCAAACTCCCGTTGTTCCCCACACACCGCTTCAGCCAGGGCCAACTATCGGCGGTCCGACAGCTCCCTCTCATTCCGGGTTCCCCCCTCAAGTCTCCGGGAGACAGTTTCTCCCCCAGTGGCAAGTGCCACCTTCACCTCCAGAGGAGCTCGCCCAATCGCTCCTCAATAGGTTCAATCGCATGGACGAGCAGTTTCAAAATCTGAGAAGAATGGTGGACGTGAAAGCCACCCCGGAGGTTGCTTTGCCAATCCTTCCCGTCATTCATCTTCCTCCCTCCGAAATGCCCACGTACCGCAGATACAATGGTACCGGCAACCCCTTCATTCACCTCAAGGATTTCATGTATGAATCCTCCTATTGGCAAAACGATCAGAGGTCCCTGGCATACCTCTTTCGGAGATCATTGGATGGTCCCGCGCTTGAGTGGTTCTATTCTTGGAGCCCCGCGAGGCCGAGAATTTTGAAATAGTCCAGAGAAGGTTCTTGCAGAAATATAGGGATAGGGTCGGTCCCTCACTCTCCATTACCGACCTAGTGGCCGAAAAGATGAAGCCCGACGAAGATTTTGTCCGCTATGCTGATAGATGGAGGTCTCTGGCGGAAAGAATAAGGGATACCCTCTCCGAGCCCGAACAAGTGAAGATGATTGTGTCTAATGCAACCCCACAGTTCAGACACGTCCTGGCCATGAATAAACTTACTACAATGGAGGAACTCTATGAAAGGGCCCGGTACATCCAAACCCAGTTAAAAGACTCCCCCATTATGAACATGTTTGAGTCACCGAAGCCCAAAGTGGTCAGAAAGACAGGCGCTGGTGTCCCGGGCGGAGCCACAGAAGGGGTCGTGACAAATGAGCAAGTGGGTGCGGTCAACAATGCCAACTATGCAGTCAACCCAAGGCCTCCACAAATGCCCCGACTTCCCCTCCAACCAGGTCCTTTCCCTCTTCGTCCTCCACCCCAAAATAATCCACCCAGGATAATATGCCTCCATTACGTCAACCCCAGCAACAACAACCACAACCTCAGCAACAACAACCACCGCTTCAGTACAACCAAGTTCCACCCCCGGGGAACTATGGTCCCCAACAGCAACAAAGGAGGCCGCTCGGTCCCAAGAGAGCCTACTATCCACCATTGCCAGAAACCTTAGCAGACATTTTTAATGCCCTCATGGCATCAAACCAACTCGCCCTACCCAGAGAAAGGCCCGTGTGGCCCCCAAATGTTGATACCTCCAAATACTGCGTCTACCACAGGCAGCCAGGACACACAGTAGATTACTGCTTCCATTTCAAAGATTACATCCACGATATGAATGATGAACATCAAATAGATTGGGATGAAATGAGACGATACGTCGCCGCTCTTAAGGCTAGGAGACCTCCTCATAGGCCACAGCAGCAGTTACAACAGCAGCAGCAGCAGCAACCACAACAACAACAACAGCCTCAGCAGGCCCCACAACAACAGCCCGACATGGGCATAATCCAGAATCCATTACCGGAGCACCAACAGCCCAATCATCAGGTTAACCCCATCTCCTCCTTCCCGAAGTCGGGAGAGAGCAGGTGTGGCACCAGGAAAGTACCTCCATTCTTTCTACCGCCAATCCTATCATCACGCAACACCCTTGCCTTGCCCGGGTAGCACCTCTCTCTCATCAACCCGCGTCAGTATCGCCTTCACCATTTCCACTACCATTACGCCCTCTCATCCGTACCCCGATCCCCTATCAACCGACACTCTCCACTACGCCTTCACACCCTCTCATCTTCTCCCACTCCCCCACTTTACCATCCACCTCTACCACATTTACCCCTACGCCTTCTAAACCCCTTATCATCCGTCAACCATACATAACCCCGTCTTTCTCCACCATATCACCACTAATGCCTTCAAAACCACTCATTACCCATCACCCACCTCAAAATCATTACCCGCTTCAAGCCCTACCCACTTCTACTTCGTCTCCACCTCCACCTTCCAGACCCCTTATCCTTCATAATCCGCGCGATATCCCCTCTACCTCCACCATGCCTCCACCTAACAAACCCCTCATCAGAATCCCTGCTCCCGTCATCACCCCTGCTTCATCAACCATTCCTCCACCACTACCCCTCAAATCCCTGTTAAAACCCACTGCTACCCCCACAGAGGTACAAAAGCCGCAGGCAATGGTGCTCCGGAGTGGAAGGATTTTCCACAGGGTTTTCCCCCACAACAGTCAGAATCCTGAGCAATCTCAGCCAGAGAAGGATGATGGAGAACAACCAGAAAGAGCTATCCCTGGAACACAGTATGATCTATTGAAACACTTGGACAAGACGCCTGCTCGGATCTCCATCATGGAGCTACTTCAAAGATCCACATCCCACCAGGCGGCCTTGATGGAATACCTTCAAAAGGTCATGGTTAATGAGGACCTCCCCGTGGAGAAGATTTCGACCGTCCTGACCCCAACAGACACACAACCGGCCATCATGTTCCACAACTACGAGCTCGCTCCCAAGGAAGCTTGGAAATATGCATTGTGTATTTCAATAAAAATTAATGGGGTATCCATAAACCCGTGTCTTGTGGACACGGGTGCGTCCATAAATGTGATCTCCATGGACACCCTTCAGTTGTGTGGGGTCAACGAAGAACAAATAAGACCTTCCTCGATCACGGTCACGGCTTATGACAATAGCAAAAGGCCGCCACAGGGGATGATTATTCTGAAGGCAGAACTAGGCCCCATGTCAATTCCCACGGAATTCCATGTCCTCGACATGGACCCCACATTCAAGGCTATACTGGGTCGCCCTTACATCGAAGCCATGGACGCTGTGCCTTCCACCAACCATCAGTGCCTGAAGTTTCCTTACAATGGGAGGATTATTAAAGTGGTCAGTACACCTGTCCTTCACACAGTGGATGCTATCAACACCTCTCTGCCCTCTGTGTGGCCATCTCATCGGCCCATATTGTCATTGCTGGACGTGCGTGATCTATCTCACGTTCCACTAGCACCAAAGGAGCCGGTCAGGACAACCGCAACATCATGTCTCCCTTTTCACTCCAAAGGTTGGGAGATTATGAGGAACATCGGCTATCAACAGGGTAAAGGTCTGGGCGCACAATTACAGGGTATGCTCAAACCGCCAAAGGAAATTAGGCCGAACCGTAGGTTTGGCCTAGGCTTCAAAGGACCGTTCAAGGCGGATTGGAAGCCCCTCACATGGACTCTATCAAACCACTTCAACAGAGGGCCCGTTGTTCAGATGGGAGATTACCCACGAGAAGCATATGGGGGATCACATGCTGTATATTTGGCTGAAAAATGTCCGAGGATCACCAAAAGAGGCAAGATCAAAGATCCGGAATGCGAGTGGAACAAATGGTTCGACATACGGGACATTTCCGTTGCACTGGAAAGGATGTTCTCGTCTCCGCAGCTTGAAGGACCACCATTGATCTCGGAATACCAGAGAATATTACCACTCTTGCCAAGGTTCCAAACTATCCTCGTCCTCGCCAGAAGGACCCTGTCATCGACGGATCTTCATCCGTCCTCAACATTGCCGTCGACGGCTCATTAGCCGCCATCTTCTCCATCCACTCGTCTCAGCCTTTGCTGATATCTTCTTCCTGGGCCAGACAATTGTCTGATGATCTTCCCAGGTCCCCTTCTCTGCTTACATACCTACGCGGGCTTCTCAACCCGCGCCAGGTCTTCAACCATGATCTGCTCTATGAGCCTCACAATCCTCTAGCCATAACCACTTTTCTCTCTCCTCCGATCTCTTTTCACTGCTTTGTCATTAAAAATGAAAACGAAAAAAAAACGTCAATTTTCAAACTCCCCAACAACACATCTTCGTTGAGGAAACCTCCTACATCTCCCACGGGTGCGTCCCGCCCTGCGGACCACCCGTCCAAGGTCCGATGAGTGACCTTTTCTACCCCTCCTCTGAGGGGTCTTCTCCTGTACATTCTACACCATCCTCTTCGTCTTCCTCTTCTTCTGTAAATATTGTCAGTCAATCTAGGAATGATAGGTCAAGGGTAGTACCTAGGAAGAAATCCAAGGGTAGGCAGATCCCTCGTCGATTCCTTCTGGATTTAGCCGCCAGGTGTCAGGCCCTTCTTGCCATCCCCCAGTTGCTAGAAAATCCCATCCAGCTACCGGAAATAGAATGTGAGGGCGACTGTGCATTTGATGAAGGGTATGGAGTCTACGAGATCACGGATGAAGAATGCCCCACTGAAGATGAGGGTGAAGAATATGAGGATGCGGCGGGCGCATACGCTAGTGGAATGAGGAGATTCGACGAGCCGTCAACCGCCGTAGAAGAATCCACCAAAGAAGTCAACTTGGGAACTGAGGAAGACCCTAGGATCATCCTCATAAGTGACAACCTACCACCCTCTGAAGAAGAGGCATTAATTGAGGTTCTCAAGGAATATAAGGACACGTTTGCATGGAGCTACGAGGATATGCCGGGTCTAGATTCAACCTTGGTCGAACACCGTTTAACCCTAAAACCAGGGTCCGTCTCGGTAAAACAAAGGTTAAGGCGTTTCCACCCTCAGATGGCTTTGAAAATGAAAGAAGAGGTCGATAAGCTCCACAAAGCCAGGTTCATTAGAGTCGTTCTTTATCCTCAATGGGTGGCGAACATTGTCCCGGTCATGAAAAAGATGGGAAAGTCAGGATTTGCATCGACTTCCGGGACCTTAACCGCGCGTGTCCAAAGGATGATTTTCCCTTGCCTCACATTGATGTGTTGATTGATAACACGGCAGGCTACGAGACCCTCTCATTCATGGATGGATTTTCAGGATACAATCAAATTCGTTTGGCAGAAGAGGATCAGGAAAAGACGTCATTCACTACCCCTTGGGGAACATATTGTTACGTGGTCATGCCGTTCGGATTAAAGAATGCTGGAGCTACTTACCAAAGAGCGATGATGGCCATATTTCATGACATGATGCACATATATCTGGAAGTGTATGTGGATGACTTATTGGTGAAATCAAGGACCAGGATGGAACATCCAGAAGTTTTGGCTAAGGTCTTGCAGAGGTCAAGGGAGTTCCAATTGAAAATGAACCCGAAAAAGTGTGTGTTTGGTGTGTCATCGGGTAAATTGCTGGGGTTCATTGTGAGTAAAAGAGGGATCGAGATAGATCCCGACAAAGCCAAGGCTATCAGGGATATGCCGCCTCCCAAGAATTTGAGGGAAGTCCGAGGTTTAATCGGGAGGTTGCAGTTTATTCGTCGGTTTGTGTCCCAACATTCACAAAGGTGTAGACCTCTCTACGAGTTGACCAAGCCAGGAGTAGAATTCCACTGGAATTCTAAATGTCAGAAAGCTTTTGAAGGGTTGAAGGAATATCTGGCTAGTCCACCCGTTCTCATTCCACCTAAACCAGAAAAACCTCTGATCCTTTACGTCTCAGTCTTGGATGACTCCGTGGGAGCCGTCCTCGCACAAGCTGATGAAGAAGGCAAGGAACGGGCAACCTATTACTTGTCCAAACTTCTCAATCCCTGTGAGCAGAAGTACACCGTCATGGAGAAAACCTGTGCTGCCCTCGTTTGGGTAGTGCAGAAATTGAAGCACTACTTCTTGGCTCATGAGGTCCACTTGATTGCTCGAATGAATCCTATCAAATTCCTTCTGGAGAAATCCGTCCTTACGGATAGGCTAGCACGCTGGCAAAGTTTTCTCTCTCAGTTCGACATCACCTACATCCAGCAAAAGGCGATTAAAGGCTATGCCATAGCCGAGCATCTCGCTCACCATCCTCTTCCCAAGTTCGATCCCGTCCAATCAGAGTTTCCAGATGAGGAACTAATGTCCGTCAACCAATCAGAGGAGCCAATGTGGACGCTATATTTTGATGGAGCTCTGAATTCTCAAGGGAGAGGAATCGGCATCGCCCTCCTGTCGCCTGAAGGCCTCACATTCCCATTGGCATACCAGCTCAAATTTCCAGTCACCAACAATATAGCCGAATATGAAGCCCTTCTAGCTGGCCTAGAACTCGCCCATTCTTTTCGTATCACTGAGTTGCGAGTCGTAGGTGATAGTCAACTCATCCTTCGCCAGGTGCTCACTAAATATCGCACTCGCGATCCCAAACTCAAGCCATACCAAGAACTCACTGCTGCCTTTGCCAAACTGTTCACAAAACTGATCTTTGTTCATGTCCCTCGTCATCAGAATATTCTCGCCGATGCCCTCGCCTCGTTGGCATCATCCATAAGGTTCCCTCTAGGAAGATGGTTTAAGTCCATTTCCATCTACAAACTTCACGCCCCTGCAATCGATGATGCTTCCTACGTAAATATCAAAGACAGGATAGCAAGAAGATCCTGCAGGAAGATATCCTTGAGAAGAGGGAGATCATGTTGGCAGAGGCCGAAGAAGAACTGGCTGATGAAGAGAAACCATGGTTCTATGAAATCGTCAAATACTGCCAAGATCAGTCTTATCCTGAAGGGGCCACCACAGAGGACAAGAAAGCCATAAGAAGGGTGGCTCAGAAATATACATTGGTTGGAGGTCTACTCTATAGGAGGAGCCTTACTGGTATTCTGTTAAGATGTCTTGGTGACGATGAGGTTTGGAAATGTGTAGAGGAGACGCACTCGGGTGTGTGCGGTGGCCACGTGAATAGTCAGATGCTCGCCAAGAAGATCATTCGGCAAGGCTTTTATTGGCCCACTATGGAAGAGGATTGTGCTGTCTATGTCCGTAGGTGTGTCAAGTGTCAACTTCACGCCGATAAAATCCATTCACCATCTTCCTCACTTCATCCAATATCCTCCCCGTGGCCTTTCTCCATGTGGGCATTCGACATCATTGGTCCCCTAGGTGATCCCAATTCCCTCACCAAGCAGAAATCTTTCATCCTTACTGCGACGGAATACTTCACCAAATGGGCCGAAGCCGAAGCTTACGCGGAAATCAAGGCGTCAACAGTCTGCAAGTTCATCATGAAGAACATCCTCGCCAGATTCGGCGTCCCAAGCACAATCGTCACCGACAATGGGCCACAGTTCATTTCTCAGGACCTACAGGACCTCTGCAAAAGGTACGCAATTGCATTGCATCATTCATCGCCTTATTACCCACAAGGTAACGGCCAAGCGGAGGCCACCAATAAAACATTGCTCAAAATCATCAAAAAAACCTGCGAGTCTAGTAAGTTTTCAGACTGGCCAGAAAAACTTATCGAAGCCCTATGGGCCTATCGCACTTCAATCCGTACCCCCACCGGGCAGACTCCATTTGCCCTTACTTATGGTATGGAAGCGGTAGTCCCGTACGAGACTCTGATCCCTTCTCTCAGGGTACAATTGGACGAGGAATTTCCCCTCGACGATCGTCGTAATTCACTCCTCGCCCAGTTGGAACTCTTGGATGAGAAGCGGCTGGCCGCTGCCGAACACGCGCGTGTGTATCAAAATAGACTCGCTCGCTTTTACCAAAAGAAAGTCGTTGAGAGAAAATTCAAAGTCGGTGAGATGGTCGTAAAAAGAATTTTTGTCAAACCTGGAGGGCCGCGTTCTAAGCTCCAACCCAATTGGGAAGGACCATTTGTAATTCAAGCCGTGTACCCTGGCAACGCCTACAAGCTAGTCAACGCCGAAGGGACCGAGTTATCCCACCCTTGGAATGGGCTTTATCTTAAGAAATACTACCCTTAGCACAAAACAAAAAAAAATGATGAAAAGATAAAAACATCAAAAACAAAGAAATATTGAAAACCACTAAAAATATGGAAAATTCAAAATGCCGATGCCTGGCAGTCACCATGTAGTTAAGTCCCTGCATCTAACCTTCATGTTAGGATAGGGCCCATTAAGGCTTGGTAGGCACCGGGTCTTGGTTTGCCAGAACCGTGGAGATCCCTGTCCGGCCACGTCGGCCTATGCTCGCTCGAAGGAAGCTAACATGTGCTCACTTATGTATTTTATTCAAAAAAGTCGGTAGCATCACCTACGGTGGGGCCCCACCCAGAAGATCTCCGGAAGCTGTAATCTTTATTCTTTTCTCTTCGACCAAATGAGACAGTCGGCGCCCTTAAAACGCTGAGCATGAGAAACCGAAACTCAAACCCCAAAGGCAAGAGTAGGATCCATTTCCTCGAGCATCGATCAGAGCACGAGAAGAGGGCAGTGTCCCCGCAGGCATACGAAAAGGGAGCCCACAAACGTCAAACGACTATATCTCCCTCACAAAAAGAAATACAAAATCAAAATCAAGAGAAAAGCCTGGTCGTGACCGTGCCTGTTGCGATAAACGGAACCCCTCAAAGCAAAAGTCTGAATCCACAAAAGGGGCCGTGGAATGTAAATGCTCGAGATTTGGTCCGAAGTTGTCCAAAAGGAAAGAGTTAATGGGCCCTTATTCGCTCGCCGGGTTAACGGTTTTGCCGATCCTCTCAGGAGGTTTATCCCCCACGCTCTTCCTTCTTCCTCTAAAGATGAAGGTTCGATGGAGTTTCTGAAGGGTGAAAACTGCCCAGGGTCTGCGACCTTATTTTAATATACACATTGGTTGCCTACTTTGAAAAGTAAAAGCTATCGCTGCGAAGGAGTCTCCGTGTTTCTGGCTGGTCAAGACCCCTGTTTACCGACCTTGATGTCTTCTTGTTTAACCTCGGGCTTAGGCCAATGCAAGCGCGTCACCTATGGGTGCGACGGCGTCTGATTCCGGGTCAGCGTCGCGCGGTTGGTCGTTAGGGTTCCAGGGTGTTCCATCATATACCATCTAGAGTTGTGAGGAAACAGACCCGGGTCGGGTAAATCATTTACCTCAAACACCTTTTGGGTGAATCCCTGTGGTCGGAAGCGACTGGGAGCCTAAGCATGGCATGACGGTATTGTCATCAGGGTAAGTCTTAGCCGGCGGGATCATCATTCGAGGGGTCTAGAGGCCCAAATCAACCTAGATGTGCACTTAGGATACCTGGGAGGTTAGTAAGAAACCCCTGTCTCACGTAGGTTAGGTGCCATTTGGGTGCTTGCCAGGCGTTAGCAAGAAAAAAATTGAAATGATAAAAACAACAAAAAATGAAAAAAGAAAATGTACATATTTGCAAACAAAAAAATCTTTTTTATGATAAAACAAAAAAAATGCCAAATATAAAAAAGAAAACAAATCAATTTTGCATGATTGCATTTGCGTGCAGCATCTCACTTTTAATACCGCTTGCATTCGTGTGCTTGCCTGTCGCATTTATCATCACCGCATCTTTCCCTTGCCTTCGCTAAATAAAGGCTTGGCCCCTTGACCAGTTATCAAGACAGTCACAGTGACCATTTGCTTATTGAGCAAGGGGCCAAGTCAGAACAGAAATTCTGATTTGTTTGTTTCAGTGATGTGTGCAGGGATTCAGGCAACAGAAGCAAAGGTGAAAATCAAACAAACCGAACCTTGTATTTTATTCCAAAAATCAAAAAAAAATTACATCAAGTTCCGCCCTCTCTCTCTGCATTACTCGTCCCACTACTCTCCGGGCAAAACGCTCTCAAAGGCGCTACCCAACTACGAAAAGCGGTACTCCTACCGCTCTGTACTCCCCTTCCTATTCCCACACCCCGGCATTGATCCACGGAAGCAGCAGAGAAGCTACCAACACGAAAGCCACGCTCTCGTGCTCTTCGGTAGCGCTCCTCACCATCTCTCAGCCACTGTTCAGCAAGACCAAGGCTGATTCGGAGTTCGAATAGTTGGGCCTCCATGGCCCTTCGTTCCTCCCTTTCAGTCAATCTGTTGGCTCTTTCTCTCTCTGCGTCTCTTTCTTTCTCTGCACGTTCTCTCTCACGGTCTTCCCTCTCCAACTGGAGAGTGATCCTCAGTTCCACGGCATCCCTAGAGGAGTCGTCATCAGGATGACGCCGCAGTTCCCTCTCCAGTTCTGCTATCCTAGCCTCCTTCTGCGCAGCTTGGGCAAGCGCTTCTTCCGTCTCCTTTTCCTGCCGAGTGTACCATCTCAGATACGCGATAAGGCGTAAACAAAGAGAACTCAACACTGAAACTTTTACCTGTATACAGAGCATCCCTTCTGCCTCCGCAGCACGCTGCGTGGCGTGAGCAAGTTGCTCATGAAGCAAGTCAAGTTCTGAGGTGGGAATCCACAAGCTGGAAGAGGCACCACCTACTCCCATCGCTGGGGAAGCCGCGCCAATCTGGGCATGCTACGACCGCGTGAATTAGCAGCCAACATCTGGAATCTGGGGTTTTAATTAGGAACGCACTGTACACCTACCAAGGCGCTCGTAGCTCCGCGGGCATCGCCCAACCGTTGCTCCATCTCTGCCAAGCGAGTTCGTAAAGTCGCTATCATCGTATCACGGATATCCTGCAGCCATACGAGTCAGCATTTCCACCAGAAAACCAAAAAAGGAGAAAGAAGAAAAGAGAAAAAGGGGAAACCTACCTCCACAAGTCCCCGGGGTTGGAACCGCTCTGCGTACCTTGTCTTGTATAGACGCAGTAATCCTCGCTATCCCGTGCCTGCGATTCTACAATCGTGCCACCCCGTTGCCAGTCTTCGTACTGTTCGGGGAATCGCACGCGCCAGTCAATGCAGGTCGCCGGTCCTCGCGTCTCTCTCCCAACGAGGTGGCGCAGCTGAATCCACCCATTCTTGAGCCAGTCCCAAAGTCCTCATAACCAATCGTAGCCGAAGCGGCTCGATTTCATTCAGGCAGTGCATCCACAGTTCCCGTCCGAACCGGGCACGACTTGCTAGAACCCACGGCTGGTCGGCATCGACCATGTCTGAGTAGGGTCTCCAGTTTACCATCGCTGCAGGGAACTCCTGTAGCTCCCGCCTTAGCACCATCAGTTGGTAGGTTAGGGGTGCCGCACTCATGATGGGTTCCCACCGCCTGGCTAGCGGCACCATCGCGGGTCGCCAATGCCGAGCTCTCCCCATGGGGAGGTAATAATAGCTCCACAGCTGCTCGGTGCAGGTCATCAGTACCTTGCAAAAAAACAAAAAAAATACAAAACAAGCAAAACCAAAAATACCTGGATGAATGGTGTGAAACCACTCACAGTCATCTCACGATCCGCTTCTTGGAACAGGCCTGCAAACAAGTGCGCCAGCATGGCAGCTCCCCAGGCGTAGTATCCTACTCTTTCAAGGTCTGACAGCAGCTCCAGGAAGCGACATTGGATACCGTCCCCTTTCGAGCTCAGTACCAATCTCCCCAAAAGGAAGAGGAGAAATCTCCTCAAATCTATGTTGCATCTTTCCCAGTTGCCGAAATCTGTGCAGTACACGGCACGGCATCCTATTTCCATCCTTTCCATGAACTCTTCTGAGGATTCATCGTCCCGCCGACGAGTGTCGGTGAGCCCTAATGCATCCATGAGGGACGCCCTAGCTACCGACCTATTTTTCCGACCATCTAGGTCCAAACCCAGTAGCTTCTGAGCACCTTCTCGGTAATCCGCATAAGTGACCCCGGTCACTGCCTCGCCCTCCACCTTCAGGCTTGTGATCCGGACCACATCCTCCAAGCTGGGCACCATGTGCCCCCAGGGCATCAGGAATGCCCGACTCACTGGGTCCCATCTCTCACACAAGGCTTGGATCAGGACCAGGTCGAGCTGGATCGGCTCGATCCGAAGAAAGGTGCCAAATCCCATCACGTCTAGCCTGGCCTTCTGAAAATCTGGGAGACCTCGGTATGCTGCCACTACCAACTCCCATGAGATCTGTGATTTCATCACACTCTACGCATGCAGGGAATGGAGAGGAGGTTTGGTCAGAAAGAAAGGAAGAAAAAAGAATGAGAAAAGGGCAGGAAAGCTCAGCTTACGAGTTGTGATTGGGCCCTTTCGTTAAAGTGCCCTTCGAGGTCCGAAAGCCTCCTAGAACTACTACCACTGGACCAGCTTCTCTTCGAGGAGTGGGAAGATTCGCCCTCCATCCAACTCTCAGAATTTTGAACTCCTCCTCTCCCGTGAGAACTTGTGCTCCTCGAGTTAGCTCTCGATATACCTGGGAGGATAAAAGGGACAAGAATTTATAGAAATGGAAGGAGTGCAGGTCAAGATTGCCTCCATCACCTTTAATGATAGCCCTCGCGATGAGGCACTTACCATGCGGTCCCGTGTGTCACTTCACCGCTCGTACAGGGTGATTGATTGGACGAAGAATATGATGACTAGCACCCTATGTTGTCTAGGGATACCCTATCATGTTTTGAAGGACGTCCGCAAAATTTGACGCAACATCCGGGAGAAGGCACTAGGGCCGTCATTATTGACTTCGACGGCAGATTCCCGTGGAAAATGGTCACAACAAGACGCGATTCTCTGCTTGGGGTGGAGTCTCGGCAGACCCATCACATGGGAACAGTGCAAAGGAGAGGAAGTGTAGGGAAGAAGGAATGCACAAGAGAACAAACGAGCAGCAGAAAATTAAATCACTCCATTCATAATTCTACATAAGCTGTCATAAACACTACAATCATAGAGAGGTGGCGGGTCCACTAGCTCGCCAACTCGTGCCATTATCTTCATGCTCGTCCCTCTAGGCGTCCCTCTCCTCTCCCCTGAGGTGAGGGTCCCTCAGAAGCCTCCGAGATCCCCGTGCAGTAGCACCCGCCTCGCCTCATGGCGCCGGCCGGCTCCACAGCAGTGACTCGCTGCTCCTCCCCTGGCGTGGCAAA
>CM040119.1:246993121-247164787 GCA_022559845.1 Amorphophallus konjac
ATGAAGGTAAACATGCTAACTTCTAAGTACGAATTGTTTAGAATGAATCTTGAGGAGACTATCACCGAAATGTATGCTAGGCTGTCGTTGATCACGAATAGCCTCAAGGGTCTAGGGAAACAGATCCCAGAAGCAGATCTTGTTAGAAAAATTCTTAGGTCATTGACCCCATTGTGGCACACTAAGGCCACAGTCATAGAGGAGTCCAGGGATTTGACTAAATGACTATCACTGAATTAATCAGATCCCTGATGACTTATGAGATCAACCTGAAGGGTAATGTTGAAGAAACAAGTAAGAAGAGCAAGAACATTGCTCTCAAGGTGTCTCGAAGAGGCAGTGGTAGTAGTAGTAGCATCAGGTATTAGCAGTAGTGGTGAGGAACTTGAAAATTTCTCAGATCTTGATCAAGAAGAGCAAGCTTTACTGACTCGCAGATTTCAACAGTTTTTGAGATCTAAAGGCAAGAAGTTTAGGAAAAGAAAGCCCCAGTCATCTGGTAAGAATTCTAGCCCCAAACCAGGCAAGTACAAGTCTACTAACAAGCTTACTTGTTTTTAATGTCACAGGCCCGGTCACATGAAAAGTGACTGCTCAGATCTTCAGAAGAAGAACGTCAAGGTGCAGAACAAAAAATCCAAAGCAATGGTCTGCACTTGGAGTGATGAGGAGGAGGATGTTGAAGGAGATTCTTCTGAAGAAGAAGAGGACAGAATGTGTCTGATGGCCGACACAGACACTGAGGTAAGCATCCCTTTTGAACAATATCCTATAGATGACTGGGAGGACGCTTATGCTGATTTACTTGATAAATTTAACTGTAAAACAAAGGACTACAAAATGCTTAAGAAAAAATTGAATAGTGTCGTTGAGGAGGTAAACTGTCAAAAGAAAGAAAATGAGGATTTGAAAAAGGGAATTCAAGAATTAAACGCCTTGAAAATTTAGAACAAAAATCTTCAAGATCATGTTGAGCAAGCTAACAAAGATCTGGATGAATTCAAGGTAAGATTTCATGAGTTGCAAAAGGAAAATGATCTTGTTTCTGAAAAATATGATGCCATAAATATTGTCAATTCTAAGATACAGAAAATGAGTGAAAATTTGAAAAAGGATCTTGAAGATAAGCAAAACACATTAGAAAAATTTGTGCAAGGAAAATCTAACCCAGATACCATGCTAGGTGTGAGGGTGAACTTCAACAAAGAAGGGTTGGGATACAATCCCACCGATAAAAGGCCATTTGAATTGAAAACTGTAGCCTTCTATTCAGTGAAGGGAGAAGAAAAGCTGGACACCCCATCCATCTCAAACAGCAAAGTCCACGAATCTGTGAAAACAAACTTCATTACCAACAAGAATGGTTATGCTAAGCCTACAATGCATCAGAGTAGCAAAACCACTCTCTCAAGGAATTCGGGTGTCTACAGAGCAAATCATGATCATTTTAGAAAAATGTATCATGGCAACAACTCAAATGCTCCAACGCAGTGGAATCAACATAGACCATTATTACACATTGACCCGGGGACCGACCGGGGAGCACGTGTGACAACCACCCATTCGGAAATAGAACTGGAACAATTACACACAGAATTGGGGTCAATCTAAGTTTACACAGAGGTACCCCTATCAGAAAAGGCCCTGGAACAACTCACATGTCATTAAGAATCAAATTCATCAAACTCCAAGGACCAGAGTTAATAAAACCTTACAAGCTGAAAACAAAAATTATGTTCACAGGAAGGGAACCAGACAGATCTGGATTCTTAAGATTATCTTAGAAGGATTGAGTAACTTCTTTGGACCCAACTTTTCTTGGGTTCCAAAATTTGCTTATGTCTGATTTGATTGCAGGTTGGTCTGGCAGCCGAACATAATAGATGGTACCTGGATAGCGGCTGTTCCAGGCACATGATAGGTGACCAGACAAAGTTCAGTGAACTGGAAATGAAGAAGGGAGGTATGGTCAAATTTGTAGGTAAGAATAAAGGTAAGATCATAGGAATAAGGACAGTTGGTAAGTCCTCTTCTAATGTGATTAAAAAAGTTTTGCTGGTAGATGGTCTTCAACATAACCTCCTTAGCATCAGTCAGCTATGTGACAAGGGTTACATAGTTATTTTTGACAATAATTCATGCAAAATTTTTGAAATGAATTCTGACAAAATCATGTTCTTAGGCCATAGGATGAATAATGTCTACATGGTAGACCTTAATAAGAATTCTGAATCAAATCTTTGTCTCTCTGCTGATTTAGACAATAATACTTTTAACTGGCATAGGCGCTTAGGACATGCAAGTTACAGTACGTTAAATAAATTGGTGAAATTTGATTTGGTTAGAGGACTGCCAAAAATAAAATTCAACCCACATTCAAAAATTTGTGATGCCTGTGCTCTAGGCAAACAAACCTGTAAGTCCTTCAAACCGAGATCTGAGTCATTGTCTTCTAAACCAATGGAATTGCTTCATATGGACCTTTTCGGTCCTACTAGAACTTAGAGTCCAAATGGTAGTAGGTTCGGTTATGTGATTGTTGATGATCACTCTAGATTCTCATGGATCTTTTTCTTAGCACATAAAAATGATGCTTTTCAAAAATTCAAACAGTTTTTCAATAAGATCAAACAAGAAGGAAAACATAAAATCTGTTCAATTCAATTTGACCATGGAGGTGAATTTGAAAACTCCATGTTTTCTGATTTTTTTGAAAATGAAGGACTGACACACAGATTCTCTTCTCCCAGGACACCTGAGCAGAATGGAATTGTGGAGAGAAGAAACCGAACAATTGTGGAGATGGCCCGAACTATGCTTATTGAGACTCAACTACCAAGAAAGTTCTGGGCAGAAGCGGCCAACACAGTAACTTACATGATCAACAGGGCCATGGTAAAACCAATTCACAAGAAAACCCCTTATGAGCTATTGAAAGGTAAGAAACCAAACTTGGGTCATTTCAGAATTTTTGGTGCTAAATGCTTTATACATAATAATGACAAGAAGGACCTAGATAAATTTGATGCTAAAAGCTATCCTAGAATATTTTAAGGATACTCTGAAGTGTCTAGAGCATATAGGGTTTTCAACATCTCTGAACAAAAGATTGAAGAGTCTCCACATGTCATTTTTGATGAAACAAAAAGTGCCACTAATCTTGAAGATGATGACAGGGATTTTAAGCATAATGGACAATTCCTAGGGGATAAACAAGAAAAGGAGATTCAGCCAAGTGAATCACCAAATGCTACAAACCAGGTAAGGCCAGCTGAAGCAGGTGAGTCTTTAATAAATGTTAGATTTCTGAAAGATCACCCTGTACAAAACATTATAGGAAATTTGAATGAACCCCCTAGGATAAGGTCCTATTTTAGAGATGTAAATAACCATGACTTAGTTGCATTGTTATCTCAAATTGAACCCAAATCTATAGAGGAAGCCTTAAACGATGAATCTTGGGTTAATGCAATGAATGAGGAATTAGGACAGTTTGAAAGAAACAATGTATGGGAACTAGTTCCTAGACCTGAAAATGCAACTGTCATTGGAACAAAATGGGTCTTTAAAAATAAATTGAATGAAGATGGAATAGTTTCTAGGAATAAAACTAGATTAGTAGCTAAAGGCTACTGCTAGGAGTTCGGAGTAGATTTTGAAGAATCATATGCTCATGTTGCTAGGTTAGAAGCTATAAGAATCCTGCTAGCTTTTGCATGTTCTAAAAATATGAAACATCATCAAATGAATGTCAAAAGCGCATTTTTGAATGGTCTTATTAAGGAAGAGGTTTTTGTAGATCAACCACCTAGATTTCAACTATCTTCACATCCTAACAAAGTTGAACAAAGCCCTGTATGGACTGAAACAGGCCCCTCGGGCTTGGTATGAAAGGCTGACAGAATTTCTGCTCAGCAAGGGCTACAGAAGAGGTAAGGTGGATCAGACCTTGTTTACAAAGGTACTAAATAAAAATCTCATCATAGTTCAGGTATATGTAGACGACATCATTTTTGGTTCAACATGTATTGAACTGTGCAGAGAATTTGCTAAAATAATGTCAAATGAATTTGAGATGAGCGGTGAACTAAAATATTTCCTTGGTTTGCAGGTGCAGCAATTGGAAGATGGGTGTTTCATCAGTCAGACCAAGTATTCAATGGAAATTCTCAAGAGATTTGGGATGGACAACTTGAAGCTCATCTCAACTCCAATGGGTACCAACACTTCTCTAGATGCAGATGAATTAGGTCATAAAATTGATGCAAAGCTATACCAAGGTATGATCGGATCCCTACTCTATTTGACTACCTCGAGACCTGATATCCAATTCTGTGTAGGTATGTATGCTAGATATTAATCTAGGCCTACTGAATTGCATTTAGCTACTGTGAAAAGAATCTTTAGATACATTTCTGGAACTCATAACTTAGGACTGTGGTACCCTGCATCAAATGCTTTAGATCTTATTTCATACACTAATGCTGATTACGCTGGCTGCAAACTAGATAGGAAGAGCACTAGTGGACATTGTCAGTTCTTAGGTAGGTGTCTGGTTTCTTGGGGTTCCAAGAAGCAGCACTCTGTGGCCCTCACCACTGCAGAAGCTGAATACATAGCTGCAGGGAGCTGTGGTACACAGGTGATCTAGATCAAAAATCAGCTTCAGGACTACCAAGTAGACTTGGGCTGCACCCCCATATATTGTGATAATACTAGTGCCATTAATATTGCAAAGAATCGTGTCTTGCATTCATGAACCAAACACATAGAGATCCAACATCAGTTCCTCAGAGATGAGGTTTCTAAAGGCTCTTTTGAATTGATCCATGTTGGCACTGCACATCAGATAGCTGATATTTTCACTAAGCCACTGGATAATGAAAAATTCATAACATTGAGGAGAGAATTAGGCATTTTTAAATTCTCTTGAATTCTGAACTCCTTGAATAAAATGCCTCCATGTTTCTACGTCAACATTTGCACACAACTACATTTAGCATTTATCATACTTCAATAAAATTGCATTAGCATGCATAACCGATTGGTATATCAAATGATAGTTGGGAGAAGGTTAGATTTCTTCTCACTGGAAACCCATCTCATGCGTAGAGGCTAGACCTCCGCCTAGTACCATCGGTCATTTTGCACTAAGATGAGTTTCATTTTGCATATTTGCCCATTCAGCATCAGTTGTGTTTGCATATCAGATCATTTTGTGAGGGAGAGTTGTCCTTGTGACTGATTCAAAAGATTTTGAGAGATTTTTGGTATTGCTACTTTTATTGAAAGAATTTATACAGTCCATCCACAGAAAGTAGAATCTCATACACTTCTTAAACCTTTAAGTCTAAGCAACTGATGTATTGCTAGAATCTTCTATCTAATAAACTAGCACAGACTTGGACAAAGTATCTGAAGTATATCTTCTTACTTATTTCATGATCATGGACCAAAAGCTAAACTAGTATGTCATGAAATCTGCTAAAAACTTGAAACCTAGACTTCTGAGAACAAATTCTTTCAGAATCAGTACTTTTGGTATTGTTTTCAAACATAGCATATCAAAAATTTAGGGGCATAAAAATCTTCAGCGCAATGGTCTGATTACTGAGAAACTAGGTGATTCATCAATGAAATGAAATTCTTCCTATGTCATGAGGTGTCAGATTATCTTTGATTAAATATTGTAAAAATATTTTCTATCTGATCATGACAGAGCAATGGTAATTAGGTGATTGAGTAACTGGGGAGTCTGGCTTCTGATCAAGGTGTATCCTCACGTAAAAAGACACTTGAGTTACTAACTCTGTTCTCTAAAGAGAGGTAATGCGGTTCTCACATTAAGTAACTGGAGATTTTGGCCTCTAGTCAAGGTGTCTCTTCATGTCAAAAGATGTGATCTACCAAAATTACTTATTGATGCTTTTGCTGATCATTAAAGAAAAATCAGTCAAATCCCCTATATTTACAAAATTATCTGGACTGTTTGTCCTCAATACCTCTAGAACCTTTTTTTTTTAGGATCAGTCTCTTGCAGTCTAATTAGTACAGTTTTTGGTTAGAACCCTCTTGACATACCTGTTCATCTTTGTTCTACATCATATCCTCTGTACGTTGATAAACTTCACTCTCATTCTAAATCCTTCTTGATTACTAGATTTGAAGAATCTACGCTTGATTTTATTTTCCTACTTAATCTTTTAAGACGTGCTCATGGGACATTCTACACTGTAAAAATCCTATATTTCTTTCTCACTCATCCAGCAGCTCTATATCTCTTCAATTTCCTTTTGATGATGTCAAAGGGGGAGATGTAAATGACATTGTGTTGCATTACTTGCATCAGGGGGAGTTAATGTGTGTTGTTGCATGCATGCTTGATCATTACTAATGATTGCATTGATATTGACCTATAGTGTTGCCATCATCAAAAAGGGGGAGACTGTTGTGTCCCTATCCCTGTGGTTTTGATGATGACAATTTAAGTGATTCATTTTAGTCAATAGTCAATGCCAACTTGATTTTTGGGCTTAAATTCTTCATTTATTGCATTCTCTGATTTTACTCTGAAAGTGTCGACTCTTTCATGTTCTTTTGAGTAATGAAGGTCGGTGTCAGTTTAGCCTCATGCATACTTTAAGTCGATGCAAGATTCTGTAGCATCAAGTCTTATAGGCAATGCCAGTGCATATGTTGAGGTGTTGCGTGAAAAGGTCGGTGCAGATCTTCCTTGTGCATAAGTGGGTCTGTGCAAGTTGCAACTAGGCTCCACGTTAGTTACATGCAGGGTCTATGTTAGTGTGCATGATCATGCATTCGAGTCTGTGCATGTTGTTGTTCCTTCTATAGACGTCGGTGCATGGTTTATCTACACATCACAAGGTTTGAGCATGTTTGCATATTTCACTTTAAAGTATGTGCATATGTGTGATACGGTCGGTGCAGTCACTTCGCCAGCACAAGAAACGTCAGTGCACATTTTGGCATCTGAACACCAAGGTCCGTGCAACCACCATGTGCTGAGTTAAGTCGGTGCATATCACCTTTACTCTTTGATAGGGTCAGTGCTCGTCCGCACTGTGACTGCATGTCATCAATGCATATCTCTACTTTGCATGCATATAAAGGTCTGTGCATTCAAGTCTGTGCATGCTCTTAGTCGGTGCAGGTTTTGCATAATACTTCATAGGGTCTACGTTAGTTTGCATTTGAGTCTGTGCACGTTACATGTACAAGTCTGTGCACATTTGCTTAGGCAATTGGAGGTCTGTGCTAGTTGTATGGAGGTCGATGCTAGTTGTCTAAAGGGTCAGTGCTTGTTTGAATTATTCCTTCTAGAGTCGATGTTAGCATAGCATGGCACTCACCAAGGTCAGCGTTAGCATGGCTAAGAACTAAGGGCAGCAAAGGTGTTTGTGGTTTTGCCTGAATGAGCAAGGGCTGGCGCATGTCTTCTCAAAGCACACACCTAGTCAGTGCAGTTGTGTGCCTCACACACGGGACTTAATTAAAAACAAAAAGGGCATGTGAGCCCAGAAGGCAGAAGGCACGCACGTGAGCTCCAAGAAGACCTCACACTTAATAAACCTTTTTGTTTTACAGGGAATAATCTCGTTCCCAGAGAAGCACGTGATCCGAGGAAAAGGAACATTCTCATCCAACACGTGGACCAGTGGGGCTTCAGTAGGGCTCTTTTGCCTCATCCATACGGAGCCACTGCTCCTATATAAAGCTACCTAACCCTTCGAAGAAGGGTGCTGAAAGCTGTCGTTCGTCTCCACCTGAAGAGAGAGCTTCTCCAAGAGCAAGAGAGAGCGTGAGAAATCCAGTTGAGTGGAGAAAGAGAAAGAGGTTTCTCTGAGAGCAGCCAGCCAGTGCATCTGTCTATGCTTCTTTGAAGCTACATTTTATATTGTTTTGTTTCTCTTTTTCATTTTATTCTGATCCTTTGATTTACCAACCGCGTTCTCTTTGGTTCCCTCTAGTGTGGAAGAAGGGAGACAGTGTCTCCGGTTGCGAGTGGCTGTGGGGGTCACTCGTGGGGTTTCCTCTGTGTAAAGGAAGGGAGGAACTGTCCTCCAGGTCTGGATTGGCTGGTAGCAAGTCCAAGGTTCAGGTTCTGCGGGATGTAGAATCTGATTGAGGGATTTGTCTCCCTCGGGGCAAGCTGTTAGGCAGCCATTGTCGTAGACTGAGTCTGCTTTTCTAGCCTGAGCTAGTGTAATCCTCGTTCGATGTGGACGAGGGGTGGACGTAGATTGATATGGGCAATCGAACCACCTAAAAATTCTTTGCCTCCTTGTGTGATTGATGTTTTGATACTTGTGGGCGCTTGTTTGGTTTGTTGGTTCTCTACTGGATCTATTTTAGTTGCTTCACTGCCTACATTCAGATCTAGTTGTTTAAGGGGTGTGTCTATATTGGTTCTTTTACTGCACATCATTTGCGATATCCTTTGACTGATCCTCATTCTTTGTCGTGTGCCTTCGAATTCTTATTTTTTAAATTGGGGTGATCTATTCATCCCCCCCTTCTAGATCACTCTCTAATGTTTCTATCACAGTCTTGTCAACTCATGTGACCCTAAGCTATGGAAGCTTATCTCACATGGTCCTTATGAGTTGCCCGAAGACAAATCAGTCTAGACCGCAAATTATGAGTCTAAACATGATCAAAATTGCTTAGTTCTAAACTTGCTCACTGCTGTAGTTAATTCTAATAGTTTTCTTTTTGTCTTCAGCTATAGCTCTGCAAAGGATATACTGGATGGCTTAGCCGGCTTCCATGAAGAGAATGAGGACAAATGTCTTATGGCAGGTATAAGTGATCACAGCCGTAGTCAGCAGAATGGATCACCCTCGGAGGTAAAATCAGATTCTGAAGATATATCTCTTGATGAGCTATTAGATGCATACATTGAGCTTGCAAGTAAATATAAGAAGCTAAAAGCTGCGAAAAAAAATTAAAAAAGAAGATTGAACAAAACAACTATGATTCATCCTATAAAAAATGCACACATTTAGAGGAATTGGTTGAGGCTCATGTGTTCGACATTGAATTTCATAAAGATCAAATTTGCTCCTTAAGAAATGAAAATAAAGAGTTGAAATAAAAGGTAAACTCAATGCCCAATGTTCAAACCTTGATAAATAAACTCATTTGTGATGAAAAGCTTATAAAAGAAAATGAGAAATCGAAGGTATTGAACACAGCCATTTTCGAAAGATTGTTGGTTCTAGAAAAAGGAAAATTGGTGGTTGTAAGTCAGTGTGAAAATGTGGATAGACTAAAATAGGAAGTAGACAGCCTCAAGACCACTAATGCTTTGTTGAATGTCAGGCTTGCTACTTATGAAGAAGAATTTTCCAGTGTAGAATTGCATATTTCATCTCTTCAATCTGAAATCCAGGACTGGAATAATTCGCTATCCAAATTTCAGGATGGACAAGATAATCTGGATAAACTTTTGGGCATGAAAGTTAAGTTTCAAAGGGAAGGACTTAGCTACAATCCTGTAAAAAAGAAGTCTTTTGCGAATAAGGTATATACCTCTTTCGTTCAAAGTTTAAGTATAGCCAGTACCTCTACTTCACCTCCAAAGCAGTCTTCTGTCCAAGAGATTCAAAAAGAAAATAAAAATCAGAAAATTAATTTACATCAAAAATCTAAAAATGCTACTAGCACCACTATGCATGTTAAACATACTTTTGCCACACACACACATCCACCTAGAAAGAAAATCTCATATTTTTATTGTGGAAGACATGGACATGCCATGCATGATTATTTTACTATGAAGAATGATGATTTGGAAGCATGCAGGAATAGAATGAACATTGGAAAAGACAAAGGTAGGTCGACACACCCCAAGGCTAAACAGCACTACATGAAGGAAAGGGATTGGGCAGGTCGACACTACCAACCTATGGTGTCAACACATCCTGTGTTCTGGACCCATTATCCTCAGCCAAAACCAAGGGAAGGTCGACCTAGGATCTCTAATGTGTTTAACACACCCCCTGTTAATTAGAAACAACATTGGAACAAAAAGTCACATGCTTCAAATAATCTTCATGCTTTTAAGTATTCAAAGTCATGTTGTCATTACTGTGGTAAATCTGGGCATAACATGCATGATTGTTTTCTGATAAAAAATGATGATTTGAATGTTGTCAAAAAGTGGAAACCATGTGCCAAGCGTGATGCTAACCCACAAGGACCCAAGATGGCTTGGGTACCTAAGAATGCAAAATGAGAAATCTATTTTGCAGGTGTGCCTTGGGAATATGAAGCGTGAAATATGTTTTCAGTCAAGAAGGTGATGCGGGACGGACACGGGAGACCGACTCTATATGATGTGGACCTCGGACTCTAGATGGAGATGCGACCAGCAACACACAAATTGGAGAGACTTTGGCCCGACACTATGAGTTCCTATGGGCTATACGTCGCTAACAAAAATGTAAGCTCACTCATCGTCCCAAGCGAGGGAAACGCGGATCGTGCACGGTTGAGGAACCGACAGAGTTCAAGGGTAGTCGACTCACTTCCGGACTCGGATCGAGCCACGAGACGGGTCACTCTCACACTCACAGCGGTGACATGGACTCACGGGCTAGTTCCTATCACGCTCGGTAGCGGCATATGATCGTATACTAGCTAAGCAAGTAAATGCCAAGAAGGTGAGACCTTTACCTCCACGCTCCCGGCGTGGGGAAGACAACCCCGGCCAATCACGGACTCCCGGTTAACAAATTGTACAGTAGTATAAAAATTTGACCCACTCCAAGCAGGGAGGTAATAGGTCACATGTGGGGCCCGGGAGTCACGACAATCGGGTTGACGGGCAGCATCTTGATGTCGCTCCGGCGGTGCCGAATCCGCAATTTGGTGATGTCCGGAAGGCGCGATCTACGGGTCCGTGGGGCCCACGGACCGCTCCAACCTCCGGCTCTGGTGGGGTGGGGCCCGCTATGATGGGGACCCCTGGTGGCGCGCCTCCCTGGACGGCAGTCGACCGGAAACACCGATCGGCTCCGATCTCCAAGTGGTGGGGTTGCTGCCCACGGACTGATGCTTCCATTTTTCGGCGCGCGCTCCGACGAGATCGGTTGCTGCGATCAATCCCGATGTCGGATTGAGGATCAAGAGATACCGTTGGAAAGCTCCTTTGAAGTACTTCAAGATAGGGCCAGAGAGATCAGCTGGATCTGCACGGATTTGGCCTTAAACATTTTTTGAAGTTTCTGTTGCATAGTACCCGAACTCTCAGAACAGCAGAGCAGTTTCCTGAGAACTGCCTTTGACCGTAAACCAAACCTCCGATTCAGACGTTGACCTCTTCATGAACGTTATGGAGGGGAGAGAGAGGAAAACAGTGATAGGTCTTGTGAAGGGATTGGCGGAGCCCTCGATTTGATATGGATTTTACAGTGACTGGTGGTTGGATCTGGACATTGGCTGACAAAACTGTAGATGGATCAGAAGATGATTTTTAGAAAATAGGTGGGGGCCTTTCGAAATTCCACAAAAAATTGGGGAAGGAGAGGAATGTGGACAGAACTCCCAATAAATTTGGGAGCTCCTGGAAAAATCAAGAAGTGGTCCGAATATTGGAAACTCAGGGCGGATGGAAAATAAAACTGAAAACAGATAGATCTGGGATGAAATGGTGGACGAAAATGGAAAAATGGATTTCGGGATCTAGAGGCCAAACCAATTTTTCTGAGAGCTGGAGGGGACCTATGGAACACGCCCTCAAAATCCAAGCTCAAGAAGATCTCATGGTGAAGAGCAGAAATTCGTGGAAGATGCTGCTATTGGATGAAGATAGAACTCCGACGGCAACCGTGGTGGTGCGATGGCGGCACGATGGTGGCGGCGGCGGTGACGACGAGCTCCGGAACTGATAGGGGAGGCTTCACACCTCCAGAAGACAGCCTTCCCAGCTGCAGAAGGGGGAGAGAGGAGAGAGAGGGGGGGCGGCCAAGGTTGCTCCAACAAAATTTCTTCCAATTGTTATGCATTAATTCCACTAAATTGAGAAATACATGGTATTTATATGAAAGGCCAAAAGACACAAAATACCCTTAGACCTAGGGTTTGGGGAATAAACAAATGGGATAGAACTAATTAGTTCTAATACCATTTTACAAAAAAATAAAAAGGATGATGGTGAGAGGGGGGCGCCCCCTTGACCAAGGGTGAAGGTTGGTGGCCAACCTTGACTTCCAAGCACACTTGTCCCCCACTTGGCCCACCCTTCTAGAAGCCCACAATTGACATGTTGACTGACCCCACATGGGCCCTGGGGATGAGGTGGATCAATGGGAGGAGGGGTGGGGGGCCCATGGGACCCGGGTGGTCCCATTTTACATATAAACCCTTAAAACAATCCAAATTACAAACCGAACAAAGGTAAATAAAAATGCATTACACACAAATAAAGTCCCAGTAAATGTGATAAATGTCGAGACTCAAGGGGGAGTCTCCAGACTATCTCCGAGTCAGATGGACGCCGAAGTGGCTCGTGTGGTGCTCCGCGTACGGTACCGGTGGCTCGGCATATCATGCTTCTCAATCACGCGGGTGTCCGCACCAATTCTCCCCGGGTGGGAGAAACTTGACCCTGTCGAGTAAGGGTCTGCATCGCTGTGGTACCGCTCCAGTAGGTCCGAATCAATCCGCTGCAACTCTCCATGGGTGATCCACGTATCCTCTGTGGCGGGCTGTTCTCTCCATCGCACTAGGTAGCGCGGGTAGGATCCACTCCCGGTAACTGTCACCTGCTCATCCAGTATATGATCTATATGCTCTCGCTGTCATGGAAAAGGGGCTGGAGGTGGACACTCAGGTGTGGGATCACTCTCAATGGGAGGGGATGGCTCGAAAGGCTCACTAGGGATCACCGCTGGGTCCCTATATGCAACTTGATCAGATACGTCAAAAGTAGAGCTTATACCATATTCCTCAGGCAGGTCCACAACGTACGCATTGGGTCCAAAGTGTTTCAACACTCTAAATGAACCGGCTCCGCGAGCTTGCAGTTTCTTAACGGTTCCAGAGGGAAACCGTTCAGGCCTTACCCTGATCATGACATATTCGCCCTCTTGGAACTCTCGGTGGTGTCGATGGGCATCGGCTAGCTCCTTATACCATGCATTGCTGGCCTCAATGTGACGACGGATGTCATCATGCAGACTCCTAACATGCCTAGCAAATGACTCGACAGACTCCGACACTCGAGCATGGATAGGCATGGGGACAAGATCCACTGGCTTCCTAGGCCTACGACCTGTGATAATCTCGAATGGACTCATGTCGGTAGACCTATTAACTGAATCATTATATGCAAATTCTGCCATGGGTAGAATGAGATCTCAATCCCCTATGCGGTCCCTGACAAGACACCTCAAAAGGTCTCCCAGACTCCTATTGACCACCTCGGTCTAACCATCTATCTGGGGATGATATGCAGTGGAAAACTTGAGGTGAGTACCCAACATATGCCACAGTGTCTTCCAAAAATAACTAGTGAATCTAACATCACGGTCAGACACTATGGTACGAGGCAACCCGAACTTGCACACCACATGAGTAAGAAAAAGGCGGGCTACCCTCGAAGCATCCGAAGTCTTCGAGCAAGGAATGAATAGGGCCATCTTCGAGAATCGGTCAACAACCACATAGACCGAATCATGCTTCCTGGAGGTACGTGGCAATCCTAAGACAAAATCTATGCTAACATCCTGCCACGGGACATCAGGCACGGGGAGAGGCGTATAGAGGCCCGAGATTTGCTTCTTCATCTTGGCCGTAGCACATGTACGGCAATGAGCCACAATGTGAGCAACATCGCGCTTCAAGCTCAGCCAATAAAATCTATGCTCAACTGCCTCAATAGTCTTGTTCCGACCAAAGTGGCCGGCTAGACCTCTCGCATGTAGCTCCCATACTAAGAAGTCTTGAACCGAAGTTCGGGGAACACAAAGCCTGCCTCCTCGAAAGAGGTAGCCCTCCTGAAGCACATAATCATCAAGGTCTCTCGAGGGTCCAGCCTGGAGAGTGGTATAAATCTGACCAAAGTCAGGACAGTCAACATAGGCCTCTCTCATCTTCTCTAACCCTATGACTTCGGCACTCATGGTGGTAAGCAAGCACCCTCGCCGACTCAAGGCATCGGCCACCTTATTCTCCACTCCAGCCTTATGTTTAAGCACAAAGGTGAACTGCTGGAGATACTCAACCCAACGACTGTGACGCGAATTAAGCTTATTTTGGGAATGGAGGTACCTCAAAGCCTCATGATCGGAGTATAAGACAAACTCCTAATGTAATAGATAGTGCCTCCAATGCCTAAGAGCCTGAATAACTGCGTAAAATTCCTTATCATAAGTGGAGTATCGCAGTTTCGCGTCATTCGGCTTCTCGCTGAAATATGCGATCGGGTGGGTCTCCTGACTCAATACACCTCCTATCCCAACACCCGACGCATCACAAGAGACGTCAAACACCTTCGAGAAATCAGGCAATCGAAGGATAGGTGTCTGGGTCATGCGCTCCTTGATGTCCTTGAAGGCGGCGGCTACGACCTTCATCCATACAAAGGTGCCCTTCCGGATACAATCCGTGATCGGGGTGGTGACGGAGCTAAATCCGCGGATAAAGCGACGATAGAACATCGCAAGGCCATGAAAGCTGCGGACATCATGAACCGTACGGGGTTCCGACCACCCAGCAATGGCCCGGACCTTCTCCGGATCGGCGGAGACCCCAGTACTAGACACAATAAAACCCAAGAAGGTAAGCTGGGGTGTCATGAAGGCACACTTCTGTGGATTTGCATACAAATGCTCTCGCCTAAGGAGAAGACAGACCTACCGAAGGTGGTCTAAGTGGTCCCCCGTGGTGCGACTATAGATAAGGATATCATCGAAATACATAACCACAAAGACTCCAATAAATGGTCGAAGGACCTGAGTCATAAGTCGCATGAATGTGCTAGGGGCATTGGTCAACCCAAAAGGCATGACCAACCACTCATATAGACCATCCTTGATCTTGAATGCGGTCTTCCACTCATCACCTGGCCTAATCCTCACCTGATGGTAGCCACTCTTAAGATCAATCTTTGAGAAGATAGTGGCACCAGCCATCATGTCTAGCATGTCATCTAGGCGGAGAATAGGGAACCTATACTTCACGGTAATTTTGTTGATGGCACGGCTATCGATGCACATTCTCCACGTGCCATCCTTCTTCGGGACGAGTAATGCGGGTACAGCACATGGGCTCATGCTGTCCCGAACAGATCCTCTCTGCATCAACTCATCGACCTGCCGTTTTAGCTCGGCATGTTCCGTGGGACTCATGCGATAATGTGGAAGGTTGGGCAATGAAGAGCCTGGAATAAGGTCGATGGCATGCTAAATATCCCGCATAGGTGGGAGTCCCTCCGGAAGCTCATCGGGAAAGATATCAGCAAACTCCTGCAGAATGGGGACAACCTCGGGTGGGAGCTCACCCTCGGAGTCTCACTCTACCTCTCAAACCGCAATGGCAAACACGGGGCAACCCCGACTAGCCTCCCGCTCCATTTCCTAGGAGCTAATCAACATCAATCTCCTAGTCGAGGACTCACCTGGGCAGATGTAACGGTCATAGCCCGAGCTGGGGACGGGGTACTGGGCCCGGGAATGGAAGGCTCCGGAGCACTAGGGCCAGTAGGACCCCTAACTGATCGGCTCTTGGGCTGATGAGGATGGAGAGTAATCCGTTGGCCATCATGGTCGAAGGTACAGGTGTTCGACCAGCCATGGAGTGTGGCATCCCGATCAAATAACCATGGCCTACCCAGAATAATATTGCCCACCTCCATGGGTAGGACATCACACCATACATCATCATGGTAGGCATAGAACTGCAGTGGGACCAAGCACCGCAGCCTGATCAGAATGGAAGTGGAATCCACCCATGATACACGATAGGGGCTAGGGTGATCCATGGGTGTAAGACCAAGACGGGAGACAGCACCCGTGGAGATTGCATTGATGCAACTCCCGCTATCGATGATCACTTTACATGCATGCTTGCCCAGCCTACAGAAGGTATGAAAAATAGTGGTCTGACGCCAGTCATCACTGGCCTGTGGCTAGGTGAGAATACACTTGACGACCCCCACATGGGCATCATCGGTATGCGGGGCATCCAGGTCGTCACCTTCAATCTCATAGTATTCGTCAGCTAGCTCCTGATCTGCTTCATAGGTGACTAACTCGAGGCCCGCAGGGGTGGTATCCTCGGCCTTTGTGTCCCCAATGATAAGAGATGGGCGGGTGGGACACTGGTTGGCAAAATGGCCAAACCCATTGCAGCGGTAACACTGTTGCCGTGATCCACTAGGCTCCCCAATCAAAGGTCCTTTCCCCTTATCCTCCCGACGGATAGGAGGTGTAGGCAACAAAGGACGTGCAGGATGTGCGGGTGCCGGTGGGCGGGCTGTGGGTGCCGTAAGATGCTGGGGATGAGGAAGGTCCCTCGGGGGTGGAGGGCGACGCCTAGGAGCAAAGGGCTCGGGGCGAGCGGGCTCCTGAGGTCGAGCCATGGGGGCCCTCGGATACGTGCCAGATGAGCCACGGGGCTCAACACTATGTAGGGGAAAGGAGCCCAACCGATGGGGAGACTCGAACTCGGCCTCGAATTGCTTCGATTCGAGAGCAACCTGATATGCCTGCTCCAAGGTGGTCGCATTACGGCAAAATAGTTCATACTGATAGTTGGGCCACAGACCCCTTCGAAAGCGGGATATAGTCATGGTGCTCTCCTCCGTAACTCCACACCGTAAGTAATACTCGTCAAACTCGGCGGTGTACTCGGTCACGGATCGGTTCCCTTGGGAGATGCTTTGCCATTTGTCTATGAGACGTTGGCGATATGAGGCAGGAAGGTATTTCTCCCTAAACTTGGTTTTCATATCATCCCCAGTACCGATTTGGGGTTGACGTCGCTGGTTGAGTAGGCTCTCCACATTGGTCCAATAAGTTTGGGCCTGCCCTTGCAGCTTCATCTTCGCGTATCGGACTCTTCGGTGGTCCGTCATCTCAAAAAACTCGAAGTACATGTCCATGCCGGCCTCCCAATCTAGATACACCCTAGGGTCCAAGGACCCGCTAAAAGTGGGAGGGTCCGCACGCACGCCCCAAAGAATGCGGTCGTCATCATCATCATCACGGTTCCGTCATTGATTACGACGACCATTACCACCTTGCTCATTATCAAATGCATAGTCATCCACCACATGCACCTGTTGCCTCTTAACATCCACTGCCTGAGCCCTTGGTGCAGCAGGTTGCTGAGCCGGCTCTTGTTGACCATTGGTCGGCGCGGGTTGCACCGCCGCTGGGGCCCTCTCAAGGACGGCTATCCTCCCAACAAGACCCTGGATGGACTGGTCCGAAGATTCGGCCCGATCCTCGAGGGCTTTCATTCTCCCTTTTAGACGCGTTCCTACACTATCTAGACGCGTACTAAGGCCATCCATACACGTGTCGAGATGCTCCATAATGGCTCGGAACATCTCGGCCGTCGAGGACTCATCAGAGCTACGGACTCGGGAATCCGCCATAGGTGGTGGTGGCGAGTATTGGGTACCTCGACGGGTGGGATTGCAAAGACACACAGACTAGGAGACACAAACGGATGCAAACATCGACTAATGCACCTAGACCTAAACCAATATTCGGTACATGGTGGAGTTAATCGATCCGAAGATCACTCCCGCAAGTGTGCGGCCTTCCCGATAGGCGTAGCCTAACGTTCGGACAACACCTTTTAATATACCGAATTATCAGGATGAAATGCAATTTTAAAACACCTTTTTTTTTTTAAAATAATGATGATCCTAGACTTGACTTAGACTATGCAAGACTTATGCAACGACTACCCTAGACTTGACTTACTCTGATACCAAACTGATGCGGGACGGACATGGGAGACCGACTCTATATGATGCGGACCTCGGACTCTAGATGGAGATGCGACCAGCAACACACAAATTGGAGAGACTTCGGCCCGACACTATGAGTTCCTATGGTCTATACGTCGATAACAGAAACACAAGCTCACTCTTCATCCTCAGCGAGGGAAACGCGGATCGTGCACGGTTGAGGAACCGGCAGAGTTCAAGGGTAGTCGACTCACTTCCGGACTCAGATCGAGCCACGGGACGGGTCACTCTCACACTCACAGCGGTGACATGGACTCACGGTCTAGTTCCTATCGCGCTCGGCAGCGGCATATGACCGTATACTAGCTAAGCAAGTAAATGCCAAGAAGGTGAGACCGTTACCTCCACGCTCCCTGCGTGGGGAAGACAACCCCGGCCAATCACGGATGTTGTGTATGTGATTTTGATGATTACAAAATGACTTTGTTGCTTGGCCTTGTGCGTGAATGGTTATTCATATCTTCATGTAAGATTACTTTGTATTCAATGAGAAAGATTTTATATTGGAATCCATGGTGATACTCCTCTAATGTTGAGTTGAGAAAATGGGTTCTCAAGTGCCTTCATACATATCTTTCATGGGGTTTTTGAGTTGCTTAGTTCCTTACTCTTTAGATTCCAAATTTACTCTATCATGCAATGATGAATGATATTTGGAACTCCATGACTCCTTGTATAGTCGATTCAACAAATAAACAAGGAATTAATGATCAATGTGAACTCAGGTAAAATAATGAGGTAAGTGTTGTTATGTGGATTTAAATGGATATCTTGTTCCTCCTTCACTCTTGGAATGGCAATTTACTCATCAGTCTTTCATTCTTGGAATGGCAAAGGGAAAATACTTTCCCAAGTCACCAAAATTCCATTAAAGACGGTGAAATGAAATGGGTTGGTTTGTGAGATTAACATTGAAGCAAAACTAATTTTCTCTTTATGTTTTGCAGGTTGGAAGAATGCCTCACAACCCTCTTTCATCATCCCAAAACTCACGGTGAAGTTAGAGCTTTCATTTTTAGCTTAATGGGTCTCTCGACTTTTTGTGAGTGCAAGTGTCAACACCAGGTGTCGACACAAGGTGTCGACACTAGGAGTCGACACCTGCACCAGAACACTTTTTCATAACCTGGGAAGAGAGGTGTCAACACCAGGTGTCGACACCTACCTGCACAAGGTTCTGGCAGCAGACCAGAACACCAGGTGTCGACACCAGGTGTCGACACCCGGTGTCCAGCACTCTATATTTGGCCTTCAGTAAACACCTGGGCACCAGGTGTCGACACCAGGTCTCGACACCTGTGCGGCGCCGTGAAATACGACTTTCACGTCCTTGCTTTGAAAGTCCAACAAGTCCATTCCAACTCCCCTATATATCTCCCTAATTCGTGGATCTGGTCTCTAAGCTGTCCCTTGACCATTCTAAAAGCATAAAGCCATCTCCTTGGGTCGAAAACCTAATGGAAGAGGTGAGATTTGAAGTATTCTTCTCTTGTTCTAACTCTTATGAGTGCAGGAACGTAGTAGCTGCTCCAAGGACTTCTTCCACGCTGTTCTGAGCTTGTATGTGAAGGGAAGAAGGTGGATTCAAGTCTCTAATCGATCCTCTACTCGAAGCTACGTGGGAAATCAAGTTACAACTTCATTTTTGCAAAGAATCATTCATCTTCCTTCAAGAACGTTCTTCATCCTGCAGAAAATCTTAAGCCTATTCGATGAAATAAAAAGGGGGAGCTCTATCCACTGAAAAATCTGTTTGCTTTTAGTTCTCCAGTTGCTCTTAGTTCTGTTTTAGATATTTGCTATAAATATCATCTCCTTGAACTTATTTTACATGTTCTTTGTTCACTCTCTCTTGCATATATATATGACCTGTGATTTTTATGATACAACAATCCTGTGATTTTTATGATACACCAATCCTAATGCTCATGTGTTCTTTCGTATAGGTGAAGAAAAAGGGGAAAATGAAGTGAAGCTCTTGCAAGGAGGATATGATCTACCACCGTGAGGATCTGGAGCTAGTGGAAGAAGGAAAAGAGGAGCATCTCGAGGAGAAGAAGAAGATGATGTCAAGATAATGATCATCCGTCAAAGAGCCAAGGAGAAACAGATCTTGTTGAAGAAGGGGGAGCCTTATACTTAATGCATCTTTCTAGTCTCCATCTATAGAATTTGTTTTGGGAGTTCATAGCATATATTTGTCATCATTTCATATACAAGAATACTTTGTGTGGGTGTTCGGAGAAAGGGGTCTCCGAGTGTGTGTGTTGTCATATATGTGTTGATTTGTGCGGAGTATATCCGCGTGTGTGGTTGGGAGTTTTCTCTCGTGTGATTGTGTAGGCATTGTCCTACGTGTGTGTGGATGGAGTTGTGTCTCCTTGTGAGGTATTTAGTGCGGGGTGTGTTCCCCAGTGGTGTGTGTGTGTGTGTGTGTGTGTGTGTGTGTGTGTGTGTGCTGCTGTGGCAACAGTTTGAGGCAAGGCCTCGTGTGTGGATTGCTATGGAAGCAGCGTGTGTGGTGTTGGGGTTCGTCCCCGTGTTGCTACATTTTGTAGCGTGTAGTGAAGCCTCACCAGTTTGGTGAGGGGTGGACGTAGGGAGCCCGTCGTGGTCCCGAACCACCTTAAAAATTCCCGTGTCTTGTGGTTTGATCTTTGTGATTGTGTGACTCACTATCTTATCTGTTTATGCAATCATGTGAGCTCGGTGAGATTGAGTGAATTAAGTTTAAATCTGTTTAGATTAAATTCATCAATCTTATCAATCTTGTTAATTCCGCTGTGTGCTAGTTTATGTTTTTAATTGGACATAGTTTTTAGTAGAAGGATCTATTCACCCCCCCTCTAGATTTGTATTCTTGCACTACAGGACCCAACAATTGGTATCAGAGCGAGGCTCTGTTGTCCCTAGATCTTGCGATCTATAGAGTGATCCTAGTGCATTCTACAATCATGAATTTTTCTGCTGAACATATCTCAATGAATTGTTTGCCAATCTTCACTGGTTCGAATTTTAATTCATGGCTAGGCAAACTGTGTGTGGTGATCAATTCTATAAATCCTAGTCTTTAGAAATTGATTTATCATGGTCCACACATATTACCTCTAGATGAGACCAAGTGGTCTAATCAGGATAAAATGATGCATCATGATAATGTTACTGCTTTGAGTTTATTGAAAGCTTTTGTAAATACTAACAAGTATCCATTTGTATCTTCTTGTAGGACGGCAAAGGAGCTTATAGACCGGTTGATCAAAGCTCAAGAAAAGGAAAGGCAAAAATGTCTCATGGCCGATGATGCTGATCAACAAAGTGACAAAAATTCAGAAGAGGTAAATTCAGATTCTGAAGAATTTACTCTTGATGATATTGTTGATACTTATGATGAGTTGGAAAAGTAATATAAGAAAATCAAGTCAGAAAATAGGAAATTGAAAAAGAAATCTGAAAACATGCTCCATAAAAATGGATCTTGTGATAAGTGTTCTGAGCTTGATAACTTGAATGAACTTTTAGAGTATGATGTTGAATGTCACAAAGAAACCATTGCTTGTTTGAGAAATAAAAATGTTACCCTCAAGAACAAAATCGACCAATTGGAGAAAATTGAAAAAGATCTAAGAAATAAAATGGAATCAAACTCTATTGATCAGGATATTTACAATGAATTGATTATGAATGATAAACTTGCAAATGAAAATGAAGAACTTAAAAAGGAGAATAGTGCGATGCTAATTCAAATCTCCCTGCTTGAAAGTAGATTGAAAAATCTTGAAAAGCTTGAAAAAGGAAAATCGGTGATTGTTGATGAATCCGATAAGATGCATGTGCTTGAATAAGAAATAGCTAACTATGAATTGCACATTGGATCCCTTGAATCTGAAATTGTTGACTTGAATTCATCCTTGTCTAAGTTTGTAAATGGGAAAGAAAATCTGAACAAGATATTGGGGACTAAGGTGAATTTTCAAAGAGAGGGGCTGGGCTATAATCCTGTGAACAAAAAGAATTTTGAAAACAAAGTCTATACATAATTTGTCCATAGTTCAAACATAGCCAGCACATCAAATGGGTCTCCAAATCAATCTGCTCCTCAAACAATAAAGAGATCAAATGAAAATCTGAAAAAGAAACAAAACCTGCATCAAAAGGCTAAAAATGTTATTGGTGTCACAAGGAATGCCAATAAAAATCATGTTACACACACACATGCATCCACAAAGAAAATCTCATATTTTTATTGTGGTGAACTTGGTCATATGATGCATGATTGCCTTTTGATGAAATCTGAAGATCAAGAAGCATGCAAGAACATAAATGGCTTCACAAAGCCAAGAAAGTTTCTGAACACAAAAAGAACTCTTGATAACTCTTATATTCATGTAAGAAGACCATTTGAAAGATTTGATCAATTGAACTATTTTCATTGTGGAAGGTTTGGTCACAGGCTGAACAATTGCTTTAGTTTGAAAAATGAAAATATCTCTACAAACCCACAAAAATTCCATGCTCATTCTTACAAGAAAAATCTAAAGTCTTTTGGTAGTTGTCATTATTGTGGTGAGTTTGGGCATACCATGCATGCTTGCTCCTTAATGTATTTTGATGATATGTATGCCCAAAAATTATGGAAAGCACCCTCTAGAGGTGCAACTAACCATCCGGGACCCAAGAAGGTTTGGGTATCCAAAACAACCAATGAGAACTCTATTGCAGGATTGCCTTGAGGCCAAGAGGAAGGCTTTAAGTCGACTTAGCCAATTCTTGTGTGATGCCTTGGTGAACATGGGCTTGTCCTTGATTTGACACTGATTTGTAAGTTGGTTGTTCATGTTTGTGCATATTGATTGTGTGAATTCTCAGTTCATACTGTTGGTTAAGTCTCTAGTATGCAGGTGTGAAGAGACACTCTTGTGTGTTTTATGTGCATCAACCTTGTCTACACTTGTGCTTAGACGTGGTCCTTCATGTGCATTGATCTGTACTACACATGGAGAGACCTGGGTTCTTCATGTGCTTAGACTTGACTCTTTACACTATAGGACTACACTTGAAATTTCTGAACTGAACTTTGAACTCATGTCAGCTTGAGTGAATCACTTGTTTTGATAGCTGCAACTCATCATACATACTTGCAGCTCATAGGAGATTGTCTTGTGGAAGAAAAGTACTGAAATTGGCTTTCTCATTTGTATTGAATTGAGATTGATATGAAATTGAGTTTCTGATATTGCAGGTTGAGAGAGAGAGAGTCTTATGTGATGAAAAGTCTTAAAGTTAGTTTCTTTATATGCATTGACTTAATATTGACATGAATTCAGCTCTTTACAGTGCAGGTTTGATAATGACCATCAACCCTTGAAATCATGGTAAGAATTCAATGTTTGAATGTATCTCCATGTGCCTAGATTGAGTCTAACTCATGTATGGCTTTTCTGAGCTCAGATTAACTGTCTTAGGTAATTTTGCATGTTTCCTCAGTCGGTGTCGACACCAGGTGTCGACACCTGGTCTGGCAGATCCGGAACATGTCTATGCTTTGGGTTTCGTAATGCCTATCTTGAGGTCCGATTGGTTTGAGCTTTTACCCCATTACCCTTAGGGTTTCTCTTCTTATCCTAGAGGAGTTTTGGAAGGGTTTTGGCATGGGATTCTTGGTATTTTCATATCCTTAAATGCTGCTATCTATAAGATGTGAATTTGGGGTCTCAATGGAACTCCTTTGGCTAATATCATTATATTTCTTGTAGGAGAGAAAGAAAGGAGCTCAAGAGGACTTCAATGTCAGATTTGAACTACTTCCATTGAGAATTGGAGCTTGTTGATGAAGATGACAATAAGCGAAATATAGCAAAGAATTTGAAGATGTCAATAAAGGTAACACAAGGCAAAGGTGAAAAAATAAAGTGTTTGGTTGAAGTTCTATGGTCTTGATGCCAGTGCCATCTCTTGACAGATAGTGATTTTGAAATCTTGAATACCTTATGGTTGCTTTTGATCATGTGGAAAATGAATGCTTGGCTGAATGGTATTGAAACATCTGAGTAGTATATATGAGAGTGTAGCCATTGAATATCTTTTGCTAAACCCCCGATGTCATATGAGATTGCATTGTATTTTTCTGATCCTCATTTAAATGACTACATGGTATATAAAATGCTGACATGTGAAAGGGCAGGTCAAACCTGTCTGAAAGCTATCACCATGCGTGAGAATGTGCCTCCGCCCGGTACCATAAATCATCTATGCATATGGCATCCAACTTAAATGAATTTTCTGAAATCATGCATTGATTATGGGGGAGTCTTGCAAGCTGAAAATTTTGAAATTGATGTTTTCCATTCTCTCAGCATAATGATGTTGTTCTGTGGCTGAACACTTTGAGGATTGAGCTTGATCAATGTTCCATGGTCTTTACCAATGTGCCACTCATCTTTCTGGATAAAAGTATAATTATTTTAAAGAAAAGTTCACATGTGATGATTTTGATGCTTTGCATGAATTTTCTGAATTCTCTTTTCAAAATAAAATTATGTTCTCACTTTTAACAATTGGTAATGCATGTCATACATCAGTTACATTAGGTACATATAGAGTGTCATGTGATATCTGAAATCTTGCATCACATTACATATTTGCATATCACTTTCTACATATCATTCACATAGTACTTTTGGAAGATGAAGCTCATTGTGTGTCTTGTTGCATAGTTGGCATTTTCAGCATGCATATAGTGCATATTTTGAAATGTATCATTTTGAACATTCCATGTTGCATACATGCCAAAATGGATACTTCCAACAGTGGTATCATATCTTTGGGGCCATCAATTCAAGCACTGAAATTGCATACCTTTACATTTTGCACTGCATATATGCATATCTCCATTGTATGCTTGCATGTTAATATATGCTAAAACCCCTTTCTTTGAAACTTCTAAGACCGAATACTCCATTGTTAAATAATGTTACATCTGAGTCTTAACACGTGTGCTACATGTCAAACCCTCAAAGGGAGCATTTCATGCTTATTGCATTTACATAGGGGGAGCTGCACTATCTTGTTTTGAATTAAATTTTCTCCATACATATTAAATCAAATTCGCCCACTTCATGCACTTTAATGTGAAATTGAGTGTTATTCATAAGGATATAAGAATTTCATTTCGACACTCTAAAGAAATTCAACTTGCTGCATGGATGATAAGAGACAGTTGAGGAAAAAAAGCTGCCTGCCTCCACATAAAAAAATGGTTGAAATGAAAGACAGAGCAATGCTTTGTTTCACTAAGTAAATTGGGTACATGTCACCTGAGACGTGATGTGGTTCATTTTTAAAAAGTGCTGACTAAAGTAACTCTGTTCAAATGAGGTGACAAGGTTCAGTATTCTGAGTAACCGGGGATTCTGGCATGAGCTCCATGTGTCTCCTCGCGTAAAAAGTAATTATTTGAACCTGATCCTTCTTAGAAAAATTCAGATTGTCAGTATGAAAATTTCTGCTGATTAATTTGATTGAGACAGAGCGAAGCCTCCAATACGCTGTTCTCTAGATTGAAATGCAGTCTGTGCCGTTACTATTATGTTTAATTGAAAATCTGGTTATCCATATGGCTAAAATTCATACTCATGTTACTCACTTACACATGGTAATTTGATTTGATATGTATTCTAAAAATTTGATTAATTGCATGACCTGCTGTACGTCTTCTCCTATTTATCTGCACAATCATCTCGGTGTAATCATGAGCACTCGGATCTTAATGACCCACTTGCACTTTTCCTACACCTATCCCCTCACTGTAAATAAAATGGGGGAGTTATGTTGCATGTATCTATAAATATCTGCTTAATTACATTGTATGTATTTCATGTCTCATCATTTTCATACATCATGTTTCATGCATTTCACAAGAAAACTAAAAATCTAAAAATTTGAAAATCAAAGCCAATCATCTAATATGTCAATGTCAAAGGGGGAGCTTTGCATGTGATCTTATCTGCTTAAGTCATCAGGACTTGCATGAGTCAATACCTTTCTATGGGTGTTTGAGTACTTGTTTGCTTGCTCATTATTGTCATGCCATACACCATTTCCAATTGCTGCAACGTGTGAGCATTTGCATATCGTTTTGTCATCTTACATTCTGCATGTCCACATTGTCCACAGTTCATGCATATTGTGCATATTGGTTCTCTTCATAATCCTAGTGTCCATAGGTTCTTGTCATTCTGGATTCCCCATAATGATCCCCATTTCTGATTATGTCAAAGGGGGAGAGAGCATTATAGCATAATATTTTGTCATCATCATAATGGGGGAGATTGTTGTGTATGTGATTTTGATGATTACAAAATGACTTTGTTGCTTGGCCTTGTGCGTGAATGGTTATTCATATCTTCAAGTGAGATTGCTTTGTATTCAATGAGAAAGATTTTATATTGGAATCCATGGTGATACTCTAATCTTGAGTTGAGAAAATGGGTTCTCAAGTGCCTTCATACATATCTTTCATGGGGTTTTTGAGTGGCTTAGTTCCTTACTCTTTAGATTCTAAATTTACTATATCATGCAATGATGAATGATATTTGGAACTCCATGACTCCTTGTATAGTCGATTCAACAAATAAACAAGGAATTAATGATCAATGTGAACTCAGGTAAAATAATGAGGTAAGTGTTATTATGTGGATTTAAATGGATATCTTGTTCCTCCTTCACTCTTGGAATGGCAATTTACTCATCAGTCTTTCATTCTTGGAATGGCAAAGGGAAAATACTTTCCCAAGTCACCAAAATTCCATTAAAGATGGTGAAATGAAATGGGTTGGTTTGTGAGATTAACATTGAAGCAAAACTAATTTTCTCTTTATATTTTGTAAATTGGAAGAACGCCTCACAACCCTCTTTCATCATCCCAAAACTCACGGTGAAGTTAGAGCTTTCATTTTTAGCTTAATGGGTCTCTGGGCTTTTTGTGAGTGTAAGTGTCGACACCAGGTGTCGACACCAGGACTCGACACCAACCCGGAACTCTTTTTCATAACCTAGGAAGAGAGGTGTCGACACCTGCCTGCACAAGGTTTTGGTAGCAGGCCAGAACACCAGGTGTCGACACCAGGTGTCGACACCCAGTGTCCAGCACTCTATATTTGGCCTTCTGTAAACACCTGGGCACCAGGTCTCGACACCTGTGCGGCACCGTGAAATACGAATTTCACGACCTTGCTTCGAAAGTCCAACAAGTCCATTCCAACTCCTCTATATATCTCCCTAATTCATGGATCTAGTCTCTAAGCTGTCCCTTGACCATTCTAAAAGCATAAAGCCATCTCGTTGTGTCGAAAACCTAATGGAAGAGGTGAGATTTGAAGTATTCTTCTCTTGTTCTAACTCTTGTGAGTGCAGGGATGTAGTAGCTGCTCCAAGGGCTTCTTCCATGTTGTTCTGAGCTTGTATGTGGAGGGAAGAAGGTGGATTCAAATCTCTAATCGATCCTCTACTCGAAGCTACGTGGGAAATCAAGTTACAACTTCATTTTTGCAAAGAATCATTCATCTTCCTTCAAGAACGCTCTTCATCCTGTAGAGAAGCTTAAGCCTATTCAATGAAATAAAAAGGAGGAGCTCTATCCACTAAAAAATCCGTTTGCTTTTAGTTCTCCAGTTGCTCTTAGTTCTGTTTTAGATATTTGCTATAAATATCATCTCCTTGAACTTGTTTTACATGTTCTTTGTTCACTCTCTCTTGCATATATATATGAGCTGTGATTTTTATGATACAACAATCCTAATGCTCATGTGTTCTTTCGTATAGGTGAAGAAAAGGGGGAAAATGAAGTGAAGCTCTTGCAAGGAGGATATGATCTACCACCGTTAGGATTTGGAGCTAGTGGAAGAAGGAAAAGAGGAGCGTCTCGAGGAGAAGAAGAAGATGATGTCAAGATAATGATCATCCGTTAAAGAGCCAAGGAGAAACAGATCTTGTTGAAGAAGGGGGAGCC
Organism: Amorphophallus konjac; assembly: GCA_022559845.1. Lineage (NCBI taxonomy): Eukaryota > Viridiplantae > Streptophyta > Magnoliopsida > Alismatales > Araceae > Amorphophallus > Amorphophallus konjac. The sequence continues at coordinate 247,021,135 of CM040119.1, forward strand.
TTATACTTAATGCATCTTTCTAGTCTCCATCTATAGAATTTGTTTTGGGAGTTCATAGCATATATTTGTCATCATTTCATATACAAGAATACTTTGTGTGGGTGTTCGGAGAAAGGGGTCTCCGAGTGTGTGTGTTGTCATATGTGTGTTGATTTGTGCGGTGTATATCCTGTTCTGCCCCTTAGGCACAAGCATGTGCTATGATGATTTGATGATAGCAATACTGTTTTGTTTTGATGATTGCAACACAATGAGTGCTTTGGATATTGTTTAGACAGTGTCATGAAATGTCTTTTATATGATGATGGCATGTTGATTTGAATGCATATCACTCATTATGTTCTGTGGAGAATGAATGAGATGTTTATAACTGATATACTCTGTGGTGTATGCATATAACTGATATATTTCGTGAAGATTGCTTAGCTGAAGTGTGTACATTACATTGCATTGGAAGTATGTACAACGGACTGCGTTAGGCAAAGTCTGTACATCACTGTAGCTTCATCGTCTCATGCATCGTCTCATTCTTGCATGTACAGCCAGTGCATTACATTAAGTCTATACATTGGCCTCAGCCTTCAAAGTCTATACATTGGCCTTTGCCTTCGAAGTCTGTACAGCCCTTTCGCTTGGCAAGTCTATACATTGGCCTCAGCCTTCAAAGTCTGTACATTGGTCTTTGCCTTCGAAGTATGTACAGCCCTTCATATAGAAAGTCTATACACTGCAGGGTAAAGCTTAGTCTAGACATTGCTGCATTGCTTGCATTTCTGAAGTCTACACATTGTCTTGGGCTAAGTATGTACATCCGATTGTGCATTGTTCTTGAGTAAGTCTGTACAGTCTCTTACATTGGACTTAAAGTCTTTACACTGGGAATCTGTACATTGAGCACGCATGTTGGCCTTCAGAGTCTACACACTGCACATTGCTGAATGCTCTTCAAGTGTGTATATTGCTTGGTTAAATCTATACGCTGCTTCATATGCAGTGAAGTCTGCACATTGCTGAATGCTCTTCAAAGTCTGCATAGTGAAGTCCATACACTGCACTCGAGTTCACAGTGTCTTCATGAAGTCTATACATCGGTCGTGCATTCAAGTCTTTCACAAGTCTGTACATCAGACACGCATGCTCGCCTGTCCCTCCGGATGCTCTCCTGGGACCGAGTATGCTCTCCAATGACTGTTAATGCTCCGATTGGCCAGCGTCTCTCTTGATCAAGTCTATACACTCATTCACTGTTCACGCATTCACAGTGAAGTCTGTACATCCGTTTGGCTATGCCCTCCAGTGACTGCTAATGCTTCCCTAACTTTGAGGATGCTCCCCTGGAGCAGCGATTGCTCCCCAGAGAAAGCATGTGCTCCACATGTTCCCCTATCGCTGGTGATGCTGTCCAGAGGCCATAGATGCTCTCCTGAGACTTCATATGCTCCCGTGCAACAACGCATTTTACATTACAAGTCTATACATCATGACCGTCTTCACAAGTCTATACAGAGCTCTTCACTTAACCTGATATTCTGATACTCTGTCTGACAGGTGCTCTGCTCGTGGAGGCCTAATGAAGGGGCACGTGATCCGAGGCTGGAAGGGCTGACAGGATGACACGTGACCAAAACACTTGGGCAGAAAATGTGGAGAGCACACGTGCTGCTGCTACTGCTATATATATGAGTCTTCATCTTCAGATGAAGAGTGATCGAAGCAGAAGCAGCAATAGCAGAAGAGCAGAGTGCAGAGAGGTCTTCGATCCAGAAAAGAAAGAGAAGAGAAGAGAAGAAGAAGAAGAGAAAGAAGAGAAAGAAGAGAAAGAGAAGAAATAGAGAGCTCGAGCTGAGAGAGAGAGAGATTGGGTTGTCTGGCTTTTGGATCAAATCCAAGTCAGAAGTGCTCTTCGAGAGCTATATTTCATGCTTCATTGTTCAGCTTTTAGTTGCTGTGTTTCCATCTTTTCTTGTTTCCATTTTATCCTTTCTTCAAGCTGTTTGTCAGCGGAGCAAGCTGTGTTGCTCAGCGTTTGCAGTGGAGGATTCCACTGGACGGCCAAGCTGTATTGCCCAGCGGTTTGCAGAGGTGCTGCCTCTGGACGGGTAAGCTGTAATCCCCAGCGGTATGCAGTGGTGGATTCCACTGGACAGCAAGCTGTGTTGCTCAACGGGCGAGGAGGATTCCTCGGACAGCAAGCTGTGAGGCTCAGCGGATTGTAGGCAAGCTGTGATGCCCAGCGGTTCAAGCTGTAAGTCAGCAGTAAGCCACACTCGGGTTGAGTGTGGGGTGGATGTAGGTCTGGAGGACCTAACCACCTAAAAACCCCCTTGCATTGTGATTTGTTTTGTTCTATTTGTGCTTCCGCTAGATGAATGCATAGGGGCGCTCAACTATCTGTTTATAGGTTCAGTAGATGAGTGTTCTATTTTGTCTTGTTAGCATTCCAATTTTTAAGTGAGCGAAATCTTATTTTGGGTGAAGGTTTTTAATTGGGCGTATTTTTAAAGGGCTATATTCATTCACCCCCCCTCTGAATACTGCACCGAACCCAACACTTGGTATCAGAGCGGGTCTCTGATCTATCAGATCTAACAATCTGCAGAGGATCCTGCTAGTTTTGGTGCACATCAGAGTGGGCTTATTGTGCTCGTTGATTTGTTTCACTATCTTACCGATTTACTTTGATCATCTGGTTTAGTGCATTTCTGTTTGGTGCATTTCAGAGTGTGCTTTCTGTGCTCGTTGTTTAGTTTCACTGAGTTAGTGCTTTGCCTTGCTTATCTGGTTGTGGTGTTTTATTGTCGATTGTTTTGTGCTTTGAATCTGTTTGTTATCTGCTTTGATGGCTAATCCTCCGATATTCAGAGGTGATGACCTTGGCCCATGGCTGGAAAAGTTGCATCGGTATGTAAGCACAACCGATCCTGATTTGTGGAAGGTAATGACTCACGGTCCAAACAAACTGTCGAAGGATAAATCCAAATGGACCAAGAAGGATAAGCTGAAAGACTCTGTCAATAATAGAGCTGTAGTTTTATTAAAAGAATCAATTGACAGATCTCTAATTGAATGCATGTCTTCTTGCAGGTCTGCCAAAGACATTTTGGAAAAACTAAAGCTCACCAGGAACCACAACAAATGCTTGATGGCTGATCGGAGAAATGATGATGATGAGACCTCATCTCAGGTAAGCTCCGAATCAGATGGATACACTTTTGATGAATTCATAGTAATGTATGAAGATTTGTTCAAAGTATCCAAGAAATTAAAATCTGAAAATAAAAACTTGAGAAAAGACATGAATCTTGAAGTCACTCGTTTGAAAGCTGAAAATGAAAAGTTGAAATCTGAGAATGAAGATCTTAGAAACAAACTCATCAGTGAAGATAATTCTTGTAAATCATGTGCCATTCTCGAAGACATGATTAATGATTTTGATTCTGATGACAGTTTTCAAAAGGAACAAATCAAATCTCTAAAAGAAGAAAATGTCTACTTGAAAGATCAAAATAAAAAGTTGATGGTTCTTAACACTGTTTTCTCTGAAAGATGGATGACGATTGAAAAAGAGAAATCAGTATTGAAAGAGTGTATCAATTGCGGTGATGAAGAAATTGCTAGTTTTTTAATACACACTGCTGAATTGGAAAATGAAATTGTGTTATTAAAAGAAAAACTGGCTAGTTGTGAAAAGGGGAAAGTTGATTCAGAAAATCTTATAATCTCTTTGGAAAGTAAAATTACTGAGCTGAATGGTACTTCATCTAAGGTTGCTAAGGATAAAGGCAAAATGAAAATATCCTCGGAAGATGTAGTAAGTGATCAATGTGAGGAGATTGATAACATCTCTGAAATTAAGCAAGCTAAGAAGAACCAGCTGTACACCACTTTTATTCGTAGCTCTGGTTTAGCTAGCACTTCAACTTCTTCTTCAAATATACATGCTGCTAATGAAATTCAAAAATGAAATAAAAATCAAAAAACCACAAAAACTCAAAGGAACAATCTGCATGCTAAAAAACTCATCTGATAAGTGCCATGTTTTAAATAAATCTAATGGTTCTTATTCTGTCATTATTGTGGTAAGCATGGACACTTTATGAGTGAGTGTTTTGTGATGAAACAAGATCACAGAAAGCATGCTAGAAAACTTCTGTCTGATCAGAAAAAGGGTAATCGGAATGTTAAAGAATTTCATGCTAGAAATAATGATTCTAGGAGACAGAATCTAAATTGTTTTTGTTGTGGGAAGTTTGGCCACATTGTTGCTCAATGTTGGCAGAATCCGAGAAAAAGATTCAACTCTAAACCTGTTAATTTTCATGTTAACAAAAAGATGTTTGATGGGCATAACCTTGGCTCCAAAGGTAAGCACCCAAGGTGTTTCGAATGTGGGAGGCATGGCCACACAGTCAAGGACTGTTGGCATGCTCAAAGAAGTAGATTTAATTTTAAATCTGTAAAACTTCATGCTCCCAATGCTGCTAGTAAGAAACAAAATGTTCATGTAAACAACAGAACATTTCATGCTAAGTTTCATAGGTCTCATGCTGCTGTTGATATGCATCATAGGACCAGACAATCTGTTGTTTCATGTTATTACTGTGAAAATTTTGGACATTCTATGTCTGACTGTTTTCTAATGGAATTTGATGATAATGCTGCAAAAAGAATGTTTAGAACACCTGTCAAGATAAATGCAGGACCCAAAGCTGCTTGGGTCCCTGCAGGATCAAAATGATCATAGTGTTACAGGTGTGCCTTGGAAGCTGATGAATAAAGGGGTTAACCAAGGTACACAACAAGAAAACCCCAGGATACTCCATTTCATGTCAGTTCTAAACTTTGCTTTAAAATTCATCATTTGAATTTGTGAGTATGAAAAATTTTGAACTTCATGTTGATCTGCTTGTCTGAATTTTGATGATCTCTTCATGTCTAGCTGATCAGTCTGCATTCCAGACTCAGCTATTGAATTCAATTCTGAATATCTGATGTTCTTCTCTTGCCAATTGCTGAACTGAATTTGAATGGTTTTAGCATATATAGTTAATGCACTATATAGACTCTGTGTCAATGCATGTGTTTTGTGTCAATGCATTACATATTTGTTGTTAAATGCATAACTTGCACTGATTTTAAATGGGTCATTTAGTACACTCAGTCAATGCATATGTCTTATGTCTGCATACATCATTTACATGATTGTCAATGAAGTTGTTCAATGCATGTAGGACTGCTTTATGTTACATTGTCTTGCATAACCCTGGTATATCAAATGGTATGTTACTAAAAGGCAGGGAAATCTGTCCGGAGGTTTCTACCATGTGTGAGATGGTCTTTGAGACCGGGTTCTCCGCCTAGTACCATGGGTCCTGTCTTCATGTAGAACAGTGCATTGCATCATATTTTGAAAAAATCTGAAAAAGGATAAAAATGTTCATGACTTGGATGCATAAACCTGAATTGATTACATATTTGCCTCATGTATCCTTGGTGCATAGTCTGCATGCAGAACAGTGTGTTGCATAGCATAATTCTTGCATCATGGTGTCAGGGGGAGCTGTGAGTTTAGTTCAATTCTTGAATCCTATTTACTCCTCATTATCCCCATTCAATTGATTCATATCTTTTGACATCAGATGCTATTAGACCATAATGCTTATTGCTATCTTTTCCCTATCATTTTCACTGAACAACAGTTCTGTATCTGGTTTAGTACATTGAGTTGTGATTATTTCAATTGTTCTTTTATAAGAATCACTCTTACAAATTGAAAAGAACTAAATGTTTAACCTTTATAAATTGGAGAGTTAAGTGTCTGCACTTCAGAATTTGAGATAAAAGAAAAATTTTATAGCTCTTAATCTTTGTCTCATGGCTAAAATAGAAAAAGTTTTTTCTTTGTACCTGAATGTGTTAATCTGGACATGTCTAGAACAGGTGAACAAGAGTGTGTAATGTTTTTCAAATAATCACTCTAAAAGAATTAAGGGCAGCAGTAAATAAGATCATAAATGTAAAGAACTGAACATTGTGACAGAACAATGGTTGATTGCACTGAGAAACTGTGAACTCCTCCAATGAAGCAGGAAAATTCACATGTCATGAAGTGTTTCAAGCTAACTCTGTTCATAGGGTCAAATCTATAGGGGGAGTCCTCACCAAGTAACTGAGGGTACTGGCCTCTAATCAAGGTATACCCTTAATGTCAAAAGTGAAGACTATTCCTTGTAGGTCTTGATCTGAAGTAGATCTTGTAGTTTATGCATAGTAACTGGGGGTACCTGCCTCTTATCAAGGTGTACACCTAATGTCAACAGCATAAATGCCACAGGTCTATTCACTTAGTTCAGGTTCAGAAATTGAAAAATGAAAATCAAACTGCTGTAACCCTTTGAAATCAAAAGTCATTGAGTGAAAATTGTTTTTATTAATACATATTCAAGTTACCTTTCTTGAATTTCTTTGTTTAATCACAAAAGGGTATTATTTCAGACTTATCTATTAATACCATGTGCCCTAGATTCATTGCTATAAATGGAGTCTATAAACTCTTTTTCAAGGGTCAGGTGTTTTACTCTAGATTTATCACTGTTAAACCTGAATTTTTGTCAAAATTGTATGTTGCTGATTCTTATACTTTAACTACTGTTTATAATCAGGCTTATTTTCTGAACCAATGATTTAGCTGTTGTCTATTGACCCTCCTACCTTCTCTACCTTGTCTGTCTGTTCATATTCCTTCTCAAAGGGGGAGCTTTTATTAAAGGGGAGAAATAATTCAGGGGGAGTCATACCTTCAGGGGGAATTTATTGCATGCATACTGCCATGTTGCACTCTTATTTATACTGTTTTTCTCTTTTTGATTATGTCAAAGGGGGAGAAAATTTGTGTGTGACTCACTGTCACAGTGTGTTGCCATCATCAAAAAGGGGGAGAATGTTGTGCCCCTTAGGCACAAACATGTGCTATGCTGATTTGATGATAGCAATGCTGTTTTGTTCTGATGATTGCAACACAATGAGTGCTTTGGATATTGTTTAGACAGTGTCATGAAATGTCCTTTATATGATGATGGCATGTTGATTTGAATGCATATCACTCATTATGTTCTGTGGAGAATGCATGAGATGTTTATAACTGATATACTCTGTGGTGTAGGCATATAACTGATATATTTCGTGAAGATTGCTTAGCTGAAGTGTGTACATTGCATTGCATTGGAAGTATGTACAACGGACTGCGTTAGGCAAAGTCTGTACATCACTGTAGCTGCATCGTCTCATGCAGCGTCTCATTCATGCATGTACAGCCAGTGCATTACATTAAGTCTATACATTGGCCTCAGCCTTCAAAGTCTATACATTGGCCTTTGCCTTCGAAGTCTGTACAGCCCTTTCGCTTGGCAAGTCTATACATTGGCCTCAGCCTTCAAAGTCTGTACATTGGTCTTTGCCTTCGAAGTATGTACAGCCCTTCATATAGAAAGTCTATACACTGCAGGGTAAAGCTTAGTCTAGACATTGCTGCATTGCTTGCATTTCTGAAGTCTACACATTGTCTTAGGCTAAGTATGTACATCCGATTGTGCGTTGTTCATGAGTAAGTCTGTACAGTCTCTTACATTGGACTTAAAGTCTTTACACTGGGAAGTCTGTACATTGAGCACGCATGTTGGCCTTCAGAGTCTACACACTGCACATTGCTGAATGCTCTTCAAGTGTGTATATTGCTTGGTTAAGTCTATACGCTACTTCATATGCAGTGAAGTCTGCACATTGCTGAATGCTCTTCAAAGTCTGCATAGTGAAGTCCATACACTGCACTCGAGTTCACAGTGTCTTCATGAAGTCTATACATCGGTCGTGCATTCAAGTCTTTCACAAGTCTGTACATCAGACGTGCATGCTCGCCTGTCCCTCAGGATGCTCTCCTGGGACCGAGTATGCTCTCCAGTAACTGTTAATGCTCCGATTGGCCAGCGTCTCTCTTGATCAAGTCTATACACTCATTCACTGTTCACGCATTCACAGTGAAGTCTGTACATCCGTTTGGCTATGCCCTCCAGTGACTGCTAATGCTTCCCTAACTTTGAGGATGCTCCCCTGGAGCAGCGATTGCTCCCCAGAGACAGCATGTGCTCCACATGTTCCCCTGTCGCTGGTGATGTTGTCCAGAGGCCATAGATGCTCTCATGAGACTTCATATGCTCCTGTGCGACAACGCATTTTACATTACAAGTCTATACATCATGATCGCCTTTACAAGTCTATACAGAGCTCTTCACTTAACCTGATATTCCGATACTGTGTCTGACAGGTGCTCTGCTCGTGGAGACCTAATGAAGGGGCACGTGATCCGAGGTTGGAAGGGATGACAGGATGACACGTGGCCAAAACACTTGGGCGGGAAATGTGGAGAGCACACGTGCTACTGCTGCTGCTATATATATGAGTCTTCGTCTTCAGATGAAGAGTGATCGATGCAGAAGCATCAATAGCAGAAGAGCATAGTGCAGAGAGGTCTTCGATCCAGAAAAGAAAGAGAAGAGAAGAGAAGAAGAATAAGAGAAAGAAGAGAAAGAAGAGAAAGAAGAGAAAGAGGAGAAATAGAGAGCTTGAGCTGAGAGAGAGAGAGAGAGAGATTGGGTTGTCTGGCTTTTGGATCAAATCCAAGTCAGAAGTGCTCTTCGAGAGCTATATTTCGTGCTTCATTGTTCAGCTTTTAGTTGCTGTGTTTCCATCTTTTCTTGTTTCCATTTTATCCTTTCTTCAAGCTGTTTGTCAGCGGAGCAAGCTGTGTTGCTCAGCGTTTGCAGTGGAGGATTCCACTGGACGGCCAAGCTGTATTGCCCAGCGGTTTGCAGAGGTGCTACCTCTGGACAGGTAAGCTATAATTCCCAGCGGTTTGCAGTGGTGGATTCCACTAGACAGCAAGCTGTGTTGCTCAGCGGGCGAGGAGGATTCCTCGGACAGCAAGCTGTGAGGCTCAACGGATTGTAGGTAAGCTGTGATGCCCAGCGGTTCAAGCTGTGAGTCAGCAGTAAGCCACACTCGGGATGAGTGTGGGGTGGATGTAGGTTTGGAGGACCGAACCACCTAAAAACCCCCTTGCATTGTGGTTTGTTTTGTTCTATTTGTGCTTCCGCTAGATGAATGCATAGGGGCGCTCAACTGTCTGCTTATAGGTTCAGTAGATGAGTGTTCTATTTTGTCTTGTTAGCATTCCCATTTTTAAGTGAGCGAAATCTTATTTTGGGTGAAGGTTTTTAATTGGGCGTATTTTTAAAGGGCTATATTCATTCACCCCCCCTCTGAATACTGCACCGAACCCAACATATCTGCGTGTGTGGTTGGGAGTTTTCTCCCGTGTGATTGTGTAGGCATTGTCCTACGTGTGTGTGGACGGAGTTGTGTCTCCGTGTGAGGTATTTAGTGCAGGGTGTGTTCCCCAGCGGTGTGTGTGTGTGTGTGTGTGTGTGTGTGTGTGTGTGTGTGTGTGTGTGTGTGTGTGTGTGTGTGTGTGTGTGTGTGTGTGTGTGTGTGTGTGTGTGTGTGTGTGCGTGCTGCTGTGGCAATAGTTTGAGGCAAGGCCTCGTGTGTGGATTACTATGGAAGCAGCGTGTGTGGTGTTGGGGTTCGTCCCCGTGTTGCTACATTTTGTAGCGTGTAGTGAAGCCTCACCGATTTGGTGAGGGGTGGACGTAGGGAGTCCGTCGTGGTCCCGAACCACCTTAAAAATTCCCGTGTCTTGTGGTTTGATCTTTGTGATTGTGTGACTCACTATCTTATCTGTTCATGCAATCGTGTGAGCTCGGTGAGATTGAGTGAATTAAGTTTAAATCTGTTTAGATTAAATTCATCAATCTTATGAATCTTGTTAATTCCGTTGTGTGCTAGTTTGTGTTTTTAATTGGACATAGTGTGGACGCGGGATTTATTTCTTTCATTTTTTGTTTATTATTTCAAAGATTTCTCATATTTGTATTTATTGATTATTAGGCGTGCCAGTCACATGTGTGACGATTTCATTGTGCGCTCGACTTGACTTGGTCAGTCGATTGTGAAGTCCGAGTCGGGACCAAAAGTCCGCCATACCATAAAGGCTATGACGTTAATTACGCCCTTTCTAAGAAGGACAACCCTTGATTAAACGCCAAAATAAGAGGCCACTCGGAGCGGTAATAAAAGAAAAATAACAGTGTGTGATATTGAAGCTCTTGTTATTCTGGGAAGATAATTTAGTGCACAGCAGATTACTACACCGACATGACCACCTCTTATGTAGGTCGTGCCGGGTAGGAATAGGACACCGTCCACGCAGCGGCGGGACGGGGTCCAGACCATCATCGGGGAGATGTCCCGTTTCATATTTCTCATCCGGCCAAGGGCCTCGCAGCATTCATATTTCCCGGAAGATTGAGCCGGACGGGGGGGGTGTGATGTGCACCTCCCGAGACTTATCGGGGTTAAAACATCGATCGATATTTCGGCAGCACCTCCCCATAATCTGGATTATGCCCAGGGGAGAATAGACTATCACCCACGGAGTGCCGGGATGAAAGCCGAGAGAAAGAGAGGCCGAACCTCCCGAATTCCATATGTATGCCATGAGCAATGTTCGATTCTTCGCTTACAGAAGCCGGTGACATTCGTGCAGTGGCAGAGCTCACCTTAGCTAAAGGGGTTGCTCATAAACCCGGTACGGATCAGTGGAACATAAGGGAGTCCGGCTCCCTTTGATTTGTCTTCCGGACGGTGCTGGTGACTCATGGGCACTCCTGGACGGGTTTGACAGAGGTATCGGAGGCTTGATGGGTGGCGGAGTAGGCTCTCGGCGCACCTTGGACTGGCCTAGATGTTCCCGGCGCCAAGGCAAGGAACAGGAGGGGGTTCTCGGTGCGCCCAGGAAATAGGTTATCGGCGCAAGGGCCAAATGGCCAAGGGAGGTTGTCGGCGCTAGGGCCAAATGGCCAAGGGTGTGGGCTTCTCTGCGGAAGGGCAAGGAGGCCAGGTTCCCGGCGCGCTGAAGAGAAGGCCACGGAGTTCCCGGCGCTGGCTTCCCGGCGCGAGGAGGAATTGCTCAAAGGGGTTCCCAGCGCGCAGGGGAGAAGGCCAGAGGATGGGCTTCCCGGTGCGATGGCAAAGCAGCCAGGGCGGGTTCCCGGCGCGGCCAAGATGGAGAGGTTCCCGGCGCGAAGGTAAGAAGGCCAGGGTTGGTGTTCTCGGTGCCAGAAGCCTTGCGCCGAGAACTATTCACCCCTTTTACTGTGCATGGGGCCGAGATGGGTGAGGGCGCCGGGATGAGTTTCATAGTTTTACGGTACCCTGTTTTTGGGTTTGTTGATGAATCAGGGGTTTCCTGGTGATTCAGGCCAAGATAGACGGGCCTTGAGAAGTCAAAAGAGATCAATTCATCAGACTGCAACTGATTTTGGCTTGGGTTTCAAAGGGAAGGCCAGAAGCGGAGAGTGATTTGGGGGAAACATGGTTTAGGGTATCTCTGTCACCAGCGTTCATAATAATCCCTGAGTATGATTTTGATATACTCTTCATCATCTGGGGGCCAAGAGATGGCTGTCTCTGGCCCCGGGGATGACTTCAGCAGAGCCGATGAGCATGAATATAACATCTAAAACTGAGCAGCGGTTGCTATACATCTATGCTTTGCTTCAGAGGCCAAGGGATAGTCTGTCCCTGGCTCGGAAGTAAGCAAGAGCAGCGTTCGAGAACCAGGCAAATAAGCATGCGATCAATCAAACTGGGGAGGGGGATAGCATGCTACTGAGTCTAAGAAGAGACAGAAAACATGGGGAGATAGCAATAGAGTTTTTGAGAAATAGACAGCAGGCATCAACTGCAGCCTGTAGTGTTCATTCATTCGAATATCACAATTACATTCGCACATCAGAGGCAATACATAAAAGAAGGTACAGGGAGACTATGCCTTGCCCTAGCGGAGTAAAACCGGCTGTGATATCACAGCATACATCAGAAGGGGGAAGAAATAGAAGCAATCGAAGTTAGAAGAATGAACTACAGAAAATGGGGAGGGGAGGGCGGAGCATTGACTCCTCTCCCTCCCCGTTGCCCACCTTCGATCAGGCTTCGAACTCTTTTCTTCTTTTGCCCTTCTGCTTCTTCCTCTCTCGGATCAGATTGCAGGCTCCACTCTCTTCTCCTTTTATGGCTATCTGTTCTTCTTCTCCGCTGTTTTTCTTCTGATGCGGGACGGACACGGGAGACGACACTATACAGTGCCACCCTCGGACTCTAAATGAAGACGCGACCAGCAATACACACCAGGGAGATGCCAAGCCCGACACTACGAGCTCCTAGTGGCAAACGTCGCTAACAGAAGTACAAGCTCACTCGGCATCCCATGCGAGGGAAAGCGTGGATCGTGCGCGGTTAAGGAACCAGCAGAGTTCAAGGTAGTCAGACTCACTTCCGGACTCGGATCGAGTCGCGGGACGGGTCACTCTCACGCTCACAGCGGTGACATGGACACACGGGCTAGGAACCTACACTCTCGGCAGCGGCCTAAGACCGTATACTAGCTAAGCAATGTAACGCCAAGAAGTTAAGACATTTACCCCCACGCACCCGGCGTGGCGAAGACACCCCGGCTGACTTACGGACCCCCGGTTAACATAATTCACAGCGGTACAAAAGGATTCGACCCACTCCACGCAGGGAGGTAAAAGGTCACATGTGAGCCCCGGGGATCACGCAAATCAGGTTGACAGGCAGCATCTTGATGTCGACTCGACGCGCCGAACTCCGTGTTTTCGTGCTTCCCGAACGGCGGGTTCTGCGGGCCCGTGGGGCCCACGGATGGCGCTGTCCTCCGGATCTGCGGAGGTGAGTCCCACTATGATGGAGATCCCTGGTGGCACGCCTCCACGGACGGCGGACGGCCGGAGACACCGATTGGTGGCCGGTCGGGTCTGATCTTCAAGTTGTGGAATGGCTGCCCACGGATTTCAGTTCTGTTTTCCCTGCGCGTGCTCCAGCGAAAACAGCCGTTGCGGTCGTCCCCGACGTCGGATCGGGACGCATGAGCTATCGTTGGAAAGCTCTCTTCAAATGCTTCAATCTAGACTCAGAGAGATCTGATGGATCTAGCCGGATCTAGACTTTAATGAATTTACAAGTCCCTATTGTACAGTAACTGAGACATCAGATTTACAGGGTACTTGTCTGAGAACCACCGTTGACCGCCTACTTGCCGTAGGAATCAGAATTCGAGCTCTTCTTAAACATTGTAGATAATCAAACCAAGAAGCTGGGACAATTTTTAGAATTAGATTTGGAGGTGGTGGTGATTTGATAGGATGTTTGGAGTGTCTGGTGGTCGGATCTGGGAACTGGGGAACAGAACTGTAGCTAGGACTGACAATGAATTTTAGAAAATATGAAATGGACGAACCAAAAATTAAAAAAAAATGGTGGATGAAGGGATTGATGCAAGGAACACCCAGTTAAATTGGGCGAACCAAAGAAAATCAAAAAAAGGACCTAAGACTTAAAACTCATGGCGGGTGGAAATGGAAACAGACAGGAGACAGATCTGGAAACTGGGATTGGACAAAAATAAAAAAATACCAAATGAGATCTTTATGACCAACCAAAATTCTGAGGACGTGCTGGACACCTCTGGGACATCCAGTAAAAGTCCCAGCTCGATCTGAGGCCGTGGCCGAGACTGGAATTTCATGGAAGTGGTTGTGGTACTGCGCGGACAGAACTCCGGCGGTGGCGATGGCGGCTCGTGGCGGCGGCGGCGGCGACCGGAACTGATAGGGTGGAGTCACACCACCAAGAGGCAGCCTTCACAGCTGCAAGGGGGAGAGGGAGAGAGGAAGGGGGCGGCCTAGGCCTTGCTCCAACATTAAGTTTGATTCAAATGGCATTAATTCCACTAAAATGAAAAAATACAACTCTTTATAGGTTACATGCCAAATCCAATATCCACCCTTAGATCTAGGTATGGGGGAATGGATGGCTTGGATTGGATGTGACCAACCACAAAAAGAAATATTTAAAAGAAACCAATTCATAATTTTATCCCATGTGGTCAAAGAAGGAGAGGAAAGAAAAGAAAAAAACTAACCAACCTAGCCTAATAATGCCAAAAGAGGGGGGCGCCCCAAGCTTGGGCCCTTCTTGGGCCAAATTGCTTCAAGTCTCATAAGGCCTTCCACAAGTCCATATTACTCCAATCTAGGAGGCCCATGTGGAGGGGAGGCTTAATTGGGCTTTAAGTGGCTTAAGAACCCAATATGAAGCCTAATGAGGCCTTATTACCCAATATGGCAATTAACCCTAAATGGACCCTAAAGGACTCACCCATTTGGCACCCATTTGGCTTATTAAGATCCTTACATTGAACCCAATATGAAAAACTCACATAAAACACTCATTACAATCCAATGGCAAAGCAAACAATTGCTAAAACAATGCAAGTAAATGCTAAATGTGACTAAAAATCAAAGTGGGGACTCCAGGCTATCGCCTAGCCAAAGAGATGCTGCTGTAGCTCGAGTGGTGCTCCGTGTACGGTACTGATGACTCGCCGGCTCGTGCCTCTCGCGTGCTCTGGTGTCCGCACCAATTCTCTCCGGGTGGGAGAAACTCGACCCTGTCGAGTAAGGGTCTGCATCGCTCCTGTATCGCTCCAAAAGGTCCGGATCGATCCGCTGCAACTCGCCATGTGTGATCCAAGTGTCCTCAGTAGTGGGCCGTCCTCTCCATCGCACTAGATAGCGCGGGTAAGATCCACTCCTGGTAACTGTCACCTGCTCGTCCAGTATACGATCTATATGCTCACGCTGCCGTGAAAAAGGGGCTGGAGGTGGAAGTGGACACTCAGGTGTGGGATCACTCTCAAGGGGAGGAGATGGCTCAAAAGGCTCACTAGGGATCACCGCTGGGTCCCTATATGCAACAAGATCCGATACATTGAAGGTAGAGCTTATACCATATTCCTCGGGCAGGTCCACAACATATAACGCGTTTCAACACTCTAAAGGGACCGGCTCCGCGAGCTTGCAACTTCTTAACGGTTCCAGAGGGAAACCGTTCAGGTCTTACCCTGATCATGACGTATTCGCCCTCCTGGAACTCTCGGTGGTGTCGGTGGGCATCGGCTAACTCCTTGTACCGTGCATTGCTGGACTCAATGTGACGACGGATGTCGTCATGCAAACTCCTAACATGCCTAGCAAATGACTCGGCCGACTCCGACACTCTAGCATGGACAGGCATGGGGACAAGGTCAACAGGTTTCCTAGGCCTACGACCTGTGACAATTTCAAATGGACTCATGCCAGTAGACCTATTCACCGAATCATTATATGCAAACTCAGCCATAGGTAGAATGAGATCCCAATCCCCAATGCGGTCCCTAACAAGACATCTCAAAAGATCACCCAGACTCCTATTGACCACCTCGGTCTGACCATCTGTCTGGGGATGGTATGCAGTGGAAAACTTGAGGTGCGTACCCATCATATGCCATAGTGTCTTCCAAAAATAGGAAGTGAACCTAACATCATGGTCAGACACTATAGTGCGAGGCAACCCGAACTTGCACACCACATGAGTAAGGAATAGGCGGGCTACCCTAGAAGCATCCGAAGTCTTTGAGCAAGGGATAAAGAGGGCCATCTTCGAGAAACGGTAAACCACCACATAGACCGAATCATGCTTCCTGGAGGTACGTGGCAATCCCAAAACAAAATCCATGCTGACATCCTGCCACGGGGCATCAGGCACGGGGAGAGGCGTATAAAGGCCCGAGCTTTGCTTCTTCATTTTGGCCGTAGCACATGTACGGCACTGAGCCACGATGTTAGCAACATCGCGCTTTAAGCTCGGCCAATAAAATCGATGCTCCACTGCCTCAATAGTCTTGTTCCGACCAAAGTGGTCGGCTAGACCTCCCGCATGTAGTTCCCACACTAGGAAATCTCGAACCGAAGTTCGGGGAACACATAGCCTGCTACCTCGAAAGAGGTGACCCTCCTGAAGCACATAATCATCATGGTCTCTCGAGGGCCCGGCCTGGAGAGTAGTAAAAATCTGACCAAAGACAGGACAATCAACATAGGCCTCCTTCATCTTCTCTAGCCCTATGACCTCGGCACTCATGGTGGTAAGAAGACATGCTCGCCGACTCAAGGCATCGGCCACCTTGTTCTCCACTCCAGCCTTATGTTTTAGCACAAAGGTGAACTGCTGGAGATACTCAACCCAACGACTATGACGCGAATTCAGCTTCTTTTGGGAATGGAGGTACCTCAAAGCCTCATGATCAGAGTATAAGACAAACTCCTGATGTAATAGGTAATGCCTCCAATGCCTAAGAGCCTGAACAACTGCGTAAAACTCTTTATCATATGTGGAATATCGCAGTTTCGCGTCATTCAGCTTCTCGCTGAAATATGCGATCGGGTGGGACTCCTGACTCAAAACTCCTCCTATCCCAACACCCGACGCATCACAACAGACCTCAAACACCTTCGAGAAATCAAGCAGTCGAAGGATAGGTGTCTGGGTCATGCGCTCCTTGATGTCCCTGAAGGCAGCAGATGCGGCCTTCGTCCATACAAATGTGCCCTTACGGATGCAATCCGTAATCGGGGCAGTGACGGAACTAAATCCGCGGATAAAGCGACGATAGAACGTCGCAAGACCATGAAAGCTGCGGACGTCATGAATCGTACGGGGTTCCGGCCACTCAACAATGGCCCGGACCTTCTCCGGATCGGCGGAGACCCCAGTACTAGACACAATAAAACCCAAGAAGGTAAGCTGAGGTGTCATGAAGGCACACTTCTGTGGGTTTGCATAAAGCTGCTCTCGCCTGAGAAGAAGACAGACCTATCGAAGGTGGTCTAAGTGGTCCCCCGTGGTGCGACTATAGATAAGGATGTCGTCAAAGTACACCACTACAAAGACTCCAATGAAAGGTCGAAGGACCTGTGTCATGAGTCGCATGAATGTGCTAGGGGCATTGGTCAAACCAAAAGACATGACCAACCACTCATATAGACCGTCCTTGGTCTTAAATGCAGTCTTCCACTCATCACCTGGCCTAATCCTCACCTGATGGTAGCCACTCTTAAGATCGATCTTCGAAAAGATAGTGGCACCTGTCATCATGTCTAGCATGTCATCCAGGCGGGGAATAGGGAACCTGTACTTCACGGTGATTTTGTTGATGGCACGACTATCAATGCACATTCTCCACGTGCTATCCTTCTTCGGGGCGAGTAATGCGGGTACAGCACATGGACTCATGCTGTCCCGAACAGATCCTCTCTGCACTAACTCATCGACCTGCCGTTTAAGCTCGGCATGCTCCGTGGGACTCATGCGATAATGAGGAAGATTGGGCAAAGAAGAGCCCGGAACAAGGTCGATGGCATGCTGAATATCCCGCATAGGTGGGAGTCCCTCGGGAAGCTCATTAGGAAAGACATCAGCATACTCCTACAGAATGGGAACAACCTCGGGTGGGAGCTCACCCTCGGAGTCCCGCTCCACCTCTCGGACCGTAATGGCAAACACTGGACAGCCCTGACTAAGCTCCTGCTCCATCTCCCGGGAGCTAATCATCATCAATCTCCTCGTCGAGGGTTCTCCGGGGCCAGAGGTAACGGTCATAGCCCGAGCTGGGGATGGGGTACTAGGCCCGGGAACGGAAGGCTTCGGAGTACTAGGGCCAGTAGGACCCCTAACAGATGGGCTCCTGGGCCGAACGGGTTGGAGGGTGACCCGCTGGCCATCGTGGTCGAAGGTACAGGTGTTCGACCGACCATGGAGTGTGGCATCTCGGTCGAATAACCACGGCCTACCAAGAATGATACTTCCCACTTCCATGGGAAGAACATCACACCAGATCTCGTCACGGTAGGAGTGGAGCTGCAGCGGGACCAAGCACCGCAGCCTGACCGAAATGGAAGTGGTATCCACCCATGATACCTGATAGGGGCAAGGATGGTCTACGGGTGTGAGACCAAGACGAGTGACAGCGTTCGTGGAAATTGCATTGATACAACTCCCGCTATCGATGACCACCTTGCAAATTTGCTTTCCCAGCCTACAGAATACATGAAGGATAGTGGTCCGGTGCCAGTCATCACTGACCTGTGGCTGGGTGAGGATACATCTGACGACCCCCACGCGGGTATCGTCCGACTGCTGGACATCCTGGGCCTCACCTCCCATCTCATAGTACTCGTCAGCTAACTCTTCATCTGCCTCATAGCTGACTAACTCGAGGCCCGTAGGGGTGGTATCCTCGGCCTGTGTGTCCCCAATGTGAAGAGATGGACGGGTGGGACACTGGTTGGCGAAATGGCCAAACCCATTGCAGCGATAACACTGCTGCCGTGATCCACTAGGCTCCCCAATCATAGGTCCTTTACCTTTATCCTCCCAACGGATAGGAGGCGTGGGCAACAAAGGACGTTCAAGAGGTGCGGGTGCCGGTGGACGGGCTATGGGTGGGGCCGTAAGATGCTGGGGACGAGGAAGGTCCCTCGGGGGTGGAGGACGAGGCCTAGGAGCAAAGGGCTCGGGGCGAGCGGGCTCCTGAGGTCGTGCCACTACAAGAAAAAGTGGCTATAGCGACCGAATTAGAGACCGATTAAATCGGTCGCTAGTCGGTCCCAAATAGAGACCAATTCGGCGACCGAAATAATCGGTCGCATATCTGAGACCGTTTTGGCGACCGAATTTATTTCGGTCTCCAATCGGTCGCTATATTTAGCTCGAATTTATTCCGGTCTCTTTTTTTTCAAAATCGACCGAATTGGAGACCGATGTTGCGACCGAATATATTTCGGTCTCTAATCGGTCGCTGATATGACTGCATTTACCCCGCGACCATCTCCCCCCTGCATTGATAACCCTTCCTCCACCGGAGCTCTCCCCTCCCCCTCCGGCCCCCTCGCCCTCCCCCCCCCCCTCTGCCTTGCGGCCACGGGCGTGGCGAGCGGCGTGGTGGTGGACGGACGCCGGAGCTCGCTGTCTCGGCCAGCCCCGCACCATCCTCGCCGTCGACCTCGTCGGTCCCCGTCGTCCTCGTCGTCACCCTCCTCGGTCTGGTAAGTCCTCTCCCTCTCGATCTCCCCCCCCTCTCCTCTCCCTCCAGCCCCGCGCCTCTCTCCCCCCCCCTCTCCCTCCCCGCCGGCCATCGACCATGCCCTATTTCTCATTTTTTTTCTTCTTGGAGGGGTTCCAGTGAGGGGGGTTTCGGTGGGAGGGGGTGGCGGGGGAGGTTGGTCTGGGAGGGGGGGTGGAGCTCGGGTGAGGGGGAGGGGGCTCCGCAGGGGAGGGGGAGGGGGCTGCGCAGGGGAGGGGGAGGGGCTCCGGTGGAGGGGAGGGGGCTCCGCAGGGGTGAGGGGGAGGGGGCTCCGGTGGACGGGAGGGGGCTGCGCAGGGGGAGGGGCTCCGGTGGGGTGAGGGGGAGGGGGCTCCGGTGGAGGGGAGGGGGCTGCGCAGGGGGAGGGGCTCCGGTGGAGGGGGGGCTGCGCAGGGGGATGGGCTCCGGTGGAGGGGAGGGGGCTCCGCAGGGGTGAGGGGGAGGGGGCTCCGGTGGAGGGGAGGGGGTTGCGCAGGGGGAGGGGCTCCGGTGGAGGGGAGGGGGTTGCGCAGGGGGAGGGGCTCCGGTGGAGGGGGGGCTGCGCAGGGGGAGGGGCTCCGGTGGAGGGGGAGGGGCTCCGGTGGAGGGGCTCCGGTGGAGGGGAGGGGGCTCCGCAGGGGTGAGGGGGAGGGGGCTCCGGTGGACGGGAGGGGGCTGCGCAGGGGGAGGGGCTCCGGTGGGGTGAGGGGGAGGGGGCTCCGGTGGAGGGGAGGGGGCTGCGCAGGGGGAGGGGCTCCGGTGGAGGGGGGGCTGCGCAGGGGGATGGGCTCCGGTGGAGGGGAGGGGGCTCCGCAGGGGTGAGGGGGAGGGGGCTCCGGTGGAGGGGAGGGGGTTGCACAGGGGGAGGGGCTCCGGTGGAGGGGGGGCTGCGCAGGGGGAGGGGCTCCGGTGGAGGGGGAGGGGCTCCGGTGGAGGGGCTCCGGGGGAGGGGCTATGCTCGTGCAATGAACCTGATTTATTTAAGACTCTTGAGATGGTGTCCACATATCATTTGTTCTCCTGTAAAATAGTGTGAAATATTATAAGATTATCTTTTTAGTTTGTCCGGTCCGTTATTAATGTTCTGGCTTCAATATGCAGTCCATTTATTGTGTCATGTATTTTCCCCAATTCTTATTTTTCGATTTAAAACTGTAGCAAACCCAAAATCCAAGAACTTGAGAACCAACAAATCCAAACATTGGATTATGAGAATTTTAAAGCAAAGGTACAAGATGAACTCTACATATGACCCCATCATTCTTATGAGAACCAAAAATAGTGTAAAAATTCAACAGATGTAATACGTGTCACTAGAGTTTTATTTAAAGACTGAGGCTTAAATAATCATTCCATGGCCTCTTTTTCTATCTGCGTTCTCAAACGCAATCTTAACGTTTGAAGGCACTTTGTCACGACCCGCAAGCGATGGACTAATTTCGTAGGGCCACTTTGATAAAGAAGTAAATCCGATTACGATAGATTAATTAGGGTGAGACGAGTTATTCTTATTTAGTTCGTTTTTTTTTCTTAATCGGAGTCGGTTAGAGATAAAGTTAGGGTATGTGAATTCTTAAAAAGGGGTGAAATAAATCACCCGAGGTGGGTTAGGAGTGGGTCAGTCGGGGTGATATACCCGCCCCTAATTCACTCCAAAAATATCTCGGAGATGACAATCAAATATTACACTAGAGAATCTTAATCATGCCAATGGACAATACTATCACTCTCCAGATCAAATATTCCTGAGCTGTCAACACTTTATTCAAGGAGAAATTCATGGGTAATCTATGTTTTATTCAAGGTCCCTTACCAACTCAGTTTCTGTTTTAATCCGAATTATTTGCCGACTCCTCGTGTCATTTCGGCACAATTTTCTCATTTACGAAGAGAAAATGGCATCTTGTTACCCACAGAGAAAAAAAAAAGCAAGACAAATGCCATCCAAAAATCTGAGACACACTGATCAGCACTTGAAAATGGAACACCTAAAGACAAAAAGATGGAGGGACATACAAGCAGTTTGGAACCAAAGGTTTACCTGTTGCAAGGTACTCAGGAGCAGCATATCCGTATGTTCCCATGACCCTAGTTGACACATGGCTCTTGTTACCAGTTGGTCCATCTTTTGCCAAGCCAAAGTCGGAAAGCTTGGCATTATAATTTTGTAGGTTTGCAAAGAAGGGATTTGAGAGGCAGAACATCATGACGGGGAACGTTAATCAAGAAAACATATCATCCATCAACTATAAGACAAGGGTCTCCACTTACTGAATCAAGAAGCACATTTGATGTCTTAAAATCCCGATATATAACCTTTGTTTCAGCACCATGCAGAAAGGCCAGCCCCTTTGCGGCTCCAAGAGCAACCTTCATCCTAAGGTTCCAGGAGAGAGGCTGGAAGTATGAACCCCCTGCAGAATCGACATTGTGGGGTTCAAAAACTGATTCAAAAGAACTACGTAGGTAACCATTGGGTAAAAGGTGAGGCCACTGCGCATTGCAATTTTTTTTCTTTAAGAAAACAGGTGCCTAAATGAGTCAGCAAACCAAACGGTGCAGAGAATAATCGAAACAGACATACTCCTAAAAAGATGAGTCAGCAAACCAAACGGTGAAAATCTAAATGATATTTCCTTCCTATTTAAAATGGCAGAGATGGACGATGTGAGGAAAGGGTTGGAGTTTTTATTTTGTTAAACATGTTAAAGTTTTGTGTGTTTACATTTCATTTGCATAGGGAAAATGTCTGAAGATCGTTCATGGATGTACCGTAGAGTAGTTAAAATTTGAAATACCGGTCGGATGGCCGTGCCGGTCATTCCAATACGACTTGTGATCGGCGGCGAAGAACAGGGACGAGAAGCCGGCGGCGGCGGATGCGTCGGGTGGTTCTTCCGCCAAGAGGTCTGCTATCCCTGGATTTTTTTTATTTGGTTTTTTTGGAGTTTCGTTTCTTTGATTAGTTTTGTTGCGTGCATAAGGGGAGTGCATGGTCCCGCTTGATTAATAAGATAAGATTGTCAGAGGTTTGAGGTGCGGAAGAAGTGCTTAGCACGTTTCTTTGGCAGGTTGCTGTCAGTCTCTGACTAAATCGTACGTGCGTCATACTGGAATTGGAAGCTAGTAACATATATTCTGATCAATGAAGGTGTGAATAGAAAAATGGGAATTGCTTGCACGACCGGATTTTTATTGCTATAAGAATGGTTAACGTTCTTCACCTTTCTTTCTTGTTCTTTTCCTCCCGGAAGGGTTCTGTAATTCTAATGCCTGCTCTTGAAGTCTACTTTTCTCATCTCTTGGAGACATGATGATAGATATAGAGATGTTTAGATATTGGATACCTGCTGGAATATTGCTGCAAATTATGAAATGTACCCGTCCGTTAAATTATAGTAATATAGATGATTAGACATTGGATTGTTATGAACTTCACATGCTTAGCCATTAACTTAAGATTGCTAAATTTTGCTCCTCGGTTTAGTATAAATTTGTACCACAAGCACTCAACCTACCATAAGCATTCGACTCAACTCTCAAAAGGTTTGCAGGGATGCCACTGCTCTGTTTATACAGAAGCTCGTTGTTAATTCTATTCTGCCGTTTGATATAGTCCTACTGAAAGGCGAAAGCACCCCTAATAGCTCCACAAATGGCATTATGTGCATGGAGAGCGATCATGTCAAGCTTTACTCATTGGTGTCTGATTTATTGAGGAGTTATCATCAAGTGTGTCGGCATTATTTGTAGACTTAAATGACACAATTCCATGATGATTGCTTTGTGTAGATCCAATTAAACTGTCAATGTGTGATGATTGCTTTGTAGATTCAAACAGACTGGTTTTATATGCATCAACGCATGGGAGTATGCTATCCATTCTGAACCAGTTAAACTTCCCTATCACTTTGGATCGATCATCATTATCCCTTCTTTCTGACTACACGGATTAACTATTGGTTTTCCAATATTTTGGTTTGCTATTTATCAATGAGTAATTCAATGCGATTTAGCTCCACCACTGTTTCCCAATGATGATGCGAAGGTGATTCTGATCATCTGAGGCATTTCAGTATGGGCTGCTGTTACTATATTCCAATACGACCGGGGAGATGAAAGTGACTTGTCAGAACTGACGGAATCCAAATCGGATGCCCGGTTTGAGCTCGGCGCTCAAACTTCATTTTTAAAATACACTTAGTTCAAATGAACTGTTAGGACGGGTCCGGGGGTCTAAAATTCGAAATACCGGTCGGATGGCCGTGCCGATCATTCCAATACGACCGGGGAGATGAAAGTGACTTGTCAGAACTGACGGAATCCAAATCGGATGCCCGGTTTGAGCTCGGCGCTCAAACTTCATTTTTAAAATACACTTAGTTCAAATGAACTGTTAGGACGGGGCATTTGGTTCTAAAATCTGAAATACCGGTCGGATGGCCGTGCCGATCATTCCAATACGACCGGGGATATGAAAGTGACTTGTCAGAACTGACGGAATCCAAATCGGATGCCCGGTTTGAGCTCGGCGCTCAAACTTCATTTTTAAAATACACTTAGTTCAAATGAACTGTTAGGACGGGGCATTTGGTTCTAAAATCTGAAATACCGGTCGGATGGCCGTGCCGATCATTCCAATACGACCGGGGATATGAAAGTGACTTGTCAGAACTGACGGAATCCAAATCGGATGCCCGGTTTGAGCTCGGCGCTCAAACTTCATTTTTAAAATACACTTAGTTCAAATGAACTGTTAGGACGGGTCCGGGGGTCTAAAATTCGAAATACCGGTCGGATGGCCGTGCCGATCATTCCAATACGACCGGGGAGATGAAAGTGACTTGTCAGAACTGACGGAATCCAAATCGGATGCCCGGTTTGAGCTCGGCGCTCAAACTTCATTTTTAAAATACACTTAGTTCAAATGAACTGTTAGGACGGGGCATTTGGTTCTAAAATCTGAAATACCGATCGGATGGTCGTGCCGATCATTCCAATACGACCGGGGAGATGAAAGTGACTTGTCAGAACTGACGGAATCCAAATCGGATGCCCGGTTTGAGCTCGGCGCTCAAACTTCATTTTTAAAATACACTTAGTTCAAATGAACTGTTAGGACGGGTCCGGGGGTCTAAAATTCGAAATACCGGTCGGATGGCCGTGCCGATCATTCCAATACGACCGGGGAGATGAAAGTGACTTGTCAGAACTGACGGAATCCAAATCGGATGCCCGGTTTGAGCTCGGCGCTCAAACTTCATTTTTAAAATACACTTAGTTCAAATGAACTGTTAGGACGGGACATTTGGTTCTAAAATCTGAAATACCGGTCGGATGGCCGTGCCGATCATTCCAATACGACCGGGGAGATGAAAGTGACTTGTCAGAACTGACGGAATCCAAATCGGATGCCCGGTTTGAGCTCGGCGCTCAAACTTCATTTTTAAAATACACTTAGTTCAAATGAACTGTTAGGACGGGTCCGGGGGTCTAAAATTTGAAATACCGGTCGGATGGCCGTGCCGATCATTCCAATACGACCGGGGAGATGAAAGTGACTTGTCAGAACTGACGGAATCCAAATCGGATGCCCGGTTTGAGCTCGGCGCTCAAACTTCATTTTTAAAATACAAGATGAAATTTGAACTTATATTGTGTGTGTGTATTTATATATATGAAAATGAGCTGGCTTAAACTATTGGCATACTCTTGTTAATGCTTGATTTCTTTATTAAGTCTTGTTAATGCTTGATTTCTTTATTAAGGATTTGATTATAATTTTTTTAAATGATATACAGGATCATCCGTCGCGAGATGTTGGACGAGACGACGACCAGGATGATGTTGGACGAGACGACGACCAGGATGAGACATATGTGGAGGATTTGTGATTTTATTTTAGTTGTGTATGTTGTCATTTTATTATTATGGATGTATGATTAATTTGTGATTTTATTTTAATTGTGTGTAATTTGAGGTTCGTGGAGATTGTGATCCGTGTAGTTGATTTATTATTGTTTTATGAAATTGTTATTTATCAGGTGTTTGTATGTGATGAATTTGAGATTTGTCGATATTGTTGTCTGTGTAGTTGATTTTATATTTATGTTATGAATTTTTTATTTATCAGGTAATTTATTTATCAGTTTAAATAAATTTTTAAAAAAAAAATAATGCAAAATTAGCGACCGCATGGAGACTGAATTGCGACCGAATAGCGACTATACGTTATATTTCTTTTATTAAATAATTATACTTGGCGACCGACTGGCGACCGAATTGAGACCGAATAAATCCGATAGGTTAATTTTATTTTTAAAAATACAACATAATTAGAGACCGAATAGCGACCGAATTGAGACCGACTTAATTAGCGACCGATCAGGCGACCGATTATAATCGGTCTCTGGTAACGACTGATACTGCGACCGAATTATGTCGGTCGCTATATAGCGACTAGTATATAGCGACCGACATATTCGGTCGCTAGATAGTCTCTGTTCGGTCGCAATGCAGATTTGCGACCGATCTAAGACTGAATAGCGACCGCTAGGTCGGTCGCTATCCGCGATTTTTCTTGTAGTGTGCCATGGGGGCCCTCGGATACGTGCCGGATGAGCCACGGGGCTCGACACTACGAAGGGGAAAAGAGCCCAACCGATGGGGTGACTCGAACTTGGCCTCGAACTGTTCCAATTCGAGAGTAATCTGATATGCCTGCTTCAAAGTGGTGGCATTGTGGCGAAAGAGTTCATATTGATAATTAGGCCGTAAACCTCTCCGAAAGCGGGATATCGTCATGGTGCTCTCTTCCGTGACCCCGCACCGCAAGTAATACTCATCGAACTCGGCGGTGTACTCGGTCACGGATCGGTTCCCTTGGGAGATGCTTTGCCACTTGTCAATAAGACGTTGGCGATATGAGGCAGGAAGGTACCTCTCCCTCAATTTGAGTTTCATATCATCCCAGGTACCGATTTAGGGTTGACGTCGCTGGTTGAGCAGGCTCTCCACATTGATCCAATAAGTTTGGGCCTGCCCTTGCAGCTTCATCTTCGCATATCGGACTCTTCGGTGGTCCGTCATCTCAAACCACTCGAAGTACCGGTCCATACCGGCCTCCCAATCTAGATACACTCTAGGGTCCAAGGACCCGCTAAAAGTGGGAGGGTCCGCACGCACACCCCTAAGAATGCGGTCGTCATCCTCGTCATCACGATTCCGTCGTTGATGACGACGACCGTTACCCCCGTGATCATTGTCGGAGGCATAATCATCCACTATAGGCGCTTGTTGCCTCCCGACATCCTCTACCTGAGCCCTTGGCACAGCGGGTTGCTGCACCGGCTCTTGTTGGCCGTTCGTCGGCGCGGGTTGCGCCGCTACTGGGCCCCTCTCTAGGACGGCAATCCTCCCAACAAGGCCTTGAATGGACTGCTCCGAAACCCCGGCCCGATCCTCGAGGACCTTCATCCTCCCTTCTAGACGCGTCCCTATGCCATCCATACGCGTACTAAGACCATCCATACGCGTGTCTAAACGATCCATGATGGCCCGGAACATCTCGGCCGTGGAAGACTCATCGGAACTACAGGCTCGGGAGTCTGCCATAGGTGGTGGTGGCGAGTATTGGGTGCCTCGACGGGTGGGCATGCAAAGACGTACGGACTAGGTGACAACGACCGACTAATGCAAACACACTAAATGATACACTTAGACCTAATTGCAATTTGAAAACACTCTTTTTTTTGATATTTTGAAAGAATGCAATTTAAAACACTTTTTTTTTGTTTTGAAAAGAATGAGACTCGACTATACCCTAGACACGGCCAAGACTCGGTACGCGGCGGAGGTAATCGACCCGAAGGTCACTCGCGCAAGTGTGTGGTCTTCCCGGTAGGCGAAGCCTAACGGTCGGACAACACCTTTGGATATACCGAGTGAAGGTGTGTGTGGGGTAACCTTAGATTATGCAAGACTTATGCAACGACTACCCTAGACTCAACTTGCTCTGATACCAAACTGATGCGGGACGGACACGGGAGACGACACTATACAGTGCCACCCTCGGACTCTAAATGAAGACGCGACCAGCAATACACACCAGGGAGACGCCAAGCCCGACACTACGAGCTCCTAGTGGCAAACGTCGCTAACAGAAGTACAAGCTCACTCGGCATCCCATGCGAGGGAAAGCGTGGATCGTGCGCGGTTAAGGAACCGGCAGAGTTCAAGGTAGTCAGACTCACTTCCGGACTCGGATCGAGTCGCGGGACGGGTCACTCTCACGCTCACAGTGGTGACATGGACACACGGGCTAGGAACCTACACTCTCGGCAGCGGCCTAAGACCGTATACTAGCTAAGCAATGTAACGCCAAGAAGTTAAGACATTTACCCCCACGCACCCGGCGTGGCGAAGACACCCCGGCTGACTTACGGACCCCCGGTTAACATAATTCACAGCGGTACAAAAGGATTCGACCCACTCCACGCAGGGAGGTAAAAGGTCACATGTGGGCCCCGGGGATCACGCAAATCAGGTTGACAGGCAGCATCTTGATGTCGACTCGACGCGCCGAACTCCGCGTTTTCGTGCTTCCCGAACGGCGGGTTCTGCGGGCCCGTGGGGCCCACGGATGGCGCTGTCCTCCGGATCTGCGGAGGTGGGTCCCACTATGATGGAGATCCCTGGTGGCACGCCTCCACGGACGGCGGACGGCCGGAGACACCGATTGGTGGCCGGTCTGGTCCGATCTTCAAGTTGTGGAATGGCTGCCCACGGATTTCAGTTCTGTTTTCCCTGCGCGCGCTCCGGCAAAAACAGCCGCTGCGGTCGTCCCCGACGTCGGATCGGGACGCATGAGCTATCGTTGGAAAGCTCTATTCAAATGCTTCAATCTAGACTCAGAGAGATCTGATGGATCTAGCCGGATCTAGACTTTAATGAATTTACAAATCCCTGTTGTACAGTAACCGAGACATCAGATTTACAGGGTACTTGTCTGAGAACCACCGTTGACCGCCTACTTGCCGTAGGAATCAGACTTCGAGCTCTTCTTAAACATTGTAGATAATCAAACCACGAAGCTGGAAAAATTTTTAGAATTAGATTTGGAGGTGGTGGTGATTTGATAGGATGTTTGGAGTGTCTGGTGGTCGGATCTGGGAACTGGGGAACAGAACTGTAGCTAGGACTGACAATGAATTTTAGAAAATATGAAATGGATGAACCAAAAATTAAAAAAAAAATGGTGGATGAAGGGATTGATGCAAGGAACACCCAGTTAAATTGGGCGAACCAAAGAAAATCAAAAAAAGGACCTAAGACTTAAAACTCATGGCGGGTGGAAATGGAAACAGACAGGAGACAGATCTGGAAACTGGGATTGGACGAAAATAAAAAAATACCAAATGAGATCTTTATGACCAACCAAAATTCTGAGGACGTGCTGGACACCTCTGGGACATCCAGTAAAAGTCCCAGCTCGATCTGAGGCCGTGGCTGAGACTGGAATTTCGTGGAAGTGGTTGTGGTACTGCGCGGACAGAACTCCGGCGGTGGCGATGGCGGCTCGTGGCGGCGGCGGCGGCGACCGGAACTGATAGGGTGGAGTCACACCACCAAGAGGCAGCCTTCACAGCTGCAAGGGGGAGAGGGAGAGAGGAAGGGGGCGGCCTAGGCCTTGCTCCAACATTAAGTTTGATTCAAATGGCATTAATTCCACTAAAATGAAAAAATACAACTCTTTCTTGGTTACATGCCAAATCCAATATCCACCCTTAGATCTAGGTATGGGGGAATGGATGGCTTGGATTGGATGTGACCAACCACAAAAAGAAATATTTAAAAGAAACCAATTCATAATTTTATCCCATGTGGTCAAAGAAGGAGAGGAAAGAAAAGAAAAAAACTAACCAACCTAGCCTAATAATGCCAAAAGAGGGGGGGCGCCCCAAGCTTGGGCCCTTCTTGGGCCAAATTGCTTCAAGTCTCATAAGGCCTTCCACAAGTCCATATTACTCCAATCTAGGAGGCCCATGTGGAGGGGAGGCTTAATTGGGCTTTAAGTGGCTTAAGAACCCAATATGAAGCCTAATGAGGCCTTATTACCCAATATGGCAATTAACCCTAAATGGACCCTAAAGGACTCACCCATTTGGCACCCATCTGGCTTATTAAGAGCCTTACATTGAACCCAATATGAAAAACTCACATAAAACACTCATTACAACCCAATGGCAAAGCAAACAATTGCTAAAACAATGCAAGTAAATGCTAAATGTGACTAAAAATCAAAGTGGGGACTCCAGGCTATCGCCTAGCCAAAGAGATGCTGCTGTAGCTCGAGTGGTGCTCCGTGTACGGTACTGATGACTCGCCGGCTCGTGCCTCTCGCGTGCTCTGGTGTCCGCACCATCTTCTTTCTCTTCGAATGAGGGGGTTTTATATCCCTCCTTGGTATCCTATCGGCAGGCCTGTCCCGGCGTGCCTCAATCGTAGGCAGACTTCCCTGCGCGTGGGACTCCAGCGTCTCGGCGCCGCTTTTGGGCTTCGACAAGGGGATCCCGGCGCCACTTTTATAGGCCCATTTAGGGATTTTTAGACCTCACATACACCTCAGCCTTTATTGGTCCTTCAAATATATCAGAACCCGAGAAGGCCCTCCACTGGTGACACAGTTTCTATTGAGATCATTCATAGATTTTCATCAGTCGGTAGACTGGGGTTTCATCGGCATTGCCATCTGAATGATGACAAAGTTGGACATCATCTCATCGGTATCGTCACCTGAACGGTGACAAGACCGGACATCAGCTTTAGCCTGAAAAGACTTCAGCCAGGTGACTGCTATTTCATCAGTGCCGTCGTCTGACTGATAATGGCATCGGACATCAGCTTGGCCAGGAAAAGGCTTCGGCCGGGTAGATGGTTGATGAACTTCGTCATTGATCTTTCACTATTGGTCTGATCTTCTTTTCAATTCTGTTTCCGCCCTTGCTCATTTTCCAGGCGTCAACAAATGCCCCCCACCTGCGGATGGCGTAAGTGCAGAATAAGCGGCACGGTGTCCGTAGGTTCATCTTTAGCTCAATGCTATTGACTCATTCTTTCAGTTATAGCTTGGCAGTGTCCTCATACTGGGATTTCATCCTGGCACGATCTTCTTGGCTTGAGCCTCGATCAGCTGAACATCTATCGGCTTGAGCCCTGATCAACTGGCACATCTGACATCTGTCGGTTTTGAGCCCTGATTGGCTACATATTTGAGTTCTGTCGACTTTGGGCCCTGATCGGCTACATATTTGACTTCTGTCGGCTTTAGGCCCCGATTGGCTGAACATCTGGTATCTCTCAGCTTGAAGCCCCGCCCGGCTGTACATCTGGCATCATGTGCTGTTATTTCCTTCATGTGGAAGAGTGGCAGTCTCAGCTACCTTTATGCGGACGACCCGTGTTCAGTAGGAGAGCGTCCATCCTCTCAGGGAGAGAATGGGGACTCGCTCCACCGCGTGTCGGTATCCGGTGGGATTGCCTTTGCTGGGCCTATTGGTTAACGGAAGACATGCATCTGGAACAGACGAGAGGTCTGTTCCTCAAAGCTGACCGTGGCGATTTGCCGACCGACCAGTGCGTGGTTTCATCGTCGACATTGGGTTTATGTCGATGCAAAGGAGATTAAGCTTCATCAGAATAGACGTAAGGTCTAAACTGGGTAGGTTCATCGTAGGTGGGACATGAAAGGATATGTAGTTTTATCAGAACAGACGTAAGGTCTATCCCGATAGGGTTTCATC
Organism: Amorphophallus konjac; assembly: GCA_022559845.1. Classification (NCBI taxonomy): domain Eukaryota; kingdom Viridiplantae; phylum Streptophyta; class Magnoliopsida; order Alismatales; family Araceae; genus Amorphophallus; species Amorphophallus konjac. The sequence continues at coordinate 247,052,071 of CM040119.1, forward strand.
GTTGATCCAACTGCCTCAAATGAAAGGTCTACACTGGCAGGGTTTCATCATTGATCGGGCGAGGTGCCGGTCGATCAACAGTTGGTTTCATCATCGATATTGGGTTTATATCGATGCAAAGAAAGTGTTATAAGTTTCATCAGAATAGACGAAAGGTCTACACTGGCAGTGTTGCATCATTGATCGGGCGAGGTGCCGGTCGATCAACAGTTGGTTTCATCATCGATATTGGGTTTATATCGATGCAAAGAAAGTGTTATAAGTTTCACCAGAATAGACGAAAGGTCTACACTGGCAAGGTTTCATCATTGATCGAGCAAGGTGCCGGTCGATCAACAGTTGGTTTCATCATTGATATTAGGTTTATATCGATGCAAAGAAAGTGTTATAAGTTTCATCAGAATAGACGAAAGGTCTACACTGGCAGTGTTGCATCATTGATCAGGCGAGGTGCCGGTCGATCAACAGTTGGTTTCATCATCGATATTGGGTTTATATCGACGCAAGGAGAGTTTGTGTTTTCATCAGAATGGACGTAAGGTCTACACTGACAGGGTTTCATCATTGATCGGGCGAGGTGCCGGTCGATCAACAGTTGGTTTCATCATCGATATTGGGTTTATATCGATCCAAAGAAAGTGTTATAAGTTTCATCAGAATAGACGAAAGGTCTACACTGGCTAGGATTTCATCATTGATCGGGCGAGGTGCCGGTCGATCAATAGTTGGTGTCATCATCGATATTGGGTTTATATCGACGCAAGGAGAGTTTGTGTTTTCATCAGAATGGACGTAAGGTCCAGACCGGACATGGTTTAAACTGAACATGGTTTCATCATTGATCGGGCGAGGTGCTAGTCGATTAGTGGTTGGTTTCATCGTCGATATTGGGCTTATATCGACGCAAGGAGTTTCATAGGTTTCTTCAGTATAGACGTAAGGTCTAAACCAGACAGAGGGTTTCATCATTGATCGGGCGAGGTGCCGGTCGATCAACGGTGGGACGTAGGTAGAGGTGTAGGTCTCGTCAAGATAGACGTAAGGTCTACTCCAACGGGTTTTATCGCGGGTGGGACTTCGCCAATCAATGTGCAGGTTTCATCAGGACAGACGTGAGGTCTAAGCTGGACAGGCTTTATTAGAATGGTGATGGGTTTCATTGTCGGTGGGACGTTTGAAAGAGGGTATGTAGATTTCATCAGAGTAAACGTAAGGTCTACCCCGGAAAGGCTTTATCATCGGTGGGGCATAGATCTAGATGACCGATGGAAGGCTTCATCAGTGAAGGGGAGGTGAAGGCAACGTGCCGGTTGGCATGGAACTTATGAATTACCACATTACTGACCCAAGTGCCCTTTTGGGTTTTCACCAGAGCCAGCCCCCTCTTGCTTTTGCCCACGCGTCCTTTCGGATTTTCACGTGGCGGGGTACCCGATTTTGCCTGCAGTGCCCTTTCGGGTTTTCACCACAGTTGGGTTTTAGCCATTTTTGCCCTTGTCCAGAATGCCTGAACAAGTCTGGCGGGGTATCTCTATTTTTAACCCCATTTTTTATATATATACTTTTTTTGTTGTTTTCTTTCTCTTTTCCTTTTTCATTGTCTTTTCTGGGACCAGAACTTTCATCCTATGGACCATGGCACCATATGTTTATTGTGGACACACGATCATTGATGTGGGTGTCAACATCAATGCAAAGGAAAATATGGTTTCATGACCTATTTAGGCAAAAGGTCTGAATAGCTAGCAGCTCGGGCACGGAGCCATTTGCCGGAAATGTGAGTTTCATTGTTAATGTAGGGTCTGACATTACCGCAAAGGAATAGAGTTTCATGATCTATCCAGACGGAGGGTCTGAATCGATTCAAAGAGCAGCGTTGTGCTATGTCAGAGCGGACGGAAGGTCTACCCTGGATGGGTTTTAGCATCGATCAGGCAGTGTGCCAACCGATCGATAGCAGGTTTCATCATTGGTATTGGCTCATACCAATGCAAGGATTTCATATGTTTCATCAGGATAGGCGTAGGGTCTAAACTGGATATGGTTTTATCATTGATTGGGCGAGGTGTCGATCGATCAATGGAGGGTTTCATCATCGGTATTGGATTTATACCAATGCAAGGATTTCATGGGTTTCATCGGGATAGACGGAAGGTCTAAACTGGATAGGTTTCATCATAGATCGGGCAGACATTTACGGCGAGGTGCCGATCGATCAATGGCGGGTTTCATCACGGCGGGACGTAAAGAGACATGTAGATCTAGTCGGAATAGACGTAAGGTCTAAACCGGACAAGGTTTTATCGCTGATCGAGCAGTGTGCCGTTCGATCAGTAGCTGGTCTCGTGGTGGTGGGCTTATTATCGAGGGAATTTTTTTCTTGAGCAATGCATGAAGGCTTCAACAGAATAGACGTAAGGTCAATTCCGGATGGGTTTAATCATTGATTGGGCAAGACGTCGGTCGATCGACAAGGAATTTTATGGTGGGAGGTGAGGCTTTCTTTGGAATCACCACATTACCGACCCAAGCGCCCTTTCGGGTTTTCGCCGGAGCCAGCCCCCTCTTACTTTTGCCCACGCGCCCTTTCGGGTTTTCACGTGGCAAGGTACCCGATTTTGCCTGCAGTGCCCTTTCGGGTTTTCACCACAGCTGGGTTTTAGCCATTTTTGCCCTTGCTAAGAACGCCTGAACAAGTCTGGCGGGGCATCTCTATTTTTAGCCCCTATTTTGTCATCTTCTATTCTCTCTTCCTCTCTCTTTTTTTTAGAGGGTGACAGGTCGGAATGCCATTAGATCAAGATAAGGGGTGGCTTGGTTAGGGCGGAGTGCCGCTAGACCAAGAGATGGGTAGCTCGGCTAGGGCGGTTTCCGCTAGACCAAGAAAGGGTAGCCTGGCTAGGGCGGAGTACCACTAGACCAAGAAAAGGGTAGCTCGGTTACGGCGGAGTGCCGCTAGACCAAGAAAGGGTAGCCTGGCCAGGGCAGAGTGCCGCTAGACCAAGGAAAAGGTAGCTCGGTTAGGGCGGAGTGCCGCTAAACCAAGGAAATGGTAGCTCGGTTAGGGCGGAGTGCCGCTAGACCAAGAAAAGGGTAGCTCGGCTAGGGCGGAGTGCCGCTAGACCGGGAAAAGGGTGTAGCTTGGCTAGGGCGGAGTGTCGCTATACCAAGAAAAGGGCAGCTCGGTTAGGGCGGAGTGCCGCTAGACCAAGGAAAGGGTAGCTCGGTTAGGGCGGAGTGCCGCTAGACCAAGAAAAGGGTAGCTCGGCTAGGGCGGAGTGCCGCTAGACTGGGGAAAGGGTAGCTCGGTTAGGGTGGAATGCCGCTAGACCAAGGAAAGGGTAGCTCGGTTAGGGCGGAGTGCCGCTAGACCAAGAAAAGGGTAGCTCGGCTAGGGCGGAGAGCCGCTAGACCGGGAAAAGGGTGTAGCTTGGCTAGGGCGGAGTGCCGCTATACCAAGAAATGGGTAGCTTCGCTAAGGCGGAGTGCCGCTATACCAAGAAAGGGTAGATTTTGCCCGACTACTCGGGGAATGTTGGTTATGCTGTATGATACAGCTTTAGATGTCTTCCGTTGAGTGGCGAGAATTGGATTTCCCCTCGATGGTTAACAACCACGTAGGCCCCTCCTTCGTAGACCCTCTGTATCACATAAGGACCTTCCCAATTAGCATTCAGCTTTCCTTTTGGGTTGGACGCCATGACTTATTTTTTCTTGACCATGACGAGGTCACCTTTCTTGAATTCTCATCGTCTTACGAGTCTGTTGAATGCAGTGGCCATGCGGGCCTGATACATTTGGATACTCTTCTGAGCTCGGAGGCGCTTCCCTTCCAATTCAGCCAGTTCTTCTAGTCTTCTTTCTGCATTGGTCTGTTCGCCACGGGCCAGGCCATATTGGACTGCCACTCTGAGTGACGGGACTTCCAGCTCTAGCGGAACCACTGCCTCTGAGCCGTATACCAGTGAGTATGGTGAGCACCCTGTAGGTGTCTTGAAGATAGTGCGGTATGCCCACAGAGCTTCATACATTTTCTCTTCCCAGTCCTTCTTATTAGAACTGACGACCTTGGCCAGCAAGGTGCAGAGAGTCTTGTTAAAAGCTTCTGCCAATCCGTTTGCCTGTGGATTGTAAGGAGTGGAGGTCCTCCATTCGATCATATACTTCTCAGCAAGCCGATAGACCTTCTGATTTCTGAAATGACTCCCATTGTCGGATATTATTCGACTGGGGATCCTGAACCGGAAGATAATGTTCTGCTTGATGAATCTGGCGACCAGTTCACCCGTCACTTATCTTAATGCTACAGCCTCCGCCCATCGGGAGAAGTAATCTGTTATGGCCAGTATGTACTTATGTCCGGCCGAGGAAGTCGGCAGTGGCCCGACTACATCAGTTCCCCATTGTGCAAACGGCCAACTGGGAACTGTAGGGTGCAAAGTCGTAGGAGGCCTTCTAGGCACAGTAGCATGCTCCTAGCATTTATGGCATGATTTTGCAAATTTACAGCAGTCTTCAAACATGGTGGGCCAATAGTAGCCCAGCTTCTTGATTTCTATCTTCATCTTGGGACCAGCCTGGTGGGCACCTGCTGTCCCAGCATGTGTTTCTTTCATCGCTTGCCAGGCTTCCTCAGTGGACAGACAGCAGAGTAGAATCTTCTTGCGTGCATCTGCCATTATTCGGAACAAAATTCCATTCCTGAGTTCATAAGAATCTTTGATTCTTAGGAGTTTCATCTTTTCTTCTCTTATCTGCGGCAGTTGTTGGTGTAGAAACCACTGCAGCAGGTGCTGTCTCCAATCAGACGCTTGTTCTGTGCTGATGGTGGCAACTTCGTCTTCTTCGGGGCACCCTTCTAGCATACTGGGGACTTGCCGCCGGTTCATAACGACAATGTTCAGTGTCTTATTTGGTGGGACTACTAGTGAGCTGGCCAACTTTGCCAGTGCATCAGCCTGGGCATTGTGTCCACGGCCCACATGCTTGAGCTCAATATGGTAGAATTTCGCCATGAGGCGCACAACTTTTTGGTGGTAGGGATTCAGTTCTGGCTTCCGCACTTCGAACTCCCCTAAGATCTATTTTATTATCAACATCGAATCCCCGAATACTTGAAGCATTTGGATACCCATGTTGAGGCTGATATATAGCCCGATTATCAGAGCTTCATACTCTGCCTCATTATTGGTGCAGGGCTTGTTTATAGAACAGGAAGTATGCACGACCTCCCCTTCTGGTGATTTCAGCACAATACCGGCTCCAGCCCGTATTCTGGTCTTTCCATCGGAGTCTGTCTCTGTTCTAGATGCTCCATCAAAGAATAGTTGTCACATAAATGACTGGGTCTGGCAGGCCTCAAGTGTCTCATCATCGGGTAACTCAGTCCCTAGCATATCATTTTTCGGCACAGGATGATCTGCGAAGAAATCAGCCACGGCCTGTCCTTTTATCGCCCTCTGGGGTGTATAGTTAATATCAAATTCCATCAGGATCACTGCCCATTTGCCCAACCGGCCCTTCAGTACTGGCTGAGTCAATATGTATTTGAGCGGATCTGCTGCAGATATCAATCTGACTTCATGTGACAACATATAGTGTCGGAGCTTCTTGACAGCAAAGACTAGTGCCAAGCAGGTCTTTTCTATGTAGCTGTAGCTTTCTTCAGTTCTAATCAGCCTCCTACTCAGGTAGTACAAGGCTTGTTCTTTGCCTTTTTCATTTATCTGTGCCAGCATTGCCCCCAGCGAACAGTATGTGGCTGCGATGTATAGTATTAAGGGCCTGCCCTTAACGGGTGCCCCCAGCACTGGAGGGGTCTTGAGATATTCTTTCAGCTTCTCAAAGGCTTCCTGACAGCCATCGTCCCAGAGGAACGGCACATCTTTCATCATGAGCTTGTGAAATGGGTGGCATCTTTCCGACAGATTTGATATAAATCGTCGGATATAGGCCAGATGCCCTTGCAGAGATCTCAGCTCGGGCAGATTCCTTGGTGGAGGGAGCTCCTGGATAGCCTTAATCTTGGATGGGTCGATTTCAATGCCCCTATGCCAGACAATAAACCCGAGGAATTTTCCACTGGACACGCCGAAGGCACATTTCATGGGATTCATCTTGAGTTCATATTTGCGCAGCCTTTGGGATACTACCCTCAGGTCTTGCAAATGGTCTTCTCTTCTTTTAGTTTTTACTACCAAATCATCAATGTAGCACTCTACTTTCTTGAAGAGCAAATCACCAAAGATCTTGGTCATAGCTCTTTGGTAGGTAGCGCCGGTATTCTTGAGGCCAAACGACATCCTTTTGTAGTGGAATATCCCCTTCGGAGTGCGGAACGCAGTGTGCACTCTGTCTTCTTCAGCAATCCAGATCTGGTTATATCCGGATGACCCATCCATAAATGATAGGGCTTCATGACCAGTAGTCGCATCGATCATCACTTCAGTGATTGGCACTGGGAAATCATCCTTCGGGCATGCCTTATTAAGGTCCCGAAAATCAAGACATATTCTGATCTGCCCATTTTTCTTTTTTACAGGCACTATGTTGGCTAACCATGTAGTATACTGATTTTCTTCAACAAAGCCTACATCAATCAGCTTGTCAACCTCTTTGTTAATCTGATTTATTAATTCAGGGCGCATTCTCCTGGAAGGCTGCTTTACAGGGCTAGTCTCTGGGTTTATTGCCAATCGGTGCTGTGCCACATCAGAACTCAGTCCCGGCATTTCATCATATGTCCATGCAAAGCAGTCTCGGAATTCTTTCAAGAACTGTATATACTGTTCCCTGGCAGCTGGCTCCAGCAGTGCACTGAGGAATGTCGGCCTTGGCTCATCTGCGGTCCCCAGATTTATTTCCACAAGCTCATCGACGGTGGCCTGACCTCCATCTTCGACCTCGGGCGGGGCTTCTTGCAAGTCAATGAAGCCTCCCGGGATATAATCTTCTTCAGTTTCATGATTCTCTATTTCATCATACTGGTCATCAGCGGGTGCTGGCTCATCATATACTGCCAATATTGTTGGATTCTGTTTAGTCTGCCCCGAGGACGTGACTGGTTCAGAAGGGAACTCAAAAATGGAGTCTTCCGCCCCCAGAGGTTCTTCTGATGCAGGCTTTGCCGAGGGATCATCATTCTGTAGGGCCCGGACTTCTTCCAGGACACGCTCAAACTCCAGGCCTTCCCTCAGCTCTTTGGCTATTTGGTCTTCATCCGGGGTTCCCGTATCAAACTTTGCTTCAGTATGGAACAGATCCTCTTTGCAAGGTAGGTCTTCCCAGCACCAATCTTTCTTTGTTTCACCAGATGTCCCCGTCTCCGGCTGACTGTCTGGGGCTTCATTGTTCATTACGGATTGATAAATGATTTCTTCATCTTCCGAGGGGTACTTGTCATATCCCACCTTGGGAGGGTCTTCATGCTGGTAGGAAACAGAGATGACGTCCACCTCGGCTTCATAGAATTCTTGCAGGGTATAACCCAATCCCGGGTGCTGAGTGATCTTCCTCAGTTCTTTATTATCACGGGGCGGATCCCATAGCTCCTGGAACGCCTTCTTTTGGGCGACAGGTTGTAGTGATGGCATCTGCATCTTAGAGAACATCTGTGAAACCCGTTGGGTAGTATAGTCCAAGCCCGTGATCGGCACCATCCGATTTGCAGATTCTTCAGGGACCATGCAGTCTTGATCGTCGTCTTCGACTGACTCCCCGGTGTAGAATATGATAGGAGACTCGCAAAAGTGAGGGACTTCCATGGTCTTTATTGGTAGCACCGTCTGGTATTCTATACTGGCAATGGGCTTGACTAAACCCTGCGGAACCCCCACTTGTATGTACTTTTCTTTCATTTCTTCGCCAGTATCATCTGGGTGGATACTAGGAGGGGTGATCCGAGCAAAGTCACCAACATAAGAAATGTGAGATACTTCATGTTTCTTAATGTAGCCCCTTGGTGGCGGTGGAGACCAATTTCTTGCCTTCGTCACCGGCTTCTTCTGGTCGACCCCAGCCTCTTTCTCTTCACCCTTCTGCGACACATCCGTGTAGTAGGATGCATCGAGCATATGGCACTCGAATACTTCGAAGGGATGGAGATCCGCAAACACCCTTTCTTCTTTTCCTTCGTGGCAGTATTTAATGCATTGATGTAGCGTGGACGGCACTATCTGATATTCATGCAGCCACGGTCTCCCCAGCAGGGCCTTATACGTGGTGTTGGAGTCGATTACATAAAATCGCACCACGGTAGTGAGGTCCCCCAATGTGAGGTTGAAATCAGCCACCCCAAGGGGCGTCTCACATTTCTGGTTGAATCCCGCAATTTTCATGTCTCTGACCTTGGTAAGCTGAAGATCAAAGTAATATTTTTGGTAGATGCGGTATGGGAGAATGTTCACGGCAGCCCCGGGATCTATCAGTATCCTGCTCAGTGGCTGACAGTTCAGGGAGCCCCTCATATACAGTGGTCTGTTATGGACGGAATTTGGAATCAGCATGTCGTCTTCTGTGAATGTGACTGACGGCCCAGAATTCACTTCTGTCAAGAGTGCTTCATATTGTGCCGGCGACTGCAAGGCATCAACAATTGCTTGGCGAGCCTCTTCACTCAGAGAGAGAATCTCCCAGATGGAGAATCTGGTAGGGAGCTTCTTTAGCATTTTCATGATCCGGCTGCCCACCCTGACATTAGACAGTCTCATTTCTTCCGCCCATCGGGGTTTTGGAGGTTCATGTGATGCCCGTGGCCTCTGCTGCCCGGTGCTGGTTTCATCCTCTGGACTGATTTCTTGGGGGGCTTCTTCTATAGCAACGGCCCCTGGTGCCGTCAGAGAGTTATCCCCTTCTTTCTCATTCTGCTTGTAGGCTACAGACGCCGATTGCTGAGGTCTCTTGCCTTTATCTGGCCCAGCCTGTATCGACTGCCCATTTTCCAGACTGGATAGAAACTCCAGAAATGTTGGACTTTGACCTCCTTTCTTCTTTTATTGGTACAAGCTGGCAGGGGGAGGAACCTGGACACCTCGTACCTCTGGTTCAGGAATCTGGTAGGGTTGTTCCCCTCTGAACATAATGTTATGATTGGCTGGTGGTGGGCGCCCCCACCTTCTTCCGGAGCGTGTTGCATGTGCTGAGGTTGAGGCCTCGGCATGGTTGGCTTCTAGCGGGGCATTTGATGTTTCATCCTCATCGTTCTCCCCGGGCGAGGTAAAGAGTGCTGACAGGGTGTTGCATTGTACTGTCATGACTCCCTTTTCCTTTTTGCATTTAGACCATCTCTTCTTTTTCTGGGAATTTGGCTTCTTTGGTTCTTTCCCTCAGAAAGGGTCAGCCTCATCTTTTCCCTGTTCTGTCCTCGGTTGCTCTTTAATTTTCAATTCTTCGAGCTGTTCCCAGAGTATACAGTCTTTCACCAACAGGTGCCCGGGCTTTTTCTGTTCATATTCATCGAGCCCATTAATATACTGCTGTAAACGCCTGGCTGCAGGACTTACTTCATTATCTGCAGGTAGGGGGACTTGTCTTCTCTGGTTATGAGTGGGGATCCGGATGACTGGCCCTGTTTCAGCCATGTGCCATACTGGCTTTACTGGAGGTGGTTCGGGCCTTGGTGTGACACCGCGGTTAACTGCTCCACTGATACTGGCTGCGGGAGTTTTCTTTCGATTCTTTATTGGCTTTATCTGCCACCCTTCTTGATCCATCAGTGGGGTGAGGAAGCAAGCTTCATAAGTATGCCTGGTGCATTCCTCGACGGCTTCCTTAGGCAGCTGTTGGTAGATTGAAATCATATTGGCGGCCATTTTTAATGCCGGAGGCTCATGTGGACGAGGTGGCTCTACCTGGTAATCTCCCAGCTGTAGCTCGCCCTTTTTGACCATGCCTTCCATAATATCTTTGAAGACGTAACAATCTTTAATTGCGTGCCCCAACGCACGGTGATATGGACAGAACAGTGGATCACCTTTCTTTGCCACGTCATCGGGTCTCTTTGGCTCAGGCAATGTTACCTTGTTGAACTTGTATGCCCAGTTGAATAGTGCGGCTGTCTTATCTTTCGGGAAAGAGTATGACTTTCTCATTTTGTTTCTCAGAGAGACCTTATCTTTTCTTTCTACTGTGTCTGCTGGCGGGGGAGCTTCATCTGCCCCCTTCTTCCCTTTCTGTTACTCGAAGGTTCTGAAATCGACGGTGTTAGCCTCAGAGTGCGATGGTCGTCGATCATTAGATTTCCCTTTCGGCACAGTTGGAGCATTGGCCATCGGACGCTTGGATAGAAACGTCTCGACATCCGCCACTATATTGTTCAGCCGGTCAAATGTTCTGACATCTGCACCAATCATCTTTTCCAGTACCTCTCTCCTGAGGCTCTGCTTACATATTTGCACTTCATCTTCTTGATGAGGAGGTCTTCTGCATCTCATAGCTAAGTTCCTCCACCTTTTGATGTAGTCCAGTGCTGTTTCATCTTGCTTTTGCCTGGTTGCATATAGTTCTGCTATTGTAATTTCTCTTTCCGTGACGTGAAATCTGTCGTGGAACTTTCTTTGCATATCAGGCCAATCGGCCACTGACCTAGCCGACAGGCTTGAATACCATTCAAAGGCTATCCCGGTGAGGGATGAGCGGAAGAACTTAAGCAGATAAGCTTCATCAGCTGCCAAGTCACCCATAATTGTGGTATAGTAAGCTATGTGCTCCCTGGGAGAGCCCTGGCCATTAAATTTCTCAAACTTCGACGGCTTACTGACGCCTGGCGGTAGTCTCTTAGCAGCATATTGGGGAGGATACGGTACCTTGTACACATCGTAGGTACCAGCATCATCACCAGTCTTCTCAGATAGCTTCATTTCCACAATCTTTTCAATCATCAGCTTCTGGGCTATGGCTGGATCTATGTTTTCCGGGAAGAAGTGAGCTTGTTGCTGACTGTAAGGAGTTGTCATCACAGTTGCGCGCAAGGCCGGTGCGGCAGGCTGCGTCTGAGATACAGAGGGCTGAGTTACCGTCTGCTGCAGAATGGGTTGGCTCGGTGCTTTGCCCTTATCAGCCGGGAGAGGATTAGCTGGGATAGCCATTTCTGTTGAGTTGGCAGTCTGCCCCACAGGCTCGGCTTGCTTGGAGACCAGTGTAACTTCATGCCTCTCATTTAGCTATCTTCTGAGAGCATTGATCTCTTGTTGATATCTTCTAAACATCATCTGGATCATGGGATCCAGGGTTGACGGGATCTGTAGATCTTCTGAAGTCCCTTCAACATCATCGACGAAGGGATTATCTTCATCTTCTGCTGTCACCACATTAACTGTCATAGTGGTGATCTTGCGGACTTCATCATCAGTCTTTATTTTTTCTTTGGCCGCCTGACTTCTCCTTGTGACGGGACTTGGTCTGGTTGCCAGTCTGAGCAGTTCATCTGGCTGGCTCGGTAACATATCCTGCCCTTTAACAAGCCCGGCCATATTGCAGGCAAAGATCTGCATCTTTTCCTTCTGCCTGTAGACTTTCCTTCTCACCTGATCGGGGTATTTGAGCCGGTCAAAGACTGATATTCTTTCTCTAGCTTCTTCCCTGTGCAGGTCTTCTTTCTCATAACCGGCTCTGTGGCCTTCTTCATAATCATTGGAATCGGAGGAGGAGACTCCGAGCATCACTTTTTGAAGGGTTTCTTCTTCTTCTTCATCCATGGTGCCCAAGGCACGGGATAATCTTTGATGCCCAAGGGCGGAGTTCCCAAGGTAGTGAAAGTAGTCTTGAGCCACTTGTTTCATCTCCTCTTGATTGTGCCTTTGTGGCTCTGGTTGGAGCATCAATCTTTCCTGGCTCTTCTGCTGATAAGACAGTCTCTCCACCTGAGCAGTCAAGTGCTCGGCTTTGCAGTATTTGAATATATCGGCATGTCTGGCACAGGCTCTTGGTCTTCTTAGAGTGGCAGCAGCGACTGGTTCGCTTATTCTCATTTCCTCTTCCTCCCTGAACCTTCTACTCCCATCTTGGCAGCGGTTGGCAGCAGCAGCATAATTCTTCCTTTCCCATCTTTTGCCCCCAGCCATGGGGTGGGTGACCGTGAGGTCTTCCTTATGCTCATATCTTCTGCCCCTCATCCTGGGGCGAATAGTAGTCAGATTTCTTCCTTCATTCTCTTTCTCATCTCTCCTACCCCGAGCCCTGGAGTGAACAGCAACAGCATTTCCTATGTCTTTTCCTTCTCCTCGTCTGCTTCCTGCCCTGAAGTGGGCAACAGTGGTATCAGCAATGTTCTCTTCCTCTTGAGCTGGGACCCAGCTCTGGATTTTCTTCGGCCGCCAGATCTGCCTGAACTTGGGCGGCTTTGGTGCCAGTGGCTTTCTATCCCCTTCTTTCATGTCGACCCTCCTGGCAGCTAGTACCCGGAACCTGTTGGTAGTAGGCACCATCGGGACGATCATGTCCGGCTTGACCGCCCTTGGGCAACCACTGAGGTTTACCCGGACATCTCCAATCAGCATTGTCTTTCCTGAGTTTGATATCCGACGACCCGCAGCAGTGGATCGGGCTCTCCTGTCGGATCTCCTCCTCCTTCCAGCAGCAGAGGATGTACCCCTTTTCGCCTCGTGATGGACGAAGCAGGACACGACCTCAGGAGTATCCTGCATCACCTGGCTCATCTTGGGGCTGGTAGCTTGCGTCAATGTCTCGACAACAGTCCTTTGCTCCTGGTTGTCAATTTCGAGCAAGTCAGTGAAGACGAGGCCCAGGCAGTTGGGCATCCCGACAGCAGGCGGCATCGATCCGAACGAAAGAGGTACCGCCAGGTAGCCCTCTCGAACATGGGCATCGACCGCTTGTTGATCAAACCAAAGGGACATGATTCCAGTCGTCATCGTAGCTTCCTGAAAATATAGAGAAAGCACATAATCAGAAATTTGAGGGGGGGGCCCACTGGGCCTCCTATTTTGGCGTAGAGATGAAGGGAGACTAGGTCCCACCGGGCGTGCCAGACTTGTGGACGCGGGATTTATTTCTTTCATTTTTTGTTTATTATTTCGAAGATTTCTCCTATTTGTATTTATTGATTATTAGGCGTGCCAGTCACATGTGTGACGATTTCATTGTGTGCTCGACTTGACTTGGTCAGTCGATTGTGAAGTCCGAGTCGGGACCAAAAGTCCGCCATACCATAAAGGCTATGACGTTAATTATGCCCTTCCTAAGAAGGACAACCCTTGATTAAACGCCAAAATAGGAGGCCACTCGGGGCGGTAATAAAAGAAAAATAATAGTGTGTGATATTGAAGCTCTTGTTATTCTGGGAAGATAATTTAGTGCACAGCAGATTACTACACCGACATGACCACCTCTTATGTAGGTCGTGCCGGGTAGGAATAGGACACCGTCCACGCAGCGGCGGGAAGGGGTCCGGACCATCATCGGGGAGATGTCCCCTTTCATATTTCTCATCCGGGCAAGGGCCTCGCAGCATTCATATTTCCCGAAAGATTGAGCTGGACGGGGGGTGTGTGATGTGCACCTCCCGGGACATATCGGGGTTAAAACATCGATCGATATTTCGGCAGCACCTCCCCATAATCTAGATTATGCCCAGGGGAGAATAGACTATCACCCACGGAGTGCTGGGATGAAAGCTGAGAGAAAGAGAGGCCGAACCTCCCGAATTGCATATGTATGCCATGGGCAATGTTCGATTCTTCCCTTACAGAAGCCGGTGACACTCGTGCAGTGGCAGAGCTCACCTTAGCTAAAGGGGTTGCTCATAAACCTGGTACGGATCAGTGGAACATAAGGGAGTCCGGCTCCCTTTGATTTGTCTCCCGGACGGTGCTGGTGACTCATGGGCACTCCTGGACGGGTTTGACAGAGGTATTGGAGGCTTGATGGGTGGCGGAGTAGGCTCTCGGCGCACCTTGGACTGACCTAGAGGTTCCCGACGCCAAGGCAAGGAACAGGAGGGGGTTCCCGGCGCGCCCAGGAAATAGGTTCTCGGCGCAAGGGCCAAATGGCCAAGGGAGGTTGTCGGCGCCAGGGCCAAATGGCCAAGGGTGTGGGCTTCTTGACGCAAGAGCAAGGAGGCCAGGTTCCCGGTGCGCTGAAGAGAAGGCCAGGGAGTTCCCGGCGCTGGCTTCCCGGCGCGAGGAGGAATTGCTCAAAGGGGGTTCCCGGCGCGCAGGGGAGAAGGCCAAAGGATGGGCTTCCCGGCGCGATGGCAAAGCAACCAGGGGGGGTTCCCGGTGCGGCCAAGATGGAGAGGTTCCCGGCGCGAAGGTAAGAAGGCCAGGGGTGGTGTTCTCGGCGCCAGAAGCCTTGCACCGAGAACTATTCACCCCTTTTACTGTGCATGGGGCCGAGATGGGTGAGGGCGCCGGGATGAGTTTCAGAGTTTTACGGTACCCTGTTTTTGGGTTTGTTGATGAATCAGGGGTTTCCTGGTGATTCAGGCCAAGATAGACGGGCCTTGAGAAGTCAAAAAAGATCAATTCATCAGACTGCAACTGATTTTGGCTTGGGTTTCAAAGGGAAGGCCAGAAGCGGAGAGTGATTTGGGGGAAACATGGTTTAGGGTATCGCTGTCACCAGCGTTCATAATAATCCCTGAGGATGATTTTGATATACTCTTCATCATCTGGGGGCCAAGAGATGGCTGTCTCTGGCCCCGGGGATGACTTCAGCAGAGCCGATGAGCATGAATATAACATCTAAAACTGAGCAGTGGTTGCTATACATCTATGCTTTGCTTCAGAGGCCAAGGGATAGTCTGTCCCTGGCTCGGAAGTAAGCACGAGCAGCGTTCGAGAACCAGGCGAATAAGCAGGCGATCAATCGAACTGGGGAGGGGGATAGCATGCTACTGAGTCTAAGAAGAGACAGAAAACATGGGGAGATAGCAATAGAGTTTCGGAGAAATAGACAGCAGGCATCAACTGCAGCCTGTAGTGTTCATTCATTCGAATATCACAATTACATTTGCACATCAGAGGCAATACATAAAAGAAGGTACAGGTAGACTATGCCTTGCCCTAGCGGAGTAAAACCGGCTGTGATATCACAGCATACATCAGAAGGGGGATGAAATAGAAGCAATCGAAATTAGAAGAATGAACTACAGAAAATGGGGAGGGGAGGGCGGAGCATTGACTCCTCTCCCTCCCCGTTGCCCACCTTTGATCAGGCTTCGAACTCTTTTCTTCTTTTGCCCTTTTGCTTCTTCCTCTCTCGGATCAGATTGCAGGCTCCACTCTCTTCTCCTTTTGTGGCTATCTGTTCTTCTTCTCCGCTGTTTTTCTTCTTTCTCTTCGAATGAGGGGGTTTTATATCCCTCCTTGGTATCCTATCGACAGGCCTGTCCCGGCGCGCCTCAATCGTAGGCAGACTTCCCGGCGCGTGGGACTCCAGCGTCTCGGTGCCGCTTTTGGGCTTCCACAAGGGGATCCCGACGCCACTTTTATAGGCCCATTTAGGGCTTTTTAGACCTCACATACACCTCGGCCTTTATTGGTCCTTCAAATATATCAGAACCCGAGAAGGCCCTCCACTGGTGACACAGTTTCTATTGAGATCATTCATAGATTTTCATCAGTCGGTAGACTGGGGTTTCATCGGCATTGCCATCTGAATGATGACAAAGTCGGACATCATCTCATCGGTATCGTCACCTGAACGGTGACAAGATCGGACATTAGCTTTAGCCTGAAAAGACTTCAGCCAGGTGACTGCTATTTCATCAGTGCCGTCGTCTGACTGACAATGGCATCGGACATCAGCTTGGCCGGGTAGATGGTTGACGAACTTCGTCATTGATCTTTCACTATTGGTCTGATCTTCTTTTCAATTCTGTTTCCGCCCTTGCTCATTTTCCAGGCATCAACACATAGTTTTTAGTAGAATGATCTATTCACCCCCCCTCTAGATCCGTATTCTTGCACTACGGGACCCAACAACGGACTCCCGGTTAACAAATTTTACAATAGTACAAAAATTTGACCCACTCCACGCAGGGAGGTAATAGGTCACATGTGGGGCCCGGGAGTCATGACAATCGAGTTGACGGGCAACATCTTGATGTCGCTCCGGCGGTGCCGAATCCACAATTTAGTGCTGTCCGGAAGGCACGATCTACGGGTCTGTGGGGCCCACGGACCGCTCCAACCTCCGGCTCTGGTTGGGTGGGGCCCGCTATGATGGGGACCCCTGGTGGCGTGCCTCCCTGGACGGCGGTCGGCCGGAAACACCGATCGGAGGCCGATCGGCTCCGATCTCCAAGTGGTGGGGTTGTTGCCCACGGACTGATGCTTCTATTTTTCGGCGCGCGCTCCGACGATTTGATATGGATTTTACAGTGACTGGTGGTCGGATCTGGACACTGGCTGACATAACTGTAGATGGATCTGAAGATGATTTTTAGAAAATAGGTGGGGGCCTTTAGAAATTCCACGAAAAATTGGGGATGGAGAGGAAGGTGGACAGAACTCCCAGTAAATTTGGGAGCTCCTGGAAAAATCAAGGAGTGGTCCGAAGATTGGAAACTCAGGGCGGGTGGAAAACAAAACTGAAAACAGACAGATCTGGGATGAAATGGTGGATGAAAACGAAAAAATAGATTTCGGGATCTAGAGGCCAAACCAAATTTTCTGAGAGCTGGAGGGGACCTCTGGAACATGCCCTGAAAATCCCAGCTCAAGAAGATCTCGTGGTGAAGAGCAGAAATTCGTGGAAGATGTTACTGTTGGATGAAGATAGAACTCCGACGGCAACCGTGGTGGTGCGATGGCGGCACGATGACGGCGGCGGCGGCGATGACGAGCTCCGGAACTGATAGGGGAGGCTTCACACCTCTAGAAGATAGCCTTCCCAGCTGCAGAAGGGGGAGAGAGGAGAGAGAGAGGGGGGGCGGCCAAGGCTGCTCCAACAAAATTTCTTCCAATTGTTATGCATTAATTCCACTAAATTGAGAAATACATGGTATTTATATGAAAGGCCAAAAGACACAAAATACCCTTAGACCTAGGGTTTGGGGAATAAACAAATGGGATAGAACTAATTAGTTCTAATACCATTTTACAAAAAAATAAAAAGGATGATGGTGAGAGGGGGGCGCCCCCTTGACCAAGGGTGAAGGTTGGTGACCAACCTTGACTTCCAAGCACACTTGTCCCCCACTTGGCCCACCCTTCTAGAAGCCCACAATTGACATGTTGACTGACCCCACATGGGCCCTGGGGATGAGGTGGATCAATGGGAGGAGGGGTGGGGGGCCCGTGGGACTCGGGTGGTCCCATTTTACATATAAACCCTTAATACAATCCAAATTACAAACCGAACAAAGGTAAATAAAAATGCATTACACACAAATAAAGTCCCAGTAAATGTGATAAATGTCGAGACTCAAGGGGGAGTCTCCAGACTGTCTCCGAGCCAGATGGACGCTGAAGTGGCTCGTGTGGTGCTCCGCATACGGTACCGGTGGCTCGGCGTATCATGCTTCTCAATCGCGCGGGTGTCCGCACCAGAAGGTAAGGCACACAGGGCAAGCGACATAAGTCAAGTTAAAATAAAAACCAAAAATTGAAATCTGAACACTCAGATCACACTCCCAAAAATCCAAGTTATAGTGGGCCAGCCATGGCCAAGTTTGAATCAACTGAAGGAATATCTTACGATGATGAAGATGATGAGAATTCCCTTAATTGCTACCAGGAGATGGACAGTGATTTTGATGAGTCCCCTATACCGGTTGCTAGACTAGAAGTAGTTTGGACTCTACTGTCCTATACTTGCTCTCTCAATTTCAGATTATTTCAAATGGATGTTAAATCTGCTTTTCTCAATGGTATATCAAAAAGGATGTTTTTGTAGAACAACCTCCAGGTTTTGAAGACCCAAAACATCGATCTACAGTATGTGTACAAGCTGCAGAAGGCCTTGTATGGATTGAAGTAAGCACCAAGGGCACGGTGAAGCAAACGTTTGAAGGTATTTTCATAAATCAAGCCAAGTGCACCTTGGAGCTGTTAAAGAAATACGGGATGGCAAAAGCAAAACCCATGTCAACTCCGATGGCCACAACCATGAAGTTAAATAAATATGAAAAGGGTAAAATAGTAGATCCTACACTATTTTCGAGGTATGATCGGATCACTACTGTACTTAACAGCAATGCCGTCCTAACATTCAATATAGCTAATGTCTATGTGCTTGTTTTCAGTCATGACCTAAAGAGTTTCATTTATTAGCTGTTAAACGGATTTTTCGATACTTAATTGGCACAATAGACTTTGGCTTGTGGTTTCCCATCGATAGTTCATTTGATTTGATCGCATATACCGATGCGGATTATGCTGCATGTATTGTTGATCGTAAAAGTACTAGTGGGTACTGATAGTTTCTTGGTGGGTGCCTAGTTTCATGGACTTCCAAGAAACAACATTCAGTAGCTCTCTCAATGGCCGAGGTTGAATATGTAGCCGCCGGAAGTTGTGGGGCCCAAGTACTTTGGATCAAAAATCAATTGCTTGATTTGAATGTTGAAATGAATAGTGTTCCAATTTTGTGTGACAATACCAATGCAATAAAATTGTCAAAAAACCCAGTTCAACATTCTAGGACAAAGCATATTGACATTCGGCATCATTTTCTAAGAGATCATGTAGAGAAAGGGGTCTTTGAATTGAAATTCATTGACACACACAATCAGTTAGCTGATATCTTCACAAAACCCCTAAACCAAGAACAATTCAGCAAAATAAGAAGAGAACCCGGCATGTGCAAGGGTGAGAGCATACATACCCAGGTTTGCACTTAGGTTAAGTGTTGCATATGTAGAGACGTTCACTTGCATAAAGAGTAGATTGCAATGCATAATCTGTGTGCTTATTTCTAGTTCCTTATGTGTAAATATCTCCTTGCATGCTTGAATGTATTTATACATAAAGCCCCTCCTTGAAAATTTTCTAAGGCCAAATATTCCTTGATTAAATAAATATGGACCTAGTGACCTCGGGATCTGAGGCATTTACTGAGGGGGAGTTTCAGAAAAGCTCCTAAAGTAGTTGTCTCAGAAGCATCACCCATTCCTTCTCTTCTCTACACAAGAAAGGGGGCAAGTGAAGTTTGCAAACAAAAAAAAGGGAGGTTGAAGGAGTTGATACACACAAAAAAAATAATGAAATTAGGGCTAGGCCGACCATTTTGGTCAACCGTCGCCCCGAGTTTGGTCGACCAAACCCGGGGAACTAGGCTGGCCAAACCTCGTCCGAACTCCTTCTTAAAGGGGCTCTCACCCCACTTCTCTCATTCTCTCAAACCCATTCACTCTCCCACTCCTTCTACAACCCTAAAACACCCCAAAATCCCTCTCTCAAGCCCTAAAACCTCCTCTTTCTTCCATCCGCACAAAATCCGGTGTGTTCATCATCGACTCGGGACGACATCTCCGCGACGGCTTGCGCAACCTTGCAACCATTCCCTGAGCTCCCGCTTGTGGAGAAGGTTCTTCCATCATCTCCTATGTGTCCTCCAATCTCCATCTTCTCCCACGGGCAGAGGTTTGCAGATCCAAGGGTTTCCACCTAGATTCTCTATTTAGATGGCGCCTAGACGAAGCTCTCAAAGTCTTACCGGTGGGAATCCAGTGCTCAGAGAAATGAGGAACAAGCTTCTCCCCCACAGTGCCCAACAGCACCTCCACGGGCACGGTAGATTCTCCCACGGCCGATTATCGACCCCCGGTTGGTCGATTTTGATTAGATGAACGAAATATTGCCAGATTTAAGTGCCGTTTTTGAAATACAAGATGGGTGGATTGATTTTATGACTAGATACTCCAGGTATTATCCTAGCCTTGTCGATGAATTTTATGGGCACCTGGATATGAGGAATG
This sequence comes from Amorphophallus konjac, assembly GCA_022559845.1. Classification (NCBI taxonomy): domain Eukaryota; kingdom Viridiplantae; phylum Streptophyta; class Magnoliopsida; order Alismatales; family Araceae; genus Amorphophallus; species Amorphophallus konjac. Next base: position 247,071,950 of record CM040119.1, read on the forward strand.
ACCGCTTGTATACGGTTGTCAAAGGAGTCGAAATTATGATCAATCCAGAGTTATTTAAGCGCGCCCTAGGAGTGTCTGCTAGGGGCGCCGATATGATTTTTGGTCATGGTTATGTTGAAGACACCTTTCTACTCATGACCTGCAGTGAATACATCCATGGAGTTAGTAACCTGATCAAGCTGGACGCCAACTATTTTTCGCCACTGCAGTGGATTCTACACCATATGTTCACCACCCTTATCTATCCTAAAAGGGGCAGCAGGGATGAGGTTAATGAAGTGCATAAATTTCTATTCTACCATGTTATGAATGGGAATCGGATCATCATGGGACGTCTGATGACGGACTTGATAGGGTCATGTCGAACACAAAGAAGGTGATCCTTGCCTTATGCCTCCCAGTTGACAGGGGTATTTCTTCATACTGAAGTTGGTTTGGCAGCAGAGGTGTTTATTCTAGTAAGACAGGATGATGTATATAATAAACACAAGATGTCGACTTTGGGTACTATTGGGGTCCTGATGGAGAGTTACACCGAGATGTTAGAATGTATGCAGAAGAATCATAAACTGAGAACGAGGAATAGGAGCAACAGCAACAACAGGAGGCTCAAGCCCCACCCCCGCCTCCAGTTCAGGCCGACGAGCAGCCACCTCCTCCTCAGTATGCGGCTCCGGATGTGCCGCCTCCATCACAATACTTTCACGGTGAGTCCTCTTCTCAAGGTGCTGGACAGCCATCTTGGGCAGACTTTGAGGGCGTTGTTGGGCGACTCACTAGCATAGAAACAAAGGTCGATACCTTTGGGCAGCAACTATCTACCTTTGGGAGCAACATTGATACATCTTTTGCCTCTATTGGTAATTTACTTGAATCAATGCACGGCCAGACCCACTCTTTGGCTACCATCACTCAGAACATGGCCACTCTCTCTACTCGCCATGAAGACACTCGCGAAGCCTTCCACACTACCTCACGTTCTCTCGTTGGCATCCAGCACCACATGATATCCCAGGATGACCACTTTCACTCCATCATCCATCATCTCGACAATGCTGGCCACGGCCCTCAACCTGGCCAAGATCCACCACCTTCTACAGACGACAACTAAGGAGCTTCTGTTTCATCTCTTTGGCGCTTGCTTTTGGGTCTTGCAGTTCATTCTTTTTGGTCCACTTTTCCTGTAACCCATCCCCTCTTTGATGATGACAAAGGGGGAGAAATAGCTAGTATAGGGCTAATATATATCTTATGCCTGCGTGTCAACTATTGTCTGTTTGTTTGCCATTTGGCATTTGTGAGTGTCATTTGCCATATTTGCATTACTTGAGTCTTTTGCATTGTGAGTCAGTGTCCATGTATTGTATTGTGAGTTAGTGTCCATGACCTATGTAATGATAATCTTAATGAATGAAATGGAGCACTTGGTTATGTCACGGCTATTAAATTCATTTCACTTCTTCATTCGGAGCTAGCAAATATGAAGGAATGAATGATTTGGTGTTTACAGAATGAATGGCTTGGCATTGCTTGATACTGGCTTCTGATTGGATTTAAATTATCTTGCGAGTACTATAACCATATGGGAGTTGTCAAGTATACAATGCGTTGATTTCAAGTTCTAAGTTTGGTTATCAGCACGCAAATGTATCTTTTGGTCTAGAAGTTTGTCATCATCAAAAAGGGGGAGATTGTTGAGTCTCTCCAGGTGATTTTGATGATAACAAAACCCTGGACGTGTTTTACCTCTCACGTTGTGCATACTAGCTAAAGGGGGAACACTAGAATACAATTAAGGCTAAACTCCATCATATCAAATGCTTCAAATGCTCAAGTCTTCAAAATGCATAAACAGAGTTCAAACGGACTTCACATAGATGCAAACATACTTCAATCCAATGGTTGATTATATAGATATGTTTTTCTTGGGCTAACAAATCTGTTTTGCAGGTTTTCCAGATTTCGGTCGACCAATCAAGCTTCGTCGGTCGACCAATTCTCCCAGGTTTCTGAACTCTGTAAATGTTACAGAGTTCGGTCGACCGATGATGGATTTTGGTCGACTGAAATTCCCAATGCTGAAAGTTTCAGGAAGTCACAGAGTTCGGTCGACCGACCGAACATTTCGGTCGATCGAACCCTTCAAGGTTGCCTTTGTTGACTTTGTTTCATGAACGTGTTCAAAGCCTCTTTCTTGGACTTTTTGGTCTAAAGATTCCCAACTTGCCTAAAATCGTGGATCTGGTTCCAAGCTTGTCCATTGACCATCCTAGGTCTTATAAAAACAACTCTTGGGCCAAGAAACCAAAATTGCCAAAAAAGGGATCAAAGGAATGCTGCCAAAGGGAAAAAGAGAGCTGCTACAACACCGCTGTGAATAGTGATCCGTCCAGAAGTTCTTCATCATAGCTAAAGATTTTCAAGATCAATCTGAAGCCAATCAACTGAAAATCAAGTGGAGAAGCAAGCTTCATCTAGAATCTGCATCATCTACTCAGGGGGAGCCTAAATCAGAAGTTTTTCATTTGTGTTTCTTCTTCTAAATTTCTTGAGCTTCATGTGTGTAATCTTCTAAATCTGTGAACATCAGTTTGTGTATGTGTGGATCGTTTCGGATCTACACTTGTTTGTGTGTGTGTGGATCATTTCAGATTTGCACTTGTGTATGTGTGGATTTACCCAGATCCGTATGTTTGTGTGTGAGGATCTTTTCATATCCATAGTTTTTACTGCTTTTACTGCAGCGTATGTGTGTGCGTTGTAGATCAAGTCATTGGATCGTGTTGGAGACTCCGTCTCTCTCCGTGTGTGTGTGTGTTGGGGTTTGTTCCCCATGTGTATGCAGGCGCCGACCTGCGTGTTGTTGGAGTTTGACTCCGTGTTGGGGATTTATCCCCGTGCTGGTTTTCCAGCAGTGAAGCCTCACCGGGTTTTGGTGAGGGGTGGACGTAGGTTGCCAGCGTTGCATCCGAACCACCTTAAAATCACTGTCTATTGTGTGGTTTGGACCATTTCTTCTACCCCCATTCTGTGTGATTGTTTGTATTTATTATTTTTCCGCGTTTGATCTTTTAGATCCAACATAATCGATCATTTCAGTAATAGATCTTTGGTATATCGAAAGGTGGGTTTGAATTGACAAGGCCAATCTTGTCAGGACGATAACACCTTGTGTGAGTAGGATCTTCGGATTCATACCTCCGCCTAGTACTGAAGAACTATCGTGGCGATAGATTTTGATAGATCTAATTTATAATTTAACAAATCTGAACTTCTCCATTGATGTTTCATCATATCATTTTAAATCAGGTGAAAGTTTTCTAAAATTTGTAATCATTCAATTCACCCCCCTCTTGGGTGTCATTGATCGCGGGACTTCACCCCCCCGTCCTAACCCTCTATCAAAGTGCCTCTAAGTTATCAAATAAAACAACTAACAAGTAAAATAAGTTGGAACAAGTCAAAGAATATATTGGGCTTCGAATTAAGGTTAAATAGGACTAGAATTAAGGCCTAGTTGGGTTGGTAATGTGTGTAATAAATCTAAAAGTTGAAATTTTCCCAAAACCCAAAGTCTAAATGGATTAAATGGGTAAAACCTAGCCTAATGGGCCTAAAACCACAATTAAACCCTAACCCACTTAGGGGAGCCGATTCATCCATGAAACCCTAGCCTAATTAGGGTTTAGAGGAAGTAGTGGCGTCACTAGATTGGGATAGGATCAGATTTTTCGGAGTGGGTTTCTATCCTAACCTAACTAGGGTTTCTAGAGAAAAAACCCCTATATAATCAACCCTAAGGTCCCTATGGCCGACCCTAGTACGTGCATGAAGGCTTCTGGGCGAGGGAGGATCGAGTGTGGAGGAGGAACTGAGGATTATTGGGGCGATCGAAGCACTCTTTGGATTTTCTTCTTCCTCTTCTTAGTTCGAATCAAAGGTAGGTTTTCTCTCATGCCTAACCTAAATAAAGAGTCTAGATAGATTAATTCGCATATTTAGATGATCATAAGTCTATTTTCCCCAATTTTTGTAGGCACATATGCTTGTATTTCATGATTTAAGCATGATATGTCTTGTTACTGCCGAAATGCCATTTCTGGTTCTGAACGCAGCCCTGACAGAGACTGTGTTCTTTGAACGTGGATCCCCGATAGAGCGCATTCATGATGAATTTTGTTTTAGTCATTAAATTATTTTATAAAGGATCACGGTGCCCCGATTGACCGCGTTAATAAGATCGTGGCCCCTTAAGAGAGCGCGTTCTGACAGAGGGTTCCAAAAATCCCTAGATCATTTTTTGCATGTTATTTCGATTAATATGGTGTCAAAGGGCATGCTTTGTATTTAATAATGTCATCTGAACCCATTTGATGTTTAGGTGAATAATGAAGAAGATTAACTCTTTAAAGTTTCTATTATTCTCCCTTTTGATATCTTAAATTTCCCTTACTTCCATGTTGTTCAACATGTTTAAAGGAGTAACTTTAATACAAGTAACTCATGGAATGTCTCTCCTACTTACTTATAACATCTCCACATGAATTGAAGTGTTGATTGGTGATTTAACGATTAGATAGAATTATATATTGTTTTATTTGAAGCTCGTGTCACCCCTGTGACATTGATCTACTGTACTAATGTTTTTCGATGTTTTCCAACACCCTAATTCTTGGTGAAGTTAGAACCCTCTACCGGATACTCTTTTCGTCAGACTGGAACTTCTTCATCAAGGCCTTCATAAGACTCTGCGAGACTTAGATTCTGACAAGGATGTTGAGTTGGTTGTACAACAAAAATCTTGAAAACACTAAGAATCTCGTCCTACATATAAAAAAGGGTTCAACCAGCCTTTGGAATGGCAGAACGAGGTTCTATCTAAAGTATGTCCTGTTTGTTCTGAACGCGGCTTGCACAAAGATCGCGTCCAGCTTCTAGTTAGAGATGATGGATGACCCAGAGACCGCATTCTCTTTAAAACCTGTTGATTGAATGTGGCTACTGCCTAGACCGCGTTATCATGATCACGGTTGAAGAGGGGTGATCTCGCACTGTGTCCTAAGCCACATGATACTGGATGAACATGTGTCATTGTTACCACGATTGAGGATCTACAAAGAGGGAAACGGGTCAGAGGAGCCCAGGGTTGAGACCTTGGGAAAAATCCTCTGATGCTTAAGTTAGCGAAGTGATAGAGCGTAGGTGGAAAGGGAGTAGGAGAAAAGAGATGGTGGATGACCCAGAGACCGCATTCTCTTTAAAACCTACTGATTGAATGTGGCTACTGCCCAGACTGCGTTATCATGATCACTGTTGAAGAGGGGTGATCTCGCGCTATGTCCTGAGTCACACGATCATGGAGGAACCTGTGTCATTGTTACCACGATTGAGGATCTGGAAAGAGGGAAACGGGTCAGAGGAGCCCAGGGTTGAGACCCTGGGGAAATCCCTCTGATGCTTAATTCAGCGAAGTGATAGAGCATAGGTCGAAAGGGAGTAGGAGAAAAGAGTGAAAGGCACGAGATCGCTCACCACCAGTGGGTGTGATGTTGAGTACTCATGATCACCTCTTTCCACTATCGGGGGGCTTTCCTTGGTTTATATAGTACTTTCCTCCATTAGGGAGCTCGGAGAAGCCGAAGAGTATAGGGGGCGTTATTCCGCCATTTTGGGCCCAGCTGTTAAGTCTCCCCTTTCATCGACTCCCGATCTTCCCTTGTTCAGTTACGCTCGGGCATCGCTTGGGCTTTTCCTACTCAATGGTTGCTCAGACTCTCGGACTGAGGGGCCGCCTAGGAAGTATTGGTCTGAACGACTTTGGGCTTTTAAGATAAGTGGGTCAGTTATTGGGGCTGTCGCTTGGAGAGATCAGCCTATTTGGGTCAGGTTAGACCTGGTTGGGCCGCTCACAATCGTATGTTCAATGGGCCGCTAATTTACCTCTCTCCACTTGCCCCATACTCCCGAGCTTAGTGACTTGGCTTGGAGAGTAGAATATGTTTGGGTAGCATTTGTGGCTCGGTTGGGGATCGACCATTTGTGAGTTGTCCCGGGTTCGAAGCTCAGGGGCCATCTGTGTGGCTGTCTTGGTTCGAAAAGATGAGGGCCCCGGTCGTGGCAGCATCATGTTGGCTCGGCGGTGTATTGGCCGATTGTGTTTAGGGGCTGAAGATACGAATGTCCTGTCGCATGGGGGCCTAAGCCTGATGATGATGTGCTACTTTAGGGCTCGAAAATCACCCATCTCGGAGTTCGAAACGTTGCATCGGTGGCACTTGGGATTGCCTGGCTCTTTATAAATAAAGGCTTGTGCTTGTGCCTTAAATTTCCTCTACTTAGGGTTTTCCTCTTCGTGCCTGCAAGTTCAAAAGAGAGTTCATGCACCAGATAATCAGCCAGAGGGGGCGGACGATCGTAGAGGCTTTTGCAGAGTTAGCGGAGATCACTGTGGAGGCCGTCCGTCAGCTTCCCCCTCCAGTTAACTCATCTGATTCTGGTGTCCCATCTTCGTCTTCCCTTTCTTCCATGGCGGACCATGATGTTGAAGCCGACATCCAGGAGTTCGAGCAAGGCACAGTAGGCTCAGAGCCTGCGTCTGAAGACCATCCTCGAAGCGAACTGATAGAATCTACGGTGAAGGAGATTGAGATTCACTTCAGGTTGCCTTGGCGGTATTTCTTTTCTCTGGACAAACCCCATGAGTCTTGCCTGGGCACTCGCTCGGGCATGTTCTGTATATTTCTTCTGGCTTGGAAGTGCGGCTTCCACCTTCCCCTCCACCCCTTTGTTGTCGGGATTCTGAAGTTCTACCGACTAGCTCCTGTCCAGCTGGTTTCGAACTCCTACACCTTCATTTTTTCTTTTCTCGCTTTTTGTGGCTCGTGCGGCGTTGCCGCTTCTTTAGCTCTTTTTCACGCCTTCTTCAAGCTGAAGGAGCACGCCCATGCCAGGAAGGGCTTATTTTTTGTTCAGGCGAGGAGAGGGAGGAGTTGTGTGACTCTCTCCCCTCGGGTTTCCTCGCACAAGGGGTGGAAGACTCAATTTTTCTGGGTGGGATTCACCAAGGTGGGCTATATGTGGGATTTCCATGTTGAGTCAAAACTTCAACCAGTTCTTCCTGAGAAGCCTCCAGTGATCTCCCCGGAGTTGGAGGAGGATATCCAAATTCTACAGGATAATCATCGATCAATCACCGAGCTGTTGACTCCGGCCTTCGTCGAAGGCTTTTCTCGCTAGGCGCTGCCTGATGGTAAGGATCTCAGAACCCTTTGCTGCATGTTGTGGAACCCTTGTTGACGAGATGCCTTTTTGGGAAACAGACGCGAGTCGTGGCGAGGATGAGGAACCGTCGCCAGAGCCGGAGGTCACCGAGCGAATGGAGGCCATAGTCTAAGATGCGCCTAGGGATCCTGAGGATCCCTCTTCTACCCGAGATAAGGCCAAACAGGTGGCTCGGGAGGATGAGCCGGGGCGATGGGGGTCCAAACGGAAAGCTCCAGGAGCGCCACTGCTGTTGGGGGCGATGAAAGACCTGACCACTGAGAAGAGTAGGCGGAAGAAGACGAAGGTCCCTCCTTCAACGGGGGAGTCTCTGGCCAAGGGTACCCATTGCTCAGGCTCGTTAGTTGTCAGGCCGGAGAGACACGAGCCGGTCGAGGAGGTCACCACCGAGTCTGCGGGGGTACAAGGAGCGGAGGTCGGCTTTAAGGTTTCAACAGAGCCTACGGGGATGCGTAGGGAAGAGGTTGGTACCGGGGTCCCAACTGGGCCGAGCATTGCTGTGTCGAGCTCGGGAGTCGCTAGGGGAGATATCCCCGTGCACATTCCACCTCGGAGGAGTTCTACTTCGTAGCAGGGGCTGTTTGTCATTCACGCTTCCCTGTACCAGCGTTGCCTAGAGCTGGAGTCCCCGTCCATCCAGGAAGAGTTTCGGCGATGCCCCCCTTCGATGCTCCTCAAGAGGGTGATGGAGGGTGGCTTGTTCATGGCCCAGTTAGGGGCAGAGATCGCCGGTCACTGGATGAAGATGGAGAGCAGCGAGATGGCTCAGCCCAAAGGTCACGCTGAGTCCGACCGGAAGGCCGAACAACTGTCCTCCGAGCTTGGGGTCCTCCAGAAGGAGGTGGTCTCACTCTGGGCGTAAGATCGAGCGCATCAGGAGGGCATGTGGTCTCTGTCCGAGCAATTGTCCCGAGCTCGTCATACTGCCAAGCTAAAAACTCGCCTCCCAGAAGAGGAGCACCAGTCCCATGTATCGAGCTCGAGGCAGTGGGAGGCCGAGCGGGATGAGCTCAGGAACCGTCTCCTGGAAGCTGATCAAGAGAGGGAGGAGGCCGAGGTAATATGGGCTGAGGCCGAGGCGAAAGAGGCTGAAGCTGAAATGAAGCTGGCCGAGATCGAGGCAAAGTTGGCCGAGGTCGAGGGGAAGTAGGCCGAGCTTGAGGCAAGGGAAGCAGAGGCTGAGGTAAGGGCCGTCGAGTGATATTTGAGCTTGGAGGAGTATCTAGAAGCCTCAAAAAATAGTGCCTTTGCTTACTACGAGTCGGGCTATCACGGGAGGCTGCGGAAGGGCTTCGCCAAAGGCTTCAATCGGGCCATCAGGGAGGCCTAACAACAGGTTTCGAATGAACTCATATTTATTCCCGATGAGCGGTATGACTCAGATGAAGGGGGCTCGACTCCTCCCTCTTCTACGGCATTGAGTGGCGAGGATGACAGCGAGGATAGTTCCGCTCCCAAGGTTGAGGGCTCTACGAGCCAGACTGCCTCGGGATCGCACGCGGCCGAGATAGTTCCCACACAGGTGGGGTCCGTGTCTTGGTTGGCCGTCACCGAGGGAGCCGAGGATGGGCCACACGTGACTGTAGGAGTGGGACCGAGCGCTGCGGGACTTCCGACTACCAAGCTTCTAGTATGATCGCCGACCTCCCCTTCTTCTCCCATCTCGATCGATTAGGCAATATTTGCTTTACTGGCCCTTCCTCTTTTTGTACAGGGGCCTTTTTTGGAAACTTCATCACATATTTTCTTTTTCTTGGAGTATAATGGCAGTACGTTTCAGAGCGTACTCGAATGCTTCTTGCCGTGTTTGACTGAGTTTGATCTCTGCAGTCGTCGATAAATCAAATATTTCATCCTATCCTTCCGTCGAAAAATCTGGTCATATGTCGATCGGTTGATCAAAAAGGTGCTTTTCTGGCACTTCTCCGTCTTTTGGCACTTTAACTTACCTGTCCTTTCACGTATTCCTGTAGAGAGATTATAATGATCGGGGGGCGTAATTACTCCTCGGGGAGGTATTCGCCTTCACTTCCTTGCGTGTTTTCGAGGGGAGGTTCAATTAAGGCAAGTGGTTCCCCCTCCGGCCTATAAAAAGGTCCCAAAGGGGGCCTCTTCCTCTTCACACTGCAACAAGGGCTTTGCGGAGTCTCCTACTCTTCTTTCTCTCTATGGTGAAAACTGGTAATGCCTTCTCTTCCGTTGCCATCCTCTGGTGGAATATGGAGGCTGATGTTGATGAAGGCTTTGGCGGTGGTGTCTAGGCGACTTTGGCATAGAAGAATGGATGGTGAATGGCAAGCGACGTACAAGAAGGGATGGCGCATGGCGACATGCTCCCTCCTGACCTCTGGACCGCTACCCCTATTTAGGAGGAAGGTAGAAGTAGAAGGAGTCCGAGAGAGGGAGGGCGTTTAGCGCTATGGCCTTGCCTTGCTCCTTCCTCAACTCTTCGGATCCTCCTCTCCCCCTCCTTTTTTTATTTCACTCTTTGGAGGATGCTTGCTTGTTGCTCCTCCTCTTTCCTTGTTCGCACCACTCAAAGGGTGCTTGCTTTTTGTTTCTTTTTTGCTCGCACCATCTTTTGTTGGATTTGTTCTACTCCCTCTTCCAAAGAGTTTGTAGAGGAGGCCTTCTCTTATTTTCTGGTGTCCGAGCATATTTTCCTTTTCTTTTCCTTCCTACTGATACCATCTCCTCCGTGGTCAAGGCGCTCTAGGCGGGAATTGTGGAGGACACACGCCAACCTCTCTGATGCTATAAATAGAAGACTTCTCCATCTGGAGAAATCGATCGTGCAAGAAGATCTGTGTGTGCTATTGAGAACAGAAGAAAAAGAGAGAGTGCAACAGAGAAGAAAAGAAACGATCCAGAGAGAAGAGAAAAAGATAGTTGAGTGAGAGGAGTCTGAGAGACTTTCTCTGAATGATTGTTCATCAGTTTCTTGGTTCAGATACCAGAACTGAGATTGCTCATTATGAGCTACATTCCATTTGAGATATCTTATTTTTCATTTGTCTCTGTTTTGTTTTTTGAAACCTTGTTTTCAAGCTGTTAGTCAGCAGAGCTAAGCTGTATTGCTCAGCGGGCAGAGGAGGATTCCTCTGGACGGGTTAAGCTGTAGTCCCCAGTGGTTGGCAAAGCTGTAATGCCCAGCGGTCAAGCTGTTAGTCAGCGGTTGTAGGAAAGCTGTAAGGCCCAGCAGTTGAAGCTGTGAATCAGTGGTTGAAGCCACATTCCAGGTTGGAGTGTGGGGTGGACGTAGATCTCGGGTTTGAGATCGAACCACCTTAAAAACTTCCTGTCTCCTGTGTGATTGCCGTGTGAATTGTTGTGCATCATGATCATTTCCATTATACGCTGTAGATGCATGCTTAGGTCCGTTTAAGTTCAGATATGCTATAATTGGATTTCTGTGACTGCTCTCTCTTACATTTCTGCTGTCCAGCAGTAGTTTGTTTTATTTCCGCACTAGAAACTGTTGCAATATATTTTATTGGGTGACTGATCTATTCACCCCCCTCTAGATCGTTCCTAGACCCCCATTATAAACTTGCTCCTCCTCCTCCTCTTAGTAGACATTCCTCGAACACGGACCCGCCTAGTGTGGGCTCGGACCTTCATGCTTCTTTGTTTGAGATATCTCCTCAATTAACGGGTCCACCTGGTAGATGGCCAGTCCCGACTATGAACATGCAGCCTTGTCGGGGCAGTTGCCCCTAGACACCCAGTGCTAACAACAGGCGGACATCCTTGAACAGGTAACTCCTCAGAATGATAAACATCATGAAACCATCGAGTCTTGTTACTTGGCACTAGAAGCATGAAGTTCAGGGACTCCACTCGGCGATCAGCCTTGAAGCACAGCTCTCTTGATAGAAGCAAAGGACGGAATTAAGGGAGATCAATGCGCCGTGTTGGCATGGCCGGGTTATGAATAAACTGAGGGAGATTGCCTAGAAAGTGCAAGATGTCCTCAAAAAATCTTGAGAATATGGCAAACTACCCCTTGAACAAGGAATCCATTAAGCTCTTGGCGACTATATGAGTTAGCACAACCCGAGTAGAGAACCCCTTTTGGCCAGTCATCTGAACAGCAATAGAGCGAGAGGTAATAACAGCGTCAATTATGAAACCTCCGGCGAGCAAAGAGATGGCCATCGGCCTTGCTAGAGAAGAAAGTGGCACAAAGGCAAGGGAACTTTTCTTAACAACCGTCATAGGCAGTGGAAGCTCATCATTCCCAAAATTGCTCGGGATCAAGATACGGATCAGCATCCGATAGATAAAATCATGAATCTTGAACTGCATAACCGGTGCCAGATCCACCTAACTTGACTTATCATCTTCCTAGGGACCTGACCCTAGGGGCACCAAAGGTAGCACACACCCACTCCGTGAGGTGGAAATAGAAGGCAAAGTGGAGATGGTAGGCTTGAAAGGCGAAGGAGGAAGTGTAGGTGAAGGTGCTGTCGAGGGTAATGGTGTAGCTTGCTCAAGCTCAGGCGAAGACAATGATGGAGAAGGTGGTGATGTTGGAGATGGGATGGACAAAGGCAGTGGCGACGGAGGTGATGCGGGCAATGGGGGCGATGATGGAAATGGTGCCGGCAAAGAAGATGGTGATGGCAAAGGTGAGGAGGCACACATTGCCCACCATCGGCACGCAGAGATGACATGTCGGGCGACGTTCGGAGCGGAAGCAGGGGTGGCAACGGGAGTGAAGGAAGGGGTAGAGGTACCCGCCTGAGGAGAGGCTTGGGTAGGTGGCGGCGATGGAGCCGGGGTAGGAGATGGCGACGGGGTAGGTGACGACATAGTTGAGGGAATGGGTGATGGACTAGGCGACGGAGCGGATGATGGAGCGGGTGCAATGCTAGACGAAGAGGAATCACAGGGGTGCCCCTGGTCTTGCAGTGATGGAGACGGCTGCTTGGGAGGCGCTTCTTACTGTTGCTTGCTACGGAGATCTAAAATAACTTTATGTATGGCGGCCCAATCAATCCTCTTCTTGTTCTCCATATCATAACAAATCCTTGGAACTCGGGGCAATCCTCGACCAAATGCCCCTACTGGCGGTAAAACTCATAAAACTGAAGCATATTCCCGACCGCGGGTTGGCAAGGCACAACCGAAGGGAGTTGCAATGCGTGAGTGGCCGTCAAAGCCCTGAAAAAGTCAGTGAAACACTCCAGCAATAGAGGATAAGAAGGAGCCCACTTCGAGCAAGGTGGATGCCGCAGAATTCGGGATGGAGGAGACAGTTGTGGAGAAGGAAGTGAAGGTTGCGTAGGCAATGGTGTGCGGTGACTAGTGGAGGCACTAGGCAGAGACGCATGTGGAGCGGGATGTGGAGGTATGTAATGGACGGCATCCACCCTCTCAGGGTATGAAGTTCCTTTGATAAGGGGAGATGGAGTCGGATGTCGGTATGCGGGGGTGGAAGGCTGACTCGTGGATGGTTGGCTTGTGGGAGCAGACGGGTGTGCAGAGGGTTGGTATGCGGGAGGCTGACTCATGGAGGGATGGCATGTGGGAGCGGACGGGTGCGTAGGAGCGGAGGGTTGACTCGTGGAAGGCGAGTAGTAAACGGTGGATGTGGATGGCGAGGCATATATGGAGGGTTGTTGTGCGGGAGTGGTGGACGCGGATGGCAAAGTGTATGAGGACGTGGAAGATGGGGAAGACTCGATGTCAAGGGAATCTTGAAGTTGTTGGTGAACAAAGCGGTCTCGACTATAAAGTTGTTGCCAGCAGGTGACGTCATTCAAGGCTAAGATGAATCGATACTTGGGCGTTGCATTATAAATGAGCATCTTGATCTGCTCTCGCTCCGGAATGTGCCCCGGGACTTGCTCAGCAAGGCGATGCCAACGGTTAGCAAAGGTGGAGAACTCCTCTTCAGGCTTCATCTTCTCGTGGGCCAGATCCACCATAGAACACTTGGGCCAAACCTGGTCCTGAAACTACTGAATGAACTTCTCTTGAACGGCTTGAAAATTCACAACTTGCTCTTGCGGCAATGAGAAGAACCAACCCCGAGCCAGGCCTTCCAATGACAGACCAAATAGATAAGCCAACAAGCATTGTTCGTGTCAAAATTGGACCGACTCATAATAAACTCCTTCAAGTGCACGTACGTGTCACCAACTCCACCATAACGGTGATATGCGGGGATTTTGGAAGATGGCAGAAGCTGAAGATTTTGAAAAGTGGAAGGAACACTTAAGGAGGGTTTGGGATCGATTCGGCATTGGAGTTCATCAAGCTGGTGTTGGGCTTGAGAAATCATCTCCTGGGTAGGGAGAGATCGAGAAGGATATGGGCCAGCTTGAGCAAGAGGTTGTGATATGAACCAGGAATAGGGTAATGGGTCGGATAAGAGGATCCGGGCTGAGAAGAAGAAAAGCCCATTCTAGGAGTGGAAGGGTACATGGGCTTAGAAGGAATATGAGCGTAAGGACCCATTGGGCCAGCGGCAACATGGGCAGAAGGAGGAGGCCCATTAGGATGAAATTTACAATTAGAAATCGGGCCAGCATAAAAAGGAGAGGAAGGAGGCCCATTATGAGAAGAAGGCCTATTAAGATGATTTGCAATAAGATGTTGGGCCTGGGCCGAGTCTATTTGGCGAACAAGGTATGATAGATGGGTCATGAAATTAGCCTATTTCTCAGATAGATCAGAGGGACCACGGGAAGATGGGCCCAAGTGGGAAGAGGATTCCAAGCGGGAATAGGAATAAGACTGGGAAGGATAAAGATGCATGGGATGACGATGCTCCATGAGAGCTAATGGAGACTTAATACAAGGAGGGAAGCAAGGGCTTAATGGGCCTGAGAATAAGAAGGGGGCTGACCCATAGGGGAAGAGACGGTCCTGGGGAGACCGCTAATGGATAGAAACGGCCCAGTAGGGACTACTACTAGACTCTGAGACAGACGGGCGGACAGACTAAGATAACACAAGGGGGGGACTATGCAAACAGATGAGACAAACTAGATGATGAGGGAAATGCAACACACAAAATGTAGGGATTTATGCAAAGAATGCAAAACAATATGAACACACAACACAATATGCAAGGGGGTTTCACCAAAGTCAAACAAGTTGATATGATCGTTAAGTCATTTTGGAGTTTCAATGGACCATTTAATGTTTTGAATTAAGAATAATTCCCCCAAGATAGGTATCCTATGGGAATAAGGTCCAAACTTTGGGTTGACTAGGTTTAACTCCCTCTCACGTATGCAAATGCAAGCCTAAGAGGTGGAATGGTACAATTGGCTCGGCGTCCGTATGAGAATCCACGGCTCACAGGGACTTACGGAGGTCCCAGATAAGATCACCTAGTCGACCCCAAGGAATATGGAGGCGAGAGGATCACTTACCAAGGAGAAATGCAACTATTCTATCCAATGCATGGTCCTATGTGCACCGGAGTGCATGCAGAAATCTAGCATAAAAGTGTAAAATGAAGGCAAGATTTAATTATGCAAACACAATGATATGCGTGAAAACAATATATGAAAATGAAGATAATACGAAGGACAGCCAGGCAAGACCAGAAAAAGACTCAATTAGAATCCGGAAGGCAATTAAATCATCAATGCAAAGCGTACCTGTGAGTCTACCCCTAGACCTACATGCAGATTTTATGCATAAAACCCGAAAATGGAGACAAGATTTAACTATGCAAACATGACACAAATAATGCAAATGATATATGGAATGAAAGACAATACAAAGGGGAACAATATGGAAGCAAGAAGCAAGCAATCAGATCTCAGGAAGCCAATCAAATCATCGACCAAAGACATGCCTGTGAATCTATCCCGGGACCTACCTGCAGACTTTATGCAGAAAACTCAAAAATGAAGACACCATTAAACTATGCAAACATGACCCAAATGATGCACATGATATATGGATGGAAAGACAATACAAAGGACTACAGAACAGCTCCAAGAACAGAGCTATCTGACCTCTGGAGGTCCACTAAATCGCCCAAGAAAGACGCCCCTGTGAGCCTGCGCGCAAACCTGCCAGAATCACAAAGTGGTCTACCAGATGACCGTTTTTAACACCCTTGCGGTCTAGAGGTAGACCGCAAGGCCAGCAGAAAGGCCCTGGCGGCCCAGTGACGACCGCTAGGCACATCTAGCGGTCCTGGAGAAGACCATAACCCCCTGACAAACCCGAAAACAGCCAGAACAGTAGGAAAATGGACAAAACTCTATCAAAACATGCATATGAACACACCAAACTTGCAAGAGAGCATGAATAATGTGATGGGCACAAGGTGTCCCACCGTGATCGCCAAAAAATAAGGTTGTAGATGATTTATTCACCCGTCCCCGAAACTATGCAAGTAACATATAAGCATGAACAAGCATGAAAGTATGAACAAAGGGGTGATAAAGATATAGAAATACTGACCATGATCGCCACCAAGGGTTAATAACGCCAAAGAGATTGAAAAGAATAGTGCAACGACGCCATGTACCTTGGAAAAGGATGAAGACTTGATCGTGCTTGAACAAAGAGGTACGGGAACCGATGTGGATTACACCTCCTCTCCTTCCAGCCGGCTAGAGGAAGAGGGCCTCACGTCCTATGCATTCTCCTCCTGTAAAACAAAGATCAAACCACAAGAGAAAAACCCATTAGAATATGAGTGTAGTATCAATCCCGGAGTGACAAAATAAGGGTAAAGATTGAGGGAGAACGCACCGGGTGAGGGTTTTTAACTCCTGTGGAAGGGTGCAAAATATAGGCGTGTGTGTTGTGATGAGAATAAGACAAGTAGAGAGAAAAATCACGCAGCACAACTGCAGGAAACGTGCATGCAATATGAAGAAAAGTGCAGATAGAGTGTAGAAAATAGAGATTTGTGATGATTTGTGAAATTGTGAGAAGAATAACTAAGAGTAGATAGAGAGTTAGACAGCCCTTGAGCGTAGAAATCAAAGACAAGACTTCCCTCTTCAAGCCAGGGTCGAAGAACTGAGTAGACGGTGTAGCATGGCTTCGCCCCGAACCAAGAAAGAGCCCCCCGTCACACTGCGAACTGGGCAGGTTTAAATAGAGTTGTAGGAATCGAGAAAGTTCTCCCTCAGATTTAGGAGATAATTCTTCGAAATAGGAGTCCTAGATTGATGAAATATGGAGATAATAGTGGGATAAAGCCCCCAAGAGGGATTAAAATCGATAAAAGAGGATTATCTCGGAGAGAATAGATCAAACAAGGTCTCTAAGGAGTCCACGGGTGAAGAAATCGGAGTTCAGGATGTTTTGGACTCTCTGTCTAGCAAACGGTCTATCGCAGGACCGCTAGGGAGCCAAACGGTCATGGGAAGACCGCTAGGGTACCACCAAACGGTGTAGGGAGGACCGCAAGGCTTTAGAGGGTGAAACGGGGCAAAATGTGCACTATTTGGGGGGTAGCAGTCTTGGGAAGACCGCCACCATCACCTAGCGGTCTTCCCAGGACCGCTAGGCTGATGGAAGAACTTTTTTTTTTGGGTAGGACGTGGTCAATTTTGTAAATTGGAGAATATCTCGAAAACGGTGTAGAACCGGCGAAAGGTGTAGAAGAAGAAATTGTAGATAACGAAAAATTGACCAACTTTCATGAATGGAGCAAGATGAGACGACGAGCAAAAGAGGGAGACAATAGGGCGAGAACAGAGAAAAACACTGGTTTCGCGGGTGAACAGTGTAGTGCGCCGGAAAAATGAAAATAACTTGAAAACGGTGGAGAACTGACTAATGGCGTAGAAGAAGAAAATATAGGGATTTAAAAAATGAACAACTTTTGTGAAAGGAACCTAATGAATATAGGAAAATAAGGGATGAAAAATGGCTGCATTCAGGACTGTGTAGTGAAAGGGGTCGAATGCTTGATGGAAGTCGACCTAAATGGGCCGCAAGTCTACTTGGAAGGTCGGAAGTTGATAAAATAAGCCACAGGGCTCTAAGAAATCATGATCTCCGAAATCTAAAGGCTAGGGAACAATGAAATGGGCTCGAAATCTATCCAAAGAAGGCTCCAAAATAATAGTTAATTGGGGACATCAAAAATGATGAATAAGAGAAATGACGCAACTTGCGGGCTAAAAATGGGTGTCAACAATGATCATTGCAGCTCTCGTAACTTTCATGTGGTTTGATTGGACGGCGAGGACCACTCGAGGCCTGTCGGCAGCGTTTGATTGGACGGCGAGGAACGCTACGCAGGTGGCCGACTGGATGTCTCTTGGGCGAGTGGTGACCGCCCGAGTAGAGAGGGACTCAGCGTACTACACTGCGTATGCTAGACACTACCGGGACCAGGTGTTCCGGGGTGCCCACCGACCGGTACGACTTCTAAACTCAAACTCTATCTATTATGCTTATGATTTCTATATGATGATGCACTGACACTCGAACTTCTAAATGCAGATTGACCCTGAGGGACGACTGGCAGAGCTGCAGGGGCTCCTGCAATCCACCATCAGGGAGCGGGACGAGGCCCAACAGGCCTTGGCCTTACTGGTGAGTTTTCTAAACCCTAAACTCTCTAAATTATGCAAATGCTTATGTTTATGATTATGCGTGTGACTGATGGAGCTTTGGATGCAGCATGCTGAGGGGGCCCAGTGACAGGGGGCCGATGCTCCTTCTTCTTCTTCCACTCAGACTCCTGTCGATCAGGCCGAGCGGGAGGCCGACTTCACTCGGATGGTAGTGCGGGCCAAGGCGGCCGAGGTGGCGCTCATCGAGAGGGTACGCAAATCACAACACTTTCCTTGTTATTTATGCTTGTATATGAAATGTAATTGAATGACAATGATACGTGCATGCAGACATCCGAGCTGACCCTGCTGAGGGCAGAGCTGGAGCAGAGCCGGGCAGCTGCTCGGGAGGAGGCGGCGCACTTGAGGTAGGAGACCGCCCGGCTGTGAGAGGAGCTCGCATAGAGCCGACCAGCTGACACTATTGAGACGGCGCTCCTACGAGCTGAGGTTGAGCGTCTTCGAGCCAGCGCTACCGAGGCGGAGTGCTACAGGACCGAGGCCGAGTAGGCCCAGCGTCAAGTCTCGAGGCTGGAGGGCCAGGTGGAGATCCTCCGGGAGATGAGCCAGAGGTCGAGGAGCGGCGCTCCAAGAAGGACCCATGGCTCTTTCAGGACTTACTTGACGGGTTCCTCTGGCAGGCAGAAGAACGAGGAGGACGAGAGACGGCGCCGCCGTCGAGATGAGGTGACTTCTCCGATGGTCCCACCATCGAAGAGGTTGGAGGGAGGAGGCGACATCGACCATCAGGAGGGAGGGGGGCAGGCTTGACTCTTGTACTTGTTACTCTACTCTGCACATATGATATGATAGTGATATGCCTTTTTTTTATTTCTGATTTTGTGGATGTATGAAATGTATGAATGAATGCAAATGACTGACACTGACTATGAGTACGACACGAGTGAGACGGAAACGGGTGAGAGAGAGAGACACGACACGAGTGAGCGGGAGGGAGCCGAGTGTGAGAGAGCGAGAGGCCTACTCAGAGTGAGAGAGAGACGAGTGTGAGTGAGATGAGTGACGCCAACTGAGTGAGATGAGGGACGCCGACTGAGTGAGATGAGGGATGCCCACTGAGTGAGATGAGGGAAGCCGACTGAGTGAGATGAGAGACGCCAATTGAGTGAGATGAGGGATGGACATGACTACTAGCGACACAAGTGCAAAACGGATTGAATGAAGGCTTCAGATGGGTAGAACGGTTCCCAATGGGCCGCCTAAGGATATAGACGGTCACCATTTAGACCGTACTGAGGGAAGATAAACGGTCCTCTGGCCACCGTTCAGGAAGTAGGACGGCTTATATACAGCCGCTCAATGATAAGAACGGTCTTTCTCAGGACGCTCAAACTTCAGCATTTGAATTCTCTGGAAGATTATAAACGGTCCACATAAGACCGTGCAATGAGATAGATGGTCTATCGTGAGACCGTCCAAATGGACGTCCGGCGAACTTGAATGGGACTTTCCTGGAGAGTCCTTAACCCGAGGGCAAACCACTTTAAACCCATCCAAACCTCATCTTAACCTGCCCTAGACTTATCCAACCCCGATCTCAAGAGACCTAGGCTTCCTAACAAGCTCTATAAGTAGGAGGGGGAGCCTAAATTCGTGATTCACATATCCTCCTCCTTCTAAGCCTTGAAACTTTTGATATTCATCACCAAATCATCATGAAGAGGGCCCTAGAGGGGAGTTCCATGGAGGGAGCATCTTTGGAAGGGCCAAAGTCGGCCAGGAAGGAGCGGGAAGTGTTCCAACGACTGACCGCGATCCCGCGACACCTCAGCTCAAGCCCTCTGAGAGAAGTAAGCTAATCATGATTTCATTCAATTCTTTCATTTACTTACATGTTTTCCCTTTCTCTCTCTTTTCTTCCATCTTCTTTCTTCCTGCCTCAACTTCTCCCTGGCCCCAGGCGGTATTCCACCTTGAAGTGGTTGGCTCCCATGGTCTGCGTCTTGCCCCTAGGAGTGACATCTATTCTAAGATCTTGGCACTTAAAACCTCTTCTAGTGTTAGGTCAGAACTACCCAAAGCTTTCTCTTGATTGGCACAGTATCTCAGCCTTGGTGGAAATCTGGCACCCACAGACCCATACATTTATATTCCCATCATTCGAAGCCACTATCCTACTGGAGGAGGTAGAGACCTTCTTCTCCTTACCCAGGTCCCAGGTGGGAGGGGAGGATTCAGTGTGTCACACCGTTGCCCCTGTAGATCCCAGGCTCATCTTGGGAGGGTTCATACCCGACAGCAGGGATGTCCATACCTTCATAGGCCTGCGTCAGATTCACCTTCTTCCTCTTAGCCAGTGGGTAGTTGAGCATTGTAGAAACAGGTGTGGGTGGGATGAAGCCATAGCTAAGGCTACGTCCATCTGCTTGTACAGGGATATCTTCTTTCCTTCAGTTGACCATGTGCTAGAGATTCCCCTTCTTTGTACCATTAGCGGCCTATGGCAGGGTCTTTCTATCTCCCAAGCCATCCTTGCTTACTTGTACGAGGGCCTTACCTCAGCAGCCTTAGGAGGACCTCTCTTTGGTTGCATGATCCTTCTAGAGTGTTGGATGGGTGTCAGGATGAAATTCATTTATAAGGAGGATGTCACTTCAGCTAGCAGGATCTTCGGGAGCCACCTCCTCTTCTTCATAGGTGGCGCATTCGGGTTCTCTCCACAGGTAGAGTGTAGGACAGCTGAGATGAAGGCCAGGGACGAGTGGCGACTGTACATCAACAGATTACCCCTAGACTGGTTCGTGATGCGCCCGGACTTCCTCTGCGACACCACTATCAGAGTTCCTAGGAGGCCAGGTTTGGACCTGAGGCTCGTGAGCGACACTGCGCTGGCGATGTACAGCCCGTACCGGTGCTACCTACATGTTGGACTACCCCAGACTGTTCTACCGGCACTACCCCTCCTTCCTGCACTACAAGCGAGGAGGATCGGTACAGAGGAGGACGAGCAGGTGGTCAGGAGTGCCCTGATCATGTGAGAGGTGAGCAGGGTGCTTACCCTACCAACAGAGGTTGCAGAGATTTCGGCGACACGCCAGGCATATGTTAGAGAGTTGAGAGAGATTCATCCCCGCGGGGATGCCTAGCAGAGGACTGAGTGATTTTCTTTCCTTTCATGATGGTATTGATGTAGAGATTTGATGCTTAGAGAGTTTGATATGTGAATGAATAGGATTGATGATTTGGTTGGTCTGAGTTTGGGCTTTTCCTTGAGTGAATGACTTTAGAATGTACGCGGTCACGGACCGGCTGTATCTTCAATCTTCCACCTGCCCCTGTGTACACATAAACAAAGAAAACAGATCAAATCTGTTTTAGGCTTAACCCCTTGCTTGTAGCAAGTTTTAGGAAATGACCAGTTCTTGGTTTTTGGTCAAGGGGGTAAGCCTTATTAAGTAGGCAGATGACAATAATGCAATGTATAGAATGCATGTTAAAAAGAAGTCCGATTCCTTTTGAATTTTGAAATATTTGATTTTTCTAGATTTTGACATATTTGATTTTTTGGATTTTAAAATATTTGATTTTTTTGGATTTTAAAATATTTGATCTTTTTGGATTTTAAAATATTTGATTTTTTTGGATTTTAAAATATTTGATTTTTGATTTTTTTTTTTGGGTTTTGAAATATTTGATTTTTTTCAGGTTTTGAAGTATTTGAATTTTTTTCGGGTTTTGAAGTATTTGATTTTTTTGGGGGTTTTGAAATATTTGATTTTTTTTTGGGTTTTGAAATATTTGATTTTTTTAGATTTTAGATTTTGAAACCAGCTTAAGCTTAACAACGGGGAACCTCCCATCTCACTAGGGGTCTCCCAGGTCCAATACGTGCTAAAAAGGGACCGCCCGCGGTCGGGGCCAACTTCGCTTAACGATGCCTCTGCCGAGGCCATACCCGGGGTGGGATCCATTCCTTGGAAAATAAAGAAGATTTAACAGGGAAGCTGGCGGTAGGTATAGAGGTTTTTAGGGCTTGAGTTCTTCCCACGACACCCCCTTTTCAAAAAAATTGGTCTGTTGCGCCGGGACTTTGTGTCCACCATCGAACCTACATCCGCTCTAGGCACGCACACGACCGGGCTCATAACGTCCCGCGGGGAAACTGTACTGCCACTCTTGCCATGCCTAGTTCCATCATTTTGGGGACTTTCAGACTTTTGAGAGCTTCAAGCTTTGCGCTTTCAGCTCTGATTTTTGATTTTTGCCCCTTTCCTTTCTTTATTTTTCTTTTCCTTGCCTTTGCGGAATAAGGTCATGACGGACTGCCCCTATTTGAGACCTCTTTTATTGGGGGGTCTAGATCAGTTCTCGCCCCCTTATTCACCACTGTCCCCTATTTTCAGCCGAGAGAGAAGAAAAACAAGGATCTTCACCCTCCCCTAAGCATGGCCGAGGGAGAAACGGTGTTGCACAGAAGAAGAAAATCGAACCACAGGCGGTCATGTAGTGTGTGAGACGTTGGACCGGGGTTCTCCCTTCGTGATTAGGTGGAGGCACACCCCACCACCGAGCCGTTGCTGGTTTGACTCTATGGATAAAAATGTTTTAAATATAGCCCATTCCACGGATTCGGCAATTCCTCACCCTCCGCGTTGATTAGACGATACACATTACCCAGATAGACTTCCTTAACTACAAACGGCCCTTCCCAGTTGGGTTGTAGCTTAGACTTAGGACCTGCTGATCTGATAAATTTACGTTTCAAAACTATGTTACCCACTTGAAATTTTCTTTCAATAACCTTCTTTTGAAAATACTGCGAGACACGCCTTTGATACACCGAGACATGATTGGCCGCGTTAAGCCTCTTCTCGTCTAAGAGTTCCAGTTGGACTAGCAACGCCTCTCGACGTTCATCGAGATTAAGTTCCTTATCTAGCTACACTCTTAGGGAAGGGATTAGGATCTCGTACGGGAGTACCGCCTCCATCCCATAGGTAAGAGCAAAAGGGGTTTGCCCCGTGGGAGTACGGACGGAGGTGCGATACGCCCATAGAGCCTCTACCAGTTTGTCGGCCCAATCAGTAAACTTGTGTGACTCGCATGTTTTCTTGATGATTTTTAGAAGGGTTTTGTTCGTGGCCTCAGCTTGGCCATTACCTTGGGGTAGTATGGTGATGAATGATGCAATGATATATTAAATTTCTTACAGAGGTCCCGGAGAACTTGAGAAATGAATTGAGGCTCGTTGTCGGTGACAATATCACTTGGCACTCGAAATCGCGAGATGATATTCTTCAGGATGAAGCGGCATACTATGGTGGCTTTGATCTCTGCATAAGCTTCAGCTTCTGCCCACTTGGTGAAGTATTCTGTAGCCGTCAGAATGATGGACTTATGCTTGACTGTGAAATTTGGGTCACCGAGAGGTCCGATGATATCAAAGGCCCACATGGAGAATGGCCAGGGAGCAGAAAGAGGATGGAGGGAAGAAGTAGGAGCATGGATCTTATCAGCATGCAGCTGGCATTGAAGACACCTACGAACATAGGTGGAGCAATCTTCTTCTAGGGTTGGCCAGTAATAGCCCTGCCTAATAATTTTCTTTGCCAACGCCTGCCCATTTACGTGCCCTCCACACTCACTGGAGTGAGCTGCTTCTACTACCTTCCATGCCTCATCGTCATCCAAACATCTCATTAGAACTCCGTTGAGAGCACGCCTGTACAATTCTCTGGCAACAATCGTGTATCTTGCGGCGACTCTTCTAATGGCCTTTCCCTGCTCGGCATTCGCCATGTCCGAAAATGAACCATCTTTGCAATACTTCTCAATCTCATAATACCACGGCAATTCTTCTTCTTCGATGATCTCCTCGAGCTCAGTTAACGAAACTTCTTTCACATCTTCCCTCTCCGCCTTCCTTTCTACTAATTTCCTAAGGTTGTCAAACCAGGGATCCTGAAGAGAAGGAGCATCCATCCGCTGGACCACAATGGTCTCAGTGGCGCGACTGAGGGGGAATGAAAGAGAAGAAGCAAGTGATGCAAGTGCATCAGCCAGGATGTTCTGAGAATGAGGAGTATGAATAGAGATAAGCTTCCGGAATTGCCTAGCCAAGAGCGTGACCAGATCTTGATAGGGCTTAAGCTTAGGGTCACGGGTGCGGTAAGTTGACAGAACTTGACGCAACACCAACTGAGAGTCTCCTATGATGTTAAGGTATCGCGTGCCCAAGAGGTAGGCGTGCTTCAGACCGACAAAGATAGCCTCATACTCGGCTATATTGTTCATGGCAGGAAATGAGAGTTGATAAGCGATAGGAATGGTCACCCCTTTCGGAGTGAGGAGAACGGCGCCGATTCCACGGCCTTGAGAATTTAGAGCACCATCGAAATGGAGAGACCAAAAGGGAAGATGAGTGATTACAGCCAAGTCTTCATCGGGAAACTCGTCCTGGATTGAATCCGTGCGAGGGATAAGAGAATGAGCAAGGTGCTCAGCGATGGCATACCCCTTGATTGCTTTCCGGACGATGAAGGTGATATCGAACTGGGAGAGAAAACTCTGCCAGTGAGCTAACCGGCTAGAAAGGACATGCTTTTCTAAAAGATAATGAATGAGGTCCATTCTAGAGATCAGCTTGATCTCATGGGCAAGAAAATAGTGTTTGAGCTTCTGAGCTACCCATACTAGCGCTGCACAAGTCTTCTCCATGGCAGTATACTTGGATTCAGCAGGATTAAATAACCTTGAAAGATAGTATGCCGCCCTTTCCCTTCCTTCATCATCCAACTGAGCCAAGATAGCTCCTAGGGAGTCCTCAATCACAGAAATGTATAGGATCAGGGGTTTGCCTGGGACGGGTGGTTGCAAAACCGGAGGATTAGAAAGATAAACCTTAAGCTCCTCATAGGCCTTTTGGCATTGTTCATTCCATTCAAATTTTGCTCCTACATTTAACAATTCATAGAATGGGCGGCATCTTTGCGAGTGTTGAGATATGAATCTCCTAATGAATTGCAAGCGCCCAATCAAAACTCTAAGTTCAATGATGTTCTTAGGCCGCGGCATCTCCATAACGGCCTTTGCTTTATTTGGATCGATCTGAATCCCCCGTTTACTAACTATAAACCCGAGTAACTTCCCTGATGCAACTCCAAACATGTATTTCTTTGGATTCATTTTCAACTTATACTCCCTAGCCCTTTGCAACACTTTGGCTAGAATGGCGGGGTGTTCTTCTTGAGACCTTGATTTTACCAGAATGTCATCCACATAAGCTTCCATGTACACATGCATCATATCGTGAAAGATAGCCATTATTGCCTGCTGATAGGTGGCACCTGCATTCTTCAATCCAAATGGCATAACGACATAGCAGTATGTGCCCCAGGGCATAGTGAACGAGGTCTTCTCTTGATCCTCAGGAGCCAGATGGATTTGGTTATACCCAGAGTAACCATCCATGAACGAGAGGGCTTCGTACCCAGCAGTGTTGTCTACCAATGCATCGATGTGAGGAAGCGGAAAGTCATCTTTTGGACATGCCTTATTTAAGTCCCTAAAGTCAATACAAATCCAAATTTTGCCATCCTTTTTCATCACTGGGACTATGTTTTCCACCCATTGCAGATACAATACAACTCTGATAAACCTGGCCTTGTGCAATTTGTCGACTTCTTCCTTTATCCTTAAGGCCATCTGCGGGTGGAATCTTCTTGCTTTTTGCTTAATGGGTGTTGCCCCTGGTTTAAGAATCAATCGGTGTTCAACCAATGTGGGGTCAAGACCCGGCATGTCCTTGTAGGACCAGGCAAAAGAATCACTGTACTCCCTCAAAACCTTGATGAGCTCCTCTTCAACCTAAGGAGGGAGATTAGTAGAAATAATTATGGGCCTGGGGTCCTCTTTTGTTCCAAGATTTATCTCTTTCGTGGGTTCATCCACTGCCGAGGACGGTTCGTCAAACCTCTTCAAACCTTGTGCGTACAAGTCGGCAGTATCATCCACATCACCTTCTTCATCATCGGCTGGGTCCTTCTCATCCACAATCTCATATACACTTAATCCGTCATTGCTCCATACCCCTTCTAACTCCTCATCATCTTCCAAAACAATTGCGGTCTCTACAAACTCAGGGCATCTAAGAAGGGCGTGTCATCTCTCGGCCAAATCTTGTAAAAACCTATCAGGGATGGATTTAGGATGACGCATCACATGGTGCACCGCAGACGAGGACGGGCTGACAAGACTCGAACTAGACTCTACCCCAACTAACTCTACTAACCCAGGGGACTCCACACACTGTACATCTAACCTAGGAGATAGGAAATCTACCAGACAAGGAGCAGGGGTCTCATGCCCTTGGGAAGCTGAGCATAACATAGCGTAATCTTCCATTGAAACCTCTGTTTTAAAATTGGCATTTTTTTTGGAGGCCTGAGGAGATCACGCAACATGAGGAAGAGGACGGAGGAGGAGGGAGTTGCATGGGAAACAACTCAAGGAAGATGCAATCGAAGAATGGATCAGAAGATCGAAACCACATTTCGTGGAGTTGGGCATTGGGGGGAAGAGGAGTGAACAAGGTTGAAAGATCAATAGGCGGGCAGCGCCCGCAAGCACATCGGACAAATAAAATTTCAGGTGGTCTCTCCATAACGTACGGGTCGACCAGAATGGGAGGGGAACGTGGGACAAATCCCAATTGTTGAAATAAAGAGGCAAGACGGGACGGGGACATAGAAAAAGAAATTATAGAGCTCCCCGCTTTTCGCGGCCTCTGGTAGACTGGCTTCAGCAGAGCATGCTTGACAGATGGCATCTCCTTCTTCCTTAGATTGTCTTCTCTTTTATTGAACAACTTTTCAAAACAACCAGCAAAATCTTCCATATCACCCACCAACCCCTGCAGCGGCGGTGGTGGGTCAGCAATAACACAGGCATCATCGGCCTTCTCTTCGGAACAGGGTGGCGGCTTCTTCAAAGTGCCGGGCTGCAATGGGCCTTTTACAAAATGTTATCGATAGTCCCATGTCAACAGCCCAAAATCTCCAAGTATCGACATTACTGAATCACGGTAGCCAAGGCCTCGGCGGCCCATCTTCCTACCTTTAGGGACGGGCTTGGTCCGTCCCTATAATTGTGCGCCGAGACCCAGGCCCAGCTGATAACCCAGTTTCAGAATCATGTGCCACCCCTTCGAATCTCTTATCTTGGACTTAATTTTTACATTGACTGGCGCAGTGGCGGGCTTGCGTGACGCATATGCCCATGGGTAGTTTAAGTCCATTACTGATAGAACTGGCCTATTACTTGGCCACAGTGTAGGGAGAATCTTATTTGTGATGGCATCAACAGAATGGACGGTGGAGATGCTATTCACTTTAACCACCCGGCCCTGGAATGGGAATTTCAGGCATTGGAGGGCGGTTGAAGGTACGACATTTAAACTGTTTATCTATGGACGACCCAGAATAGCTTTGAACATTGGGTCTATGTCCAACACATAAAACTCTACGTTTATAACCAACGGCCCTAGCTCGGCCTGTACAGTCACGACCCCGTGACGAGCACGCCTGGAGTTGTCGTATGCTGCTATTGTGGTGGGTGTTGGCTTAAGCATATCCTCTGAAATGTTACGGGCATGGAGGGTACTCAATGGACACACGTTTATCGATGCTCCTGTGTCCACAAGGGCTGACTCAACAGCCACTTTATTCAAAGAAATGGTAATACAGAGTGGCATTTGCCGTGCCTCTTGGGGAGCTAGTTCTGACTCAAAAAATGAAATAGAGGGCCCCCTTGTGATGGTTGCCAACACCGTTGGTAAACTGTCCACCGCCACATCTTCATTTACCATCACTTTCTGCAAAAAAGTCTTCAAAGCATCATGATGTAGTGGCGACCTTTTGATCAATTCCAAAATTGAAATCTTGGTCGGCATCCGGTCCAAGTGCTGTAACAGGTCGTACTTCGTGCCTGGCACGGGGTCTGCATCTTCAGCTGTTGAGGAAGAAGGCTGAAGGGTAGGTGCGGGTGAACGAGAAGAAGGGTAAACTTTGTGGAATGGATTCCCGCTCCGAAGGGCGCAATGTGGTGCCGATACGGCCTGAGATGGACCCCTGCTTGGTCCGGTGGGGTAGGTGGAAGGGATAGAAATGGGGGTGAGGATGGCGGAAGTTGGCCTGATGGGCACTGGTAAAGGGGAAATGGGCGAAGGGTTAAGTGAAGGGGTGATGATGGAGGGTATGGTGGGTGATGGCGAAGGGACTGGCGGTATGGAGGGGAATGCGGTGGGCCTGATGAGTGATGCGGAGGGAATAATGGGTAGAGTGGTGGTCAGAACGGCAGGCCTGAGAATGGAGGGGATAGCAGGCGCGGGGGAATGGTTGTGGTGGAAGGCCAATTGGTGTGCGGGGGTCTCATCATCAAAAGTCCACCTAGCGTTGGGGGCTGGGTGCTGAACAATGTTTACCTGGGCCGGTGCCGGCGGCTGTTGTTGTTGCTGAGGAGTGGGCTGGTGTACTGGCATGGGATTCTGATGGATCCCAAGGTCTTGTTGCTGCTGTTGCTGTTGTTGGGGTTGTTGTTGCTGTTGGGGTTGCTGTTGTTGTTGTTGCTGTTGCTGGGGCGCCGCCTACTACGGCTTGGCTTGTCTCTGCCTCTGCTTGATGTCCTCGATCAACTGGTGCATCTGGGCCCAATCAATCCTCTGGCCCTCGTGTAAATCATACACCAGATCTCTGAACTGATAGCATCGCTCTATTGTGTGCCCAGGCTGCCGATGATATATGCAATATTGGGACTGATCGGCGGCCGAATTCCAATTCTGACGCTCCGGAGGCAATTGCATATCACCCGTATACATCAAAGCAGAGAAAATATTAGGCAATGTCTCAGGAAGAGGAGGGCAATGGGTCCTCTTTGGGATCGGTCGAGTAGGTCCGTAAGCGGCAGGTGGAGGAACATTATGATATTGCGACGGCCGCTGGGACTGTTGGGGTGGTGGTGGTGGTTGCTGCGGGTGTTGAGGAGCCGGAAAAGTGGGTTGGGAAACTTGGGGAGCGGCGAACTGGGGGTTGCGTGGAGGCTGCGGGAAGCGAGGTGAAGCGGCTTGGTGGGAAAATTGAATAGCCTGGACCTGCTCGTTGATTTGCACTCCCTCAGTGATGGGACCCTAGTATTTTCTGGCGGTTTTGGGTTTCTGGGCCTCGAACAGTGAGTGAATAGGGGAGTCTTTAAACTGCGTCTGTATGAACCGAGCCCTGCTGTATAACTGGTGCATATTCGAAATGTCATTCATTGCCAAAATATTTCTGAATGTCGAGGTAGCATTGGAGATTAACAACTTAACTTTCTCTTCTTCCGGGATTTGCCCGGGCACACGTTAGGCCATCTGCCTCCATCGATCCGCATAGGTCGCAAAATCCTCCTCCGGCTTCATCTTTTCCGCTACCAGGTCGGTGAAGGAATACTTGGGACCGACCCGATCTTGGAACCTCTGAATGAACTTCTCCTTGACTGTCTTGAAATTTTTTGCCTCCACTAGAGGCAAGGTATAGAACCACTCCAGGGCGACCCCCTCCAATGATCGGCGGAATAAGTAAGCCATCAGGCGATCATCATGCTGGAACTGTGCTGACTCGTAAAGAAACTCCAGAACATGAATGAACGGGTTACCGTTCCTGTCATATTTTCGGTACACGGGGAGCTCGGACTGAGGAGGAAAATGAATGTCCGTGAAGTTAGGAATAGGGACATCATCCAAAGACTGTGGGCCAACCCGCTTGTGGAGGAGGTCAATTTGTTGCTGCATAGCAGTCCATTTGTCAAGAATTTCCCATTCCCGGGATGGAGGAGAAGGAGCAGGGGGAGCAGTACCTGGATACGGAGCCAAAGGAAAAGCCGACTGAGGGGGCAGCCCGTAAGATGGATAATGGGCCAGGGAAGGGCCCACATCCACATGAGCCAACTGGGCGGCCCCTGGTTGCAACCGAGTAAGGTCTGCCGGGGCTACAAGGGCCTGTGGCGATGGAGAAATAGTGACATAGGGATCAAGGTAAGGAACATAGGGGATTTGAGACTTCCCCTTATCGAGTGGCTGATGGGCCGAGGTAGAAGCCTGGCCCGTTTCCATGCTGGAGTACCGAAGGATCTGAGGACGGGTGGGAGTAAGGTCAATGGAGGCCACAGAGGTGGTCCCAGCAACAGAAGATGTAGTGGCAACAACAGTCATGCCATGAGAAGGAGCTGAAGTCGGGGCATCGGCCCCCTGCAAGTCTTGCCGGATGAGATGGAGCTGGGTAGGGTCCAGCTGGGCCATCATGTTGAGAATTTGATTGGCCGGATTCTGAATGGATGGATCGGAAAGAGAGGGTTGGGAACCCTCGCTAAGAATGGTAGGGAGTGGAGGGGCAGTCCCCTCTCCTCCCTGCATATGGGTGACCCTAGATGGGTCTTCAAGAAGTCAGCGAGGAAGAGAGTCATCGTGGGACTGGGAGAAGTCGTATGACGACATGGGAGATGATGAATCAAACAAAGGATTAAAGTAAGAATGGAAATGAGAACTGACCCTAGGAGATGATCAAGAGGGGAAAAACAACCCCGCATACACTAAACACCTCAAGACTAGGGCAAACAATCCTAGCCAAAGCAAAACCTCAAACAACTAAGCATCCAATGGAGAGGAGAGATGAGAGGAGAATCAAGCACTTAAGCAATCAAGTTGTCAAATGATGCACGACAATTTTTAAATTCCTCTTGTAGGACCTTAGTGGATTAATTATTATATGAATTCGCTCAACCACAAGGTACCTAACCAGGGTGGGAAATGAGGGACTGGGTGACTCTACGAGGCTCTCTCGCTCGCGGATGCAAACCCTAGACTAGGGGTGGATACGGTACAACCTGCCTGGCGTCCGTGTGGGAATCCACGGCTCACGGGGGCTTACAGAGGTCCTCAACAAGGTCCCCTAGTCGGCTCCAAGGAGTATGGAGACGAGAGGAAACCATACCTCGGTAGGAATGCAACTACTATGAAAGAGATGGATGCTCCTATGTGCATCGGAGTGCGTGTAAAATCTAGCCTAGAAACTATCAACCAATGACCAATCAAACATATAAGCAATGAAAACAATCATGCAACAATGATATGGGAGTAGGGGGAGATCAATAACCAGCACCAAAGATCATGAATATCAAGGAACATGGCAATCAAAATGAATTACGGGTGCACTGTAGCACCACAAGGACGGTCTATATAAGACTGCTCAAAGGGACAGACGGTCTGTACAAAATCGTATAATCCATGGAGTAACAGGGAGTAACGGTAGAACAACTGCAAAAATTAGAGAATGCTGGAAATGAAGGATGGCAGAGATGAGAAACGTACCAGGAGGAGTGGTCTGTGGACAGCCCCGTAAGCTCTGGAACGGCTCTCCAGCAACCGTGTACCTACAACAAGACCAACCAAAAGCGTACATGTGCCAGAAAGATGGACGGCCAAGGATAGGCCGTTCGGCAGTGTGAACGGTTGATAGGAGGTCGTCTATGACAGGACGCTTGGCACTGTTCGCAGAGAGGGACGGTGGACGTGCAGCCGCACATGGGATGAACGGCTCTGGGAGAACCGTTCACGTTCCACAAGGCAGAGAACGTGACCCAACCTGCAATCACTTCAAGAAGAGGACTAACACAATAGAAGAAGGGGTCAGCAAATCACTAACGCGATGGGCACTAGGAGTCCCACCGTGATCGCCACAAAAGAAGGGTGTAGATATATTTCTCCTCCCGTCCGTTCTCTTAATGCCTTCCCATGTGTATCCTACCACATCCAACATGGGAAATGAATGAAGACAGAGGGAAAGGGAGGAATAAAAAACCTATGATCGCCACCAAGGCGCCGAACGTGATGAACACGCCGTACCTTGGAAAGAGGGAGAGGTACTTGCCTGACCTGCAGCGCTGTAAAGATATACGGCTCAGGAAGAACCGCCTACCAGATGCACAGTC
This sequence comes from Amorphophallus konjac, assembly GCA_022559845.1. NCBI lineage: Eukaryota > Viridiplantae > Streptophyta > Magnoliopsida > Alismatales > Araceae > Amorphophallus > Amorphophallus konjac. The sequence goes on from CM040119.1 coordinate 247,103,761, forward strand.
TCACGACAGACCGCTTAAGAACGCTGCAGAGGATGCGGGATGAAGCACTCCTAGCAGTTGAACGGCTATATCACGACCGCAGGAAGAAGAAGGATGGTCCAGGTAGCACCGCACGTCTCCTTGAATGGACGGTATAGAACCGCGCAAGACCACCACGCCAGAAGTTACAAAGGGTCCAACCTCCACCCTCTCCGGCCGGCCAGAGGGGATGGGCCTCGTGCTAGGAATTGCTGACCTGCAAAAAATGATGTGAAGAAGACAGAAGAAACCCAAGATTAGAACTGAAAAGTGTAGTAAATGCTAAAATACGAAGACATGAGCATAAATAAGTGGAAAGGGAGATACATGGGGGATTTTAAACCCCTAGGGTGTCACAAATGTGGGTGTGTGTGTGCATGGCAATGAAGGTGAATAAAAACGTGGGGAGAAAGTGAGAAGAGTGATGCATGCAATGAAAAAAATGGACAAAGCCTGTCAAACACACAAGACATAAAAACTAGACTACTCCCTGAACCGGAGGCTTGTATGGACGTGGAAAACCTCCCTCCTTGGTGCTAGGTCGCTCAAGAATGCGGCAGGGCTTCGCCGTCGACCAAAAATCTCCCCCCCCTTCAAACCCGGCCTTTAGGGTCTATTTATAGAGCACCCAAAGTCCTAGCTCGAAATTAGGGTTTAGAAGCATTTTCAAGTCAAGATTATCAAACAAAAGATGAAGATAATTCAATTATCTCTCATCTGGAAGAAACGGCACTCGAAATGGTTGAGGACTCGCAGAGAAATGGCTAGACAAAGTTGGGGATAAATCCACGAGGAGAGAGAAAACTGTTGAATATTCAGCAATCGAGCAGTTGAACGGTCTAACGATAGACCACACATCCATATGGGTGGTCCATTCTGGGCCGTCCAACCCTGTCGGTGGAAATTCAACAATTCACAAAATAATCTATTGAACCAACCGAATAGTTCGCTGTTGGACTCTCATACATGAACGGCTCAGATGAGACCATTCAAAGGTAGAGCGACCAAAGACCCACCGTTCTAGCCTTGTCGGTGATAAATAGATCAACTGGATAATTATCTGAAAAAAACCACCAAGAGCAGGACTCTGAGAGACAGGCGGCTACTATCCGTCCGTCCATCATGTTGAACGGCTAGGGAATAGACCGCATAAATGCTTATCAGTGGAAATTCAGAAAATTAACCAAAATATATGGACGGCCCACAGGCAACTGCACATTGATTGGGCGGCCTGGGATGAACCGTACATGTATATGGGCGCTTGAAACTTATAGAAAAGCTTAATCAACAAAAAAAACCAAGGCCCATTAAGCCCAGGATTGAAACAAACCTAGCCAGGGAGGGAGGCTACCCATAAAACTGGCCTAAAATATGCCTGGAAACAGCCCCAACGAGCGATGGACAACTCGAGGCATCAACAAATGGGAGTAAGAGAAATGACTCAACTTATCGGCAAAAAATGGGTGTCAACAAGGGGCTGCCGATTTGGGGGGAGGTGAGCGTTGTTGTTTGAGGGGCAAGTGCTGCCATTTGAGACCATGGTGGGCTGCCGTTTGAGGGCTGAAAAAGGCAGCCAGAAGGGGTTTGAAGAGGCTACCGCATGGGGGCTAAAAAAGGTCAGATCAGGGCTTCTGCCAATTCAGGGCCATGAAGGGCCTACCGGATTAGTGCCTGTCGGGTGAGGTGTTAAAAGCATGGGCTACTGTTTTAAAGCTTTAGGAGGGCTACCAGTCCAAATGGTTGTGAGGATTTGTGAACCCATTTCGCCCCTAGCTTCCCCTTTTTGACTTTGTGCACAATCGAGACTCCCACAGTCGGGTCTACAGTAACATGTCTTCAATAGCAAGTTGGCCTCTGGTTGTCTTGGGTTTAATTCGTTCCTCAGGATGCGTATTCATGGTGCATTGGTGCCACTTTAATGTTATCGTACCATAGTTGGTATTTTCTAGAGCTTGCCTATCTCGAGCCTATCCTTGTGCTTTTCACTGTCGAGTCCTTACGGTCGAATCTGTGGCAGTGTGTGTTCAAGAACGCCTTAGCCTCCTGTAATTTGTTTTTAATTCATCCATCGAGACACGATTTTATGATAACGCAATGTCACATATGAGAGATGTCGCCACCATCGTCTTTGTTGAAGTCCGATCGTTCTAGCTTGTTCTTGCGTTTCTTCACTACTGGGTTCTTACAGTCGAGCCCACATCAGCCTATTTTTAGGAGCATCTTGGTCTCCTTGCAATTTCTGTCACATTGTGGTGTTCGAATTTTGCACGTCAACAAATGCCCCCCACCCATGGGTGGCACTGGCGAGGAATGAAGGGAGTGGGGCACGTGGGTGCACATGATCCCCCCTTTTCTTTAGCTGCCAGATCAGGGGGACTGGCCCCTACCGGTCGAAGGCCCAAGGGCATTCCGGATAACCACGGTTGGACTCCCACCGGTTCAAGGCTGCCGATTTGGGGCTCGAGGGAGCCTGCCATTTCAAGGCTCGATGGAGCCTACTGTATTAGGCTTCAAGATGGCATGTCGGATGGGGGGGCCTAAACCTACGGGTTCAGGGGGGCTGCATGAGGTCGCTACCGATTCAGGGCCTACCGGGGTCTGCCGGATGGGAACCACGCAGCGGCCTGCCAGTTCAGGCGTGGCTCGAGGCTTGCCGATTTGGGGACTGTGGCTTGTTGTTCTAGGGAACAAAAGCCCCTGTAGTTTCAGGGAGACTTAAAACCTACCGGATGAAGGGTAGAGTAGTGCTATTACTGTCGGATCAAAGGCCCAGGAGGGCTGCTAGATGAGGGGGTTCAAAGCCTGCCGATACAGAGGGAGCTAGCCTCGCTAATTCAAGGCATTTCAGGGAGGGCTACCAAATCGGGGAGGCTATCCACGTCGGTTCATGTGTACTAGGGTCTTTAAAAGGACACGAAGGTTTCATGTGAGCCCTTTTACCTCCCTGCCTCTTCCTCCTTCTTATGCCAAAGGGAACCCTCGGGCGCACCCCCTTTCCTTCCCCATCGATGGCGAAGCCCTTGTTCGAGCACCTCCTACCGTTGCTGCTCCGGGTCGGGCGAGGCCCCCCTTATTATTCCTATTACTCTCTCCCTCTTTCTCCTTCTCTTCTTCCTGTGGCACCGCCATGGCGAGGGCTCCCGTGGCGAGGCGTCGTCTCCGGTCACGATGGGCTCGGCCGGCACCGAGGGTGCTCTCCTTCTTCTTTTTCTTCTTCGTCTCTTTCCTCTTCTTTGTTCTTCTTCTCCTTATTCTTTTTCTTCTTCTCGTTTCCTCCTTCCTCCTTCTTTCTTCTTCATTCTTCCCTTTTCTTCTTCCCCTTTTTCTTTCTTCATTCTCCTTCTCTCTTTCTTCTTTCTCTAGCTTCTTCTCTGTGTTCGATGCCGGGGCTGCCGGATGGGCGCTCCTGTGAGGGTGCCGATGCAGCGCCCCCTTCTCTTCTCTCCCCCTTCTTCTTTTCTTCTTCATCTGCTATCGCAACTAAAGCTACTGGATCACTAGCCATGGTGCTCTTGGATCAGCAATTCTGGGGCCGCCTGATCAGCACCACTAGGGCTGTTAGATTGGCAGGGCTACCAGATCACTCGCTCCCCAAAGGGGCTGTCGCATCAGCGCCCTTTGTGGGCTGCAGATACAGGCGTCCCTGGTGCCTTGCTACCGATATAGGCCTCCTTCTCTTCCTTCTGCACACGAGCTGGGTATCCCATCCTCTAGCAAGCTAGCCCTCGAGGATCTGGGGTACTTTAGAGCTATCAGTTGGTGTTGCCACTTTTGTGCGCACCTAAAATTTCTGAGGCTATCTCGCCATAGGCGTGGACGAGTGCTCATTTACCTCCCCCCAGTGCACCAGATGTAGGGGAGAGTATGTTGAAATTTTCCCTCTTTTTATTATGTGTATATATTTATTACCTTGCATGAATACTTTTGCTCGCCGTCTATTCCCTGTTGACACAGGTATACACTTCCTTTCTACAGATAAATGGCCTCAGGGAAGGCTAACCCCTCTAGCTCGGCTTCCTTTCACGGTGCCTGGGTAGGCATGATGGCTGAGATCCCTATTGTTACTTGGGCCAATATCACCAATCTAGATAGAGAGCATCAGGAGATCGCTATCGTGGCCGATTCATCCGACTCGGAGATAGACACCATGGCCGTTGAAAGAATTACCTCACTTGACGACCACTTGCACTTTGAAGGAGCCATAAATTATCGCGAAGCTTACCTGAAAGACTTGCATCTGATCAGCTTCTTGATGGGCTTCAGTGTTAGTGGGAAGCACAACTTCACAATGGCACAACAACTGGAGTGTGCTATTTTACTGCAGAGAGATAGCCTAATGGGCAGCACTCCCCAGACAGACCCGATATATTACATCGGTGAACCCCACTGATGGGATGCAGTCTTAGGCATATCGGAATTATCAGCTAAAGATAACAAGCTAACTGGGGCACCAGAGTTCGTTCCGGCTTGTTGGGATAATGTCGCCGGTTGAGTGAACTTGGAGAGGCCAAACTTTGAGCTATTTCTAGCTCCATTGAAATGGGGATATCGGGACGAGCCATTTTTGCTGAACTGCCTGGCAATTATGTTTAAGCATCAGCTGACAGTGGGCTGGTTCGCAAACTTGAGTGCTTCAGACTCTCATTCATTCCGTGATGGTGCTATTGAGTTTACAGATTATGTACTACACCATTATGCTCACATTATAATTACAGCTGGGGTCTACCATAGCATCTATGCTTCCTACTTTTTATATCCCATCTCTAAGGGGCCCTACTGTGGACTGATAGAGGTCTTCAACCCAGAGTTCAAAACCTTCTATACTGCAGAGGGGGAGACCTCTATTGACCTATGGAGCCTACGTTAGCTAATCTGTATGCCCATTGACGGGGAGCCATATGAAGAAGTATGTTTGCCTAACTTACTGAAGGACGAAACTGATGGGGAGGGTACATAAACCCTGGGATTTTCATATCGTTATTTGATGAAGGTATACAGGGACATATTCCTCTCTTACCACGAGGGCTCAAAAGTAGTCTCCACCTCCAAGTCACAGAGGAAGTCTGAATGGAAGGGGGTAATAATGGGGATGTGGTGGAAGTATTTCTTTCGTGGTGAGGGGAAATATGAAGGTTTCCCTCATGTAAGAGCCGCTGCCACCCAACTGAAGAACAGGGGCAGAAGAAAGCTAAATATCCTCGGGTCAATGTTCAAGGGTCGAAAAAGCGGGCCCAATTCTGCCGACATGGATACCCTGACTACGTCGTGTGCTTGGCTTTGTAGCTTTGCCCTACCTTACGGGGATGAAAGCGTCATTCGGCAAGAGGCCATTCTCCCTGTATGCCGGAAGGCCTGTGGTACTAAGTTATCTATTTGTCTTGCAGCTCTTTGCCTCATATATTAGACTCTCGGAGACTTGTGCCGGAGTAGAGTCCCCATGAGTTCGAGGACCGTTGGCCCTTTGCATTTCTTCAATGCCTGGGTCTGCTCTTTATTTCTCGAGTTTGTGCAACAGTCTATTTAGGCGCCGCTGCTATTTCCAAGGATGCTTGAATTTGCCAGTGCCGATCCTGGCTCAACCTCAGAGCAATTGTTTTGTATTAAGGGTAGGTTGACTTCCATCCCCACCGATTCCCCGGGGAGTATACACTTTTGGGCATTGGCAGCGCATTCTAGCCACTTGGTGAGCCACTTCAGAGAATGTCATGATGATCAAATAGAAGTGTATATCCATCCGTTGAGCGGCAGGACTGTCACTCAATCGATTTTGGAACTGGAGCTGAGAGAGTTGGCGTTACGAATCTGGCCCAGTGTGCTGGTTTTCAGGAAAGGTAACAATGCATGTCTGGAACCACACTATCCTTTCCGCTTCGAGAGGAATTTCAGCTACGACCAGCATATACCTTCTTCCTCCGCACAATTTGGCTTAGCCAATAGGGCTTTGATTGGGAGTTTGGTTATCAAGCAGACCCGCACCAGGTGAGACTTTTTACATCGTTGGGACACCTCATCTTTCCGAGTCCCTACCCCTAGGTGCTTTTCGAGGGTTACACTGAAATACATTAAATGGTGGAATGCCCGTAAAGGCTTTTACCGGGCTTGCAAGTTGGATTGCTGGGATGCTGTAGAAAGGAACTTTTTGAGACAACAGACCTAGCCAGTTTTTGATATAGACTGAGCCCATTTAATGAGGTTGAAGTCCAAGTGGGTAACTAAAGTCGAAGATTATTTGCGACCCAAGAAGCAGAGCCCTAGCCCCTAGCCAATGCTGTCGGAGATCAGCACCGACATGTTTATGGCAACCCTTTAGGGCCTTTGAAAAATAGGGGCTGCCAAGTTAGTCTTGGCCAATTATCCTTTCCCCGTAGAGGAAAGCATTTCCATCTCAAGAGCTTTTCACCCCATGGCAGATAATGCTCATCCCTATCAGACGTTCGTGAGAAAAGAAAACTGCAGTCCTGAATTCCATAACAAGACTACCTAGCTATTTGTTCTACTTCAGGTGAATCGCCTGACAGTGGAAACACAAGCAGAGTCCATTTTAGGCCAGGACTTACACGTCTCTTTCAAATATGCTGATGGTTGGGGAGTCGATCACTACAAGGAAAATAGGTTATTCCGAATTTTTGAATACGCTAATACATTGGAAATACGTCGAAAAGTGAATTTTTGACGGATTTCAGACGTATTTGCGACGGAATATGGACGTCGGCACGATTACGTCGCTAATTTCCTACGTAATAGAATTGCGTCACCAATTCGTCAGAAATTATCGATGAAAATGATATGAGAAATATAAAGTGATCTAGAAGGGGAGGGGATGAATAGATCACTGTTTTCAACCGATTAAAACTTACTGAAGAATGATTCACTTAAAACAAGCAATCTCAGAGTTGAACCCACAAAAACGCAGTGCGGACAATAGCTCGAGTGGATAGAAGGCACACCACAAAATCACCACAGACAATCACACGAGTACCCAGAGGTCTTTAAGGTGGTTCGGTCAGACCTCCAGTCTGCCTACGTCCACCCCTCACTTCAAATCGAAGTGAGGCTTCCACTAGCACCTGCTAGCAAAGCAGACTCAGTCTGCGACAACGGCTGATTCACAGCTTCACCAGGGGAACACCCTCCCCTCTTCCTCCACACCCAGAGGGAACCCTAAGGACGCCAAGTCTCTAGAAACCAGGAAACAAGTTCCTCTTCCTCCAATCGGAGGGAACACTAGTGATCTACAGTCACTAGAACCAGAGACCAAGGTCTCTCTTCCTCTGAAGCCCAGAGGGAACACCTCTTCTACGAGAGGGAACAACACTGCAACCTCTGTTGCAAGTGAACCAGAGAGAACACGTCTCTCTCTTCCCCTGAACACCAGGAGGTAACACAGAGAACTTTCAATCAAGAAGGAAAAACAACAGATAAAAATGAAAAACAAGAAAGAAGGAAACTAAATTTCAGAAACTGGAAACAATGTAGCTCAAACTAAGCAGCAGACTTCGGATTTGATCCGTAAGTCAATACCCATCTTCTGATCACTCTTCTGCTCTCTCTTCTCTTTCAACTGGATCACTCTAGTTTCTCAGGGAGGCTCCTTCTCGTCTGCTCTCACTCAAATTTCTTTCCTGTAACCTCGGAGCTCCTCCTTTTTGTAGATGGTGAGGTAATGCTTTTATAAGCGATCAGGAGGGTTCATGCAAGGCGTGTACTTCCCGCGCTCGATCCAGAACCTTCTTGCCACGTGCCCTTATAGCATTGGTTCCTTGAGTATTAGATCACGTGCAGCCCAGACACCGGGGAATATTCTTCCTCGGACCACCTTCTTCTTTTTGTTTTTCTTCTTCTCCTACAAAGAAATTAAAACCATTAAAACTCAGGGCCACAAAAACTAAAACTGCATGAGGAATGTGATAGCAGTACGAGATGCACTATACTGAGAACGACACGAGATACACAAGATGACTACAGCACGAGATAAAGAGAGAATGACACGAGGTCAGATGACTACAGCACGAGATAAAGAGAGAATGACACGAGGTACATAAGATGACTACAGCAACACGGCTAACACTACAAAGAGAACGACACGAAGTCAGATGAGAACAGCACGAGGTGAGAAGGAAATAACACGAAGTAAAATGGTAGTAAAACACGCTATCAGAGGAAACCTAGACGAAGATAGAAAGAAGCAACACGAAGACATAAAAACAACACTAAGACACAAACACAGAAATAACATGAAGACTCAAACGCAAAAATAACACGAAGATAAAAATAGAAACCGACACGAAGTGTGGTCACAAAGCGAAAAGGACACGGGGTCTAGGAAAAACAACACGAGGACAGAAGACATAAACGGCTACAACGACACGTGACAAAACAGTGAAAGCAGTAAAACGACTCGAGTAACTATAGTAAATGACACGAGAACACAAGAGCAGAAATAAAAGGATGACTCGATATGAGCAACTAAATACTGAAGAAACGACACGAGGTTCACAGGAAAATGACTCGAAGTTCATCAGAACAAATCGAGCTGCTTTAGTAAATAGCACGAAGACAATCAACAAACATAGTTGGAGCAACACGACGTACAACAGGACAACACGAAGTGTAGTAAACACAAACAACACGAAATATGAAAGGAACAGTACGGACATACAAGGTACTACCTCATAGCAGTTTTCCTGTTAATCATGGAAATTTCAAATGCATAACATTACGCAAGATATCTGATTAAAATGACAATATTTAACATAGTGATGCTCATCATCAAAACACTAGGGAAGTCACAAAAATCTAACAATCTCCCCCTTTTTGATGATGGCAACACTATATTAAATAACATAGATGAAGTGCATTGAGATTATGTGAAGATAAGCAATGCAGACACACAACACACTCGCCTCCTTTGACGACTCCCAAAAACTCCCCCTGAACACAACAACTGCTTTCCTCTGACTAGATAACTCAGGGCACTTATCTTTCACTCCCCCTCAGCAAAACACAAACAAGACACTCTCCCCCTTTGACATCATCAAACTAGGGGCAGGTCTGAAGATATCACGAAAAGAAAATTGCTGACAGTGGAGAGAAAACAAGAGAGTATGGCTGATAAAGGAAAGTTATTGAGATGTTTAGGCAATTAAGAAAGCCATTAATTTAATGTGAGGATTTTGAAGATCAGTTAGTCAGACTGTGTGCAAAATGGTGAATGAAGATCCGCTCCATACACAGAACCAGATTCTAAGCAAGTAAGGTACAAGATACCAGTATGGTCAGAGTAAGTCTTTACTCAGAGAGTATAAAGCAAGGAAGTCAGGAAAACAAAGACATGTGGTATTGAAAACAAACAAACCAAGAACTATATGCCAAGTGTACAGGGTCTTGATACCAAGAGGGAGAAAAAAAATTTCAATGATGGTCAAGATCAAAGGTAAATCTGTCAAGTACACCTTTGACATTAGGGAGACACCTTGTTTAGAGGCAGGAATCCCCAATTATTTGGTGGCAAGACCACATTACCCCTTCTGACAAGAGGACAGAGATAGTAGTCTAACTGGTGTTGACATTAAGGTGACACCTTTACCAGAGGCCAGACACCCCAGTTACTAACTAGATATGTACCATAGCTCTGTATGATCAAGACAGCTAATTAAACCTGATTTATACTGCCATCTCATGACATGGGATGCTTTCACTTCATTGATGAAAGTCCCAGTTTCTCAATGAACAGTTAACAAGATTGTTAAAACTTCTTTCATGAATTTTTTTCATTAAACTGCACTTGAAACCTTGTAAATTAGTCTTGATTCAGTTTAAGAACAATACACCAGCTCCAAAGTTTTTCAGACTAAAACACTATATACCTCATTTCGGACTTAACTAGACTAAGTAGGTATGCTGTATTGGCTAGATCAGAAGTCAGTTACAATGTAGGAAGATAGTCTTGAATTCAGATTTTGATCTCAGTGGGACTAACAGCTGAAATTCCAACAAGAAATTAGATGAACAGTCTTAACGGATAAAACATCCAAAGATTTCTTTTATACACCTACTCAACCTGATTCTCTTATAAGGTCAGCAAAAATCCGTTCAAAGTATGTTCAGATTTGGCCAAAAGACCATGACACCTATTATTAATCTAGCTCCCCCTGAGATCTTGACTCCATCTCAGACTTAACCAAGACATACCTCAAAACACCTCAAAGAAAACAAAGTGATATCAATCAATACGAGTGAATCAGCAAACACTCATAATGAGGTTATTTTCAACAACAGACAATGAGTATAGATAAGTATAAGAGCACATGACAGATTATTCAGAGATCAATTATTCAATCATGAAATTCTGTAAATACCTAATTCTCTACGCAATGTGCTAAATTTTTTAGTATCCAGTGGCTTCGTGAAAATATCTGCAATTTGTGAGTTAGTGCCAACATGGATCAACTCAAAGGTCTTCCTAGCTACTTCATCTCGAATAAAATGATGCCTGATTTCGATGTGTTTAGTTCGAGAATGAAGTACATGATTCTTTGCAATGTTTATTGCACTAGTATTGTCACAAAAGATGGAAGTGCAACCTAGCTCAACTGAGTAATCCAGAAGCTGGTGTTTTATCCATATAACCTGTGTGCCACAGCTCCCTGCTACCACATACTTAGCTTCAGCAGTAGAAAGAGCCACAGAGTGTTGCTTCTTGGATCCCCAAGAGACTAGGCACCCTCCTAAAAATTCGCAGTGACCACTAGTACTTTTCCTGTCCAATTTACATCCTACATAATCTGCATCTGTATATGCAATGAGATCTAAACTACATGATGCAGGATACCAAAGACCTAGATCATAGGTAGCAGATAAGTATCTAAAGATTCTTTTTACAGCTGCCAAATGCAATTCAGTAGGCCTAGCCTGGTATCTGGCACACATCCCTACACTAAATTGAATGTCAGGCCTAGATGCTGTTAAGTAGAGGAGTGAACCGATCATACCTCTATATAATTTAGCATCCACCTTTTTACCTTTTTCGTCTGAATCCAGTGAGGAGTTGGTGCCCATGGGTGTTGAGATAGTCTTGAGGTTGGTCATTCCAAACCTTTTCAGCATCTCCAAAGTATACTTGGTTTGATTTATGAAACAACCATCCTCCATCTGTTTGACCTGCAGCCCAAGAAAATACTTTAGTTCGCCAACTAAACTCATTTCAAATTCATGAGACATAGATTCAGAAAATTCTTTACATAATTTTGAATTGTTAGATCCGAAGATGATATCATCAACATATACCTGGACCACTATTAAATCCTTTCTGAGATTTTTGGTGAAGAGGGTTTGGTCAACCTTACCTCGAGTGTAGCCCTTACTCAAGAGGAATTCAGAAAGTCTCTCATACCAAACTCGGGGAACCTGCTTCAATCCATAGAGGGCTTTATTCAACCTAAAAACCATGTTAGGCTGAACAGAGAAATTAAATCCTGGAGGTTGTTCAACATATACCTCTTCCTTCAATAACCCATTTAAGAATGCACTTTTGACATCCATCTGCTGCAGCCGAATGTTCCTAGAGCATGCAAATGCAGGCAGAATTCTTATAGCTTCCATCCTAGCCACTGGAGCATAGGATTCATCAAAATCCACACCAAATTCCTGACTGTAGCCTTGAGCTACAAGTCTTGCTTTGTTTCTAGAAATAGCTCCATTCTCATCAACTTTATTCTTGAAAACCCATTTAGTGCCAATGACATGAGTGTTATCCGGTCTGGGAACTAGTTCCCATACAATATTTTTCTCAAATTGATTTAATTCCTCACACATGGCGGATACCCAAGAATCATGTTTTAAGGCTTCTTCCACAGATTTGGGTTCCACCTGAGATACCAATGCAGCTAAGTCCTGTTCTTGGACAATTCTAAAATAAGACCTTGTCCTAGGAGGATCATGCAAATTGCCTATGACATTTTCACTAGGGTGGTCTTTGTGAAATATTATCTCACCTGAGGGTTCACCTACCTCAGCTGCTCCTTCTTGCTATGAGTTTTCTGGTTGAGCAGCTGGCTGCATCTCTTCTTCTTCAATTCTCTCCAAGAAATCTCCCTCATTAGATGGCTCCCTATCATCATTCATCACTTTGTTAGAGAAATCATTTTCATCAAACACTACATGCGGTGTTTCTTCAACAGTTTGATCATCTTTATTGAAAACTCTGTAAGCCCTTGAGGTTTCTGAATATCCGAGAAAAATTCCAGGAGAGCTTCTAGCTTCAAATTTGTCCAAACCATTCTTACCATTATTGTGAATAAAACATTTGGAGCCAAAAACTTTAAAGTATGAAATGTTTGGTTGCTTACCCTTGAGAAGTTCATAAGGAGTTTTCCTATGAGTAGGTCTTACCAAAGCTCGGTTTAGAATGTAGCATGCAGTATTCGCAGCTTCAGCCCAAAATCTCCTTGGAAGTCCACTCTCAATCAGCATAGTCCTGGCCATTTCAATTATTGACCTGTTTCTTCTCTCAACAATTCCGTTCTGCTCCGGTGTCCTGGGAGAAGAGAATTTGTGAGTCACTCCCTCTCTTGAGCAAAATTCAGAAAATGAAGAGTTCTCAAACTCTCCTCCATGGTCAGACTGAATTGTAATGATATTATGTTCACCTTGCAGTTTGATTTTATTGAAAAGTTCTTCAAAGTGAACAAAAGCATCATTTTTATTTGCTAAACAAAACAACCAAGAAAATCTAGTGAAGTCATCAACTATGACTAATCCATATCTCTTACCTGACAAACTTTGTATGCGAGTAGGACCAAAGAGATCCATGTGCAAGTGCTGCAACGGTTTAGATGAAAGACTCTCAGTTCTCAACTTAAAAACTGCACGAGTCTGTTTACCTTGTGCACAAGCATCACATAGCTTGGACCCTAACTGAAATCTTATTCTGGGCAAACCTCTAACAAGGTTATGCTTAGACAGTTTATTCATTGTAGACAAACTAGCATGGCCTAGACGCCTATGCCAGTCAAAAGCAACATGTTCAGAGTTAGCAGACATACACAAGTTAGTTTTAGGATTATCATCCAGGTCTACGATGTATACATTGTTTACTCTATGACCTATGAACATGACGTTATCAGAATTCAGCTCAAAAATAGTGCAGGAATTGTGGTCAAAGAGTACCTTGTGTCCTTTGTCGCAGAGTTGACTTATACTTACCAAGTTGTGCTGAAGTCCTTCTACAAGATACACATCTTCAATGGAGTTAGTAGAGGACTTACCAACTGTACCAATTCCAATTATTCTTCCTCTGTTATTTCCACCGAATTTGACCAAGCCCCCAAACTTCATTTTCAGTTTGCTAAATTTGGACCGGTCTCCTGTCATGTGCCTACTACAGTCGCTGTCAAGATACCACTTGTTATGCTCGGCTGCCAGGCTAACCTGCGAGAGTTCAGATAAAGTAATGTGGGACCCAATTCAATTTGGGTCCAAAGACAGTTTTCAATTCATGCAAATTACACTTAGGAACCCACATTTGTTTTACTGTTCTTTTCAGTGATTTCATGTGGATTGATTCTTCCTTCTTGGCATTTCTCAGTGGGTGTTGAATGAGCCTATTCCTATTAAAATTATGCTGTTTCTAAACATAAAAATTATTGTTTGGCCTCTTAGAGGACACACGTGTGTGCTGAGCATAATTCATGTAACCATTTTTATTCAAATGAAAATTGTGCTGAAAGTGATGCATGTTTGCATGCTTTCCTTGATAACTAGCATGCTGAACTTTCTTAGCAAAACTTTTCACCTTTCTAGTGACATCAATAGGAATGGTCGTGTGAAAACCTTTGTTCCACAACTGTTGCACAGGAGCAGTTCTAGTCTCAGGATTTCCTGACTTAGCTTGCTGACCAGTGGATTGAATGGATTTGCTGGTCGAAACCTTCAATGTAGAGACAGATTTGGAACTGGATGGTGTTTCCAGTTTTTCTTTGCCCTTGGCGGGGCAGAACGTGACAGTTTTAGATTCAAAGGGTTTTTTACTTGTGGGATAGTATCCTAATCCCTCCCTATTGAAGTTTAACCTCGACCCCAGAAGGGCATTCAGATTGTTTCTCCCCTCTGTTAATTTTTCTAGCAATTTTCCTTTGTCCTCAATCTCCTTCTGAAGTTCATTACATTGGTCCTGGAGTTCCTGATTAATTTTCCAACAGCCTCATATTTTTCTGCAATTAGTCTAAACTCCTTTTTACTCTCTTCAGTTTTACTCTTCAGCTCATTCATCCTAGCTAGATTTTCCTCTCTTTTCATTCTAAACCTCTCGATCTCACTTCTAGCCTGATCTAGCTCAGTGGCCATCTCCTTAGTTTTCATGTTACCTGTAACAGCAATAGAGTGTTCCTCAGAAACAGAGTGAAACTTTCGTTTAAGCATTCTGTGCTCCTTGGTTAGAAAATTATATTTAGCTAACAGGTCGCCATAGGCGTCCTCCCAATCATCCAAAGTAAAATTCTCAAATAAGTTCGTTACCTCTTCCTCATGGTTGGCCATAAGGCAAGTCTTCTCTTCACCTTCACTGGACGAGGTGGCTTCTGGATCCTCCTCCTCGTCGCTCCATGTGCACAGCATGGCTTTCTTCTTTTTGTGCACCATCTTCTTCTGGTATCCGGGAGCCTTAGCTTGCAGCTCTGGACATTCACTTTTCATGTGACCAGGTTTCTAACAATGGTAGCATGTAACCTTCTTAACAAACCGGTTCTTCTCAAGTTCTCGTTCAGGAGACTTCCTTGCAGCATTAAATCTCTTTCTCCTGTAGAATTTCCCTTTAGTCCTCAAGAACTTTCTGAATTGCCTGGTGAGCATGGCCTGCTCGCCCTTGTCCAGGTCTGAGAATCCGTCAGAGTCTTCGCTGCTACCACCACCACTGCTGCTGCTGCTGCTCTTCTTAGTATGTTGTGAGACTTTCAGAGTAACATTCTTTCCCTTTCTGTCATGCCCATCATTCCCTTGTTTGAAGTTCATTTCATGGGTCATGAGAGACCCAATCAGCTGGGTTACTGACATGGTGGATAAATCTCTAGATTCCTCTATGACGGTCACCTTAGTATCCCAGATGGGAGTTAGGGACCTAAGGATCTTCCTGACAATGTCTTCTTGCTGAATCTCCTTTCCAAATCCTCTCAGACTATTGATGATCACAGACAATCTAGCATACATTTCTGTGATCGACTCCTCTGGCTTCATCTTAAACAACTCATACTGAGTTGTAAGCATATTGATCTTGGTAGCTTTCACTTGAGATGTGCCCTCATAAATTAACTGCAATTCATCCCACATTTTCTTTGCAGTCTTGCACGCTGAAATCCTCAAGTACTCTTCCGGGTGGACGGCGCACTGTATGATGCTAAGAGCTGTCCAATTCAGTGCGGAAAGTTTAACCTGTTCCTCTGTCCACATGTCTTCGTTCGGTGGAAGTTGGTACAGACCATCTGTAATTACTCTCCAGAGCTTGTGGCTTTGGGCCCTGATAAAGACTTCCATCATGTTCTTCCAAAAGAAATAGTTATTACCATCGAAGAAAGGGGGACGGGTGATTGACTGCCCTTCAGCAATGTAGCTGCGAGAATCAGCGGATCCGTTTCCCTAGCCGTTGGACCACATATTGGGAAATATCCGCTCTGATACCAAGTGATATGAGAAATATAAAGTGATCTAGAAGGGGAGGGTATGAATAGATCACTGTTTTCAACCGATTAAAACTTACTGAAGAATGATTCACTTAAAACAAGCAATCTCTGAGTTGAACCCACAAAAACGCAGTGCGGACAATAGCTCGAGTGGATAGAAGGCACACCACAAAATCACCACAGACAATCACACGAGTACCCAGAGGTTTTTAAGGTGGTTCGGTCAGACCTCCAGTCTGCCTACGTCCACCCCTCACTTCAAATCGAAGTGAGGCTTCCACTAGCACCTGCTAGCAAAGCAGACTCAGTCTGCGACAACGGCTGATTCACAGCTTCACAAGGGGAACACCCTCCCCTCTTCCTCCACACTCGGAGGGAACCCTAAGGACGCCAAGTCCCTAGAAACCAGGAAACAAGTTCCTCTTCCTCCAACCGGAGGGAACACTAGTGATCTGCAGTCACTAGAACCAGAGACCAAGGTCTCTCTTCCTCAGAAGCCCAGAGGGAACACCTCTTCTACGAGAGAGAACAACACTGCAACCTCTGTTGCAAGTGAACCAGAGAGAACACGTCTCTCTCTTCCCCTGAACACCAGGAGGTAACATAGAGAACTTTCAATCAAGAAGGAAAAAAATAGATAAAAATGAAAAACAAGAAAGAAGGAAACCAAATTTCAGAAACTGGAAACAATGTAGCTCAAACAGAGCAGCAGACTTCGGATTTGATCCGTAAGTCAATACCCATCTTCTGATCACTCTTTTGCTCTATCTTCTCTTTCAACTGGATCACTCTAGTTTCTCAGGGTGGCTCCTTCTCGTCTGCTCTCACTCAAATTTCTTTCCTGTAACCTCGGAGCTCCTCCTTTTCGTAGATGGTGAGGCAATGCTTTTATAAGCGATCAGGAGGGTTCATGCAAGGCGTGTGCTTCCGGCGCTCGATCCAGAACCTTCTTGCCACGTGCCCTTATAGCATTGGTTCCTTGAGTATTGGATCACGTGCAGCCCAGACACCGGGGAATATTCTTCCTCGGACCACCTTCTTCTTTTTGTTTTTCTTCTTCTCCTGCAAAGAAATTAAAACCATTAAAACTCAGGGCCACAAAAACTAAAACTGCATGAGGAATGTGATAGCAGTACGAGATGCACTATACTGAGAACGACACAAGATACACAAGATGACTACAGCACGAGATAAAGAGAGAATGACATGAGGTCAGATGACTACAGCACGAGATAAAGAGAGAATGACACGAGGTACATAAGATGACTACAGCAACACGGCTAACACTACAAAGAGAACGACACGAAGTCAGATGAGAACAGCACGAGGTGAGAAGGAAATAACACGAAGTAAAACGGTAGTAAAACACGCGATCAGAGGAAACCTGGACGAAGATAGAAAGAAGCAACACGAAGATATAAAAACAACACTAAGACACAAACACAGAAATAACATGAAGACTAAAACGTAAAAATAACACGAAGACAAAAATAGAAACTGACACGAAGTGTGGTCACAAAGCGAAAAGGACACGGGGTCTAGGAAAAACAACACAAGGACAGAAGACATAAACGGCTACAACGACACGTGACAAAACAGTGAAAGCAGTAAAACGACTCGAGTAACTACAGTAAATGACACGAGAACACAAGAACAGAAATAAAAGGATGACTCGAGATGAGCAACTAAATACTGAAGAAACGACACGAGGTTCACAGGAAAACGACTCGAAGTTCATCAGAACAAATCGAGCTGCTTCAGTAAACATCACGAAGACAATCAACAAACATAGTTGGAACAACACGACGTACAACAGGACAACACGAAGTGTAGTAAACACAAACAACACGAAATATGAAAGGAACAGTACGGACATACAAGGTACTACCTCATAGCAGTTTTCCTGTTACTCATGGAAATTTCAAATGCATAACATTACGCAAGATATCTGATTAAAATGACAATATTTAACATAGTGATGCTCATCATCAAAACACTAGGGAAGTCACAAAAATCTAACAGAAAAGATGCCGTCAAAATTATCGTCGATATTTATGTTGGTAATTAATAATAAAAAAATTAATTAATATTTACGATGGAACATAATTTAGTTGAAAATATGTCTAAAATTTTCGACGTATTTATGACTAAAACCTATTATGTCGGAAAACTATGGGCCAAAATATTTCCGACGAGCCAAAAATTATCGAAGTATTTCTGACTAAAATTTTTTTTCTTGGAAATTATTTGACCCATATGTTTCCGAATTATTTCTGACGAAAAGTATATTTGTCAAAAATTAGTCAAAACTTACCGACACGTTTGCGACAGAAAAATTATTTGGTCAGAAACCTGTGGGTTAAATTAGTTCCGACGAAGTTAATTTGGTCTAAAATATGTCATTAATTTTTAACATATTTGAGGCAGATAATTAATACGTTGAAAACCTGTGAGTCAAATTAGTTCCGATGAAACGTTAGTTGGTCTAAAATACGTCGTAACTTTTTGACGTAATTACGATGAGCATTAATTCGTCGCAAACCTATGGATCAAATTAGTTCCGACGAACCGTTAATGGGTCGAAAATGCGTCGTTAATTTTTGACGTATTTGAGACGGATGATTAATATGTCGGAACTAATGTGGCTTAAATTAGATCCGACGAACCTTTAGTTGGTCAAAAATACATCTGAACCTTTCGACTTATTTGCGCCAAAAAATTAATACGCCGGAAATAAGTGGGTCAAATTAGTTCCGACGAATTATTAGTTGGTCGAAATTCCATCAAAAACTTTCTCCACAATTATATATATATATTTTGAAATTTTAAAAATATGTTTAAAGCTACAATTATACACCACACAATCTACACAACTCAACATAAAACCCGCAATAAACAACATATACAACACACAATAGGATAAAATCCGTCGAACATTACAATAATGAACGTCCACAACACATAACTCAATGAATGAAAAGGGTTATAGTTACATTAATTGAAATGTGTCATTTTTTCACAATATCATAAAAAAGAATCAAGAGATATCCGCTGCATCATCCACATTCGTCATTCGTAACATCTCCACCATCACCGACTGCCGGAGGATCCTACATCACAAAATATTAATACTAAATAGATTTGAATAAAAATAATTAATAATTAATGTAGTTAAATATCTTTCTGATTTTCTAAATTTGAAAGTAGATAACATGAAGATGATTTCTTTGACTCTCAAAGCTGAATTCTTTGAACTAAGTAGTAATGTTATAACTCTAAAGTCTACGAAATTAAAAGTTAAAATAAATACTCACATGAGAGGGCTGTGCTATGCTTTAGGGTGGTCCTTGAGTCAAAATCCCCGCCTAGGAGAGGAGGGTAGCAACCGCCCGAGTAATGCGTGCCTCCATGCGTTCCTTGATGCCGTCTACCGCATGTTGGACGATGGATGTAATCTGGATCATAGAAGCGCCGATGGAGGGAGTAGAGAAGGAACTGCTACCGGGGTAGGACGAAGCTGAGCCTGAAGAAGATGCTAGAATCTGACTGGTGTCCAAGCTCTGCCCAAAACCGTATATTGGTCCTTTGTTCGGTGGGCTGACTGCTGCTACCCATGCCTCAGGATCTAGCTGTGGCCGCTGTGTCTCCTCCTCCCCATACTTTTCAGTCATATGCCTGTCATATGACTCCTGAAAATTGAATAAAAAATATTTTAAATTTCATATTTATCAATCATATTTAAAAATTGAAATAGAAAAGAAATGTATATGTATATAATCTTACCACTATCGAGTGAGCTCTCTCGCTCACATACTAATCGGTCCCCTTCTTCTGGTGAACTGTAGTAAATAAATCACGGTACAAGACCATACCACCCCTCTTCTTTTCCTGTTATACATGTTATAGATAATAAATAAGGACATATAAGAAATAAAATATAATAAAATTAAGATTATTACTTATCAATCTCTTCTTTTGGGTCGCGAATGAAATAGATCTAGAAGTATGGAGATGCACGTCTGGATGTGTCGCACGTGCGGCTTTGGCTTTTATGGATTTGGCCATCCAATTAGGCTCGTCCCATCTATCACAGAGGTCCTCCCAGTGCTCCCTCCTCATCCATGTGGGGCGTGTGCCTTCCAAAGGCCACGGTCCTCGCTTCCCCTGGCTAGAGCCTTGGCACGGTCCTGACAGCTGTGTAATTGATGCTTAGAATTTACTGTTGATGTGGCCTCCCTTGCACGTCGAGCTCGTCCAACGTCAGCTCGCCTCACAAACTGATATCCTTACTGTGAAGAATTCAAATTTTATAAGTTGTCAATTGAAATTGCGCAGTTGGGAAATATGTAATTTAAAAGATTAAATTGTATACCAAGAACTCGTCGTACAATCGATCGCGGATATCCTGAGGAAACTGTCGAAATGACTTATATGGGCCGGTCACATGTCGCTCAATAATGTTGGTAATAAAATGAGAAGTGTCATTGGGCTCTACTTTATCCCTGCAATTACAGATGTTAAAATGATAGCTAACAATTATATAACTGATGGATAGATAACGAACATAATTCATGAGTTTAAATATTTACCTAGAGACCCAACATGGCTTGCGTCCCTCTTCCAACACCACCTGCTCACCCTCGTGATGGCTAACAGCATCGTCTGACGGTTGTGTGCCCGGGTGGGCAGACGAGCCAACTATCACAGGTGGTGTGCCCGACGTACCTGTTACAAGTAAAATAGAAGTAGTTAATCAGAATTTAGCTCATTATTAAAAAAAGAATTTATTCAACAAGTAAACATATAGAATGTTCATCATTTAACTAAGAATTTAAATAAACATAGCAGTAGAATGTGATGGAAGCGGTGTGCTCTGTAGACCTGATGTAGAGGCACTCAAACCTGTAAACATAAAATATCGTGAGTAAAACAAAGTGCATTTTCACTACTCATTTATCTAAGAACTTTAATAAACATACCCACAGCAGGTCGTGGGGCCAGTGCACTCTATGTACCTGGTGCGGAGACATAAAATATCGTGAGCAAAATAAAGTGCATATTCACTACTCATTTATCTAAGTGATGTGTGAAAGGATCGGATATAGAGGGGGGTGAATATATCCCTCGATTAAAAACTATGCCAAAATTAAAATAACAAATCTAGCGCTACCTAATCTTAAAACAAAATGAACAATATGTTAACAAGAGTTTGCATAGAACACAGATCGAACACTTAAGCACTCAACGCACACTAGAGGGAAATGAAATGAAAGTTAAGTAGCACTCTTGCTGACAAATCTAACGATAATATAAGAGTAATGCTTTGCACAGAACAAATGTCAAACAGCAAGCACTCAATACCCACAAAAGGAAAGTGAGATAAACATCATGCAGCTCTTCAGCTGAACATATCTGAAAGTGATATAAAAGAAAAGCTTGAACTGGATCTTGTGTCATATGATTTGCCTTTTCAACCTTGGGGCATGTGATAGTCAAAGGTGTGAAAAGATACCACGTGTTCCTCGCGTGTCTGACCCTTTTCTACACTGGCGAGCTATTTGTTACTCCTATCAGGTATTGTATACCCTTAACCAGCTATTTGTCTGCCTTAGGGAGCTATTTGTCATCCTTAGCTTCCCTTTAGCCATCGCTACAGCTCCTTTCTCTGCCTTGCTTCCTTGCTACATTGACGCCACAGCTTCATGCGTCTACTCTGTCACGCCCCGAACCGATAGTAGCGGGAAGCCTTGCTCAGAACGTGGCAGCAAAATAGTCATGTCAATCAAAGCATGAATTTAATCATTTCAAATACATGGATGCCATTAATTTATCAAAAATATAATTTTATTGATGTTGAGAATTTAAATTACAAATTTTATATTTATTTACAATAATATACTCAATAAAAGAAAAATGAAGAAAAAGAAAAGAACAAGACTCACTACACTAACTAGACTCAAGAAATAAAAATACTCCGGTCTCAAGGCTCTAGGTTCTCTCGATCACGCTGACCCGTTCCCCATTTCAAGCACTCCATCTACCGAATTACCTGAAAAAGGTGGAAATAGGGGAGGTGAGCAAGAAGCTTAGTAGGAATTACTCTCTATCATCAGGCAAAATTTAAGTAATTAACCATTTTCATGAATATGCATGAATAATGCGAAAAATACAGATAAAGCGAACTAAATAAATAGCATGATCACAAGATAACTGACGTGATATAGGAGTTGAGATATTACATGTCAAGATATCAAGAGCAAGTAATAAGAACTTCATGTGAATGGCCATTTACCAAGTCAAGTCAAGTCAAGTTACACAAGCAAGTACTTCACGCATTCAAGCATGTATAGCAAGTTTCACAAGAATGTGGAATGTCGTAGACTCATACGCTAGATAGTACTCGGTGCAATGCCACACCTAGTCATTACACCTCCCTAGGGTACAAGTACTCTTCGGGTGCTCCTCCTAGGACCAGACTGGGCCCTTTAAAATGATTGCCTTGGCATTGATTGGTTGGATCAGAGATCCTACGAAATCTAGACATCCACAATATTCAATGGCTAAGAGTTCCAAGGTCAAGCTTACGTAACCAAGGTATGAGACGTAGGAATAACGATTTCTTGAGAATTCCAAACAACAAGCTTATTAATCACGAGGAAGAGTCATTTAAGGCAATGACTTTAGGAAGGTTATGGAATGGATAATTTCACAATTAGACCTAATAATAGGTCATAATCTCGAGGTACATTAGCCTACAGGGGCTGGAGTGGCTTACACACATCAAAACCATGAGAACGGAAAATTTTGAAGGCTAGAGAAAAAAATAGTCATTCAAAGGTCGCAAATAGAATAAAACGGTCTAGCCAGGACTGCAAAAATAAGGAGATGGTCTACCCAGGACCGTTTCCTGGGTAGGTTAAACCGAATAGATCAAATCCTGAGGTAAAAAGACATGAACGCGTCTGGGTATGCTGACGCATTTACCTGAACGCGTCCGATAGGTATGA
Organism: Amorphophallus konjac; assembly: GCA_022559845.1. NCBI lineage: Eukaryota > Viridiplantae > Streptophyta > Magnoliopsida > Alismatales > Araceae > Amorphophallus > Amorphophallus konjac. The sequence continues at coordinate 247,126,457 of CM040119.1, forward strand.
CGCGTCAAAAGTAGGCTGGCTAGGCCCCAGAATAAAACGGCCAAATCCTGGCCGCTAATTGAACCTAGTGGTCTTTTGAGGGCCGTTACCTCCAGATAGTGGTCTGATGATGGCCGCAACCCTGACAGGGCTGGGGGCTACCCCGAAAGTCACAAATCCAGTCGAATCGAGGGGTACAGGTCTTAGGGTACAACCTGCCCGACGTCCTAGTGGGAATCTCAGGCTCACGGAGGCCTCATGATATCGGTCCTAGTCCGACGGAAGGAATATCCGGCGGAGAGTCCCGATGACCACAAGAATTAAGGTGTATAAACTCGGAAAACGGAAGTAATTGGTCCAGTCGACACCACCGGAAAGGCACGACCTTAAAATAAGCTCTAAGAAGTAACAAGGATCAAAAGACTAGCACATGAATTTATGAACTAATGGATAATTTCCAATCATTATTCTACTCTTTTATCATCATTGATAAGGACAAGAAATGAACCATATTTAGAACATTTCATTCCTTTAAACCTAGATGATTAGGTTCTATACAACTAATAGCATGCAATAAGACAACAACAATGCACAGATACATCGAAAATCGAGCCAAATACATGTGGGAAAACATAGGAAGAAGGCGGTCAAGCAGAGCACCGCCACTACTTAAAACGGTCTTGTCAGGGCCGCTGTCAACAAGAGACGGTCAAGCAGGGACCGTAATTAAGAAACATATATATATATACATTTTTGAAAACATTCATAAAGGCGTCTTGGTACAGGGACGTGTCTAAAGGAGGCGTCCAAGGGACAAGACGTGTTCAATATTTATAAAAATATAACATGAAATTAGTCAAATCTACGTTAAATGAAGACATCTAAGTAGCAGGACGCGTATAAAAGAACGCATCGAGGACTAAGACGCGTTCAAAAACTAAGTTTTAAATTTGAAACGGATGCCTAAAGGCGGTCTATCGCGAGGCTGCCACTCAGGTTGCCGTCCCTGGTAGGGCCGCAACCTAGTCGCCACGCCCAGAACACTGGCATACCCGATATATGTCCAATAAAAGGCTTAATACGATCTATATACTTCATAAAAATTGGGCAAACCACTATCGATCAAAAGAGAATTTAAAAACAAATAGTATGGCATGATCAATTTGAAGTTTTGAATTCGTTTAGCCTACAATAATCGAATGAAAAAGAAGGGCAACAAAACCCTAATCATGCTTCCAATAAAACAACGCAATTCGCACAATAGAGATGATAACAATTGGGCAAAACAAGTTCAAATGAAAGCTAATGTCGACATTTACATAGTACCAAGTTTTAATTGGGATTTAGCCTGAGAGAAACCTACCTATTTGGATCAAAAACTCAGGTGCCGCGAAGAACCCTAATCGCGCATCTCGCTGATCCTCGCCGTCCCACGCCCAAATTTGCCCACAATCAACCCCGCCGTCAGCCAAAAGATCAAATAGGGGTTTTAGGTCACCGAAGCCCTCAATTTATAGCGTCTATAGATGCTTCTAGAGGTCGAATTGGACTAGAGAGTCCAAGGGGAAAAATCGGTGAAAAACATGGAGCTCGACCAAATCCACGCGCGTCACCGTCAAATAGAAGCCTCTAGAGTTAGGGTTTTCGAAGGGGAAATGTTCTTCTATGATGGGCCTAACAATTGGGCTCGGTTTGGGCTTGATTGGTTGAGAATTGGGCTCGAATTAGATCGATTAAGGTTGATCCATTAAGAACAACAATTTTTTTACTAAAACCTCTTTAATTCAGCCTAATTAAATTTTTATTAGAGGTCAAACCAGTTGACAATATTGTTAAACATTTCGTTCCCTATAAGAATATAATTTTTCTATATTTTTATAAATTGTTCGAAACTTTAGCCTATGGGCGAAATTTAATTAATTTTAATTTATATATATTAAATTTAGATTATCATGAAAAAATTCAATTGCATCTTGGAATATGAAATTTATTTTATGGTCATGGTAGAAAAATAATTATTCCTTTTTATTTATATAATTTGGCCACTTACAAAATAAATAATGTCCTTTAACTAAGAGAATTATTGAAGTCTTTAATTGACAAGTTAATTTAGAAAATAGCTATTTTAATCCTTTCTAATATATCGGCCTCACTCTTATGTTGGGTTGAAATTCAATTATTCATTCAATTTTGCAAACTTATTTTTCTTTTCTTTTTGTTTATTTTTAATTATTCTCGTAACATTAAATTTTTAACTTAATTTACAACACGTTTTTCATATATTTCTTTTTCCCATATTTTTATTTCAATACATATTTCATATTTTTAATTTTATCCTTTATTAATTAACTGGGGTGTTACAGACTCTACCTTGTTTCTTTCCACGCATTTACCCTTGCTGCCCATTTGTCAGCCTAACACAGCTATTTGTCTGCCTTGTCCAGTCATTTGTCTCCACTATGAAGTCCCGCGATCAATGACACCCAAGAGGGGGGTGAATTGGGTGATTACAAATTTTAACAACTTTTACCCGATTTAAAACAAGTATTAAGAGCAAGCAACAAACCAGAATAGATCTGATGGATTACAAAACAAATCTGGCTAAATCAACCCTTACAGCAGTTCTTTGGTACCAGGCGGAGTCCAGGAATCCGAAAATTCTCACACACAAGGTATTTTCCTCCCAACAGGATTGACTGTGTCGATCAGAAGCTACCTTTTGATATACCAAGGATCTCTCGTAGAAGGGTTAATACAACTAGATCTAAACAAAGAAACTAGATGATGATGGAATAAGTAAAAGAACTAGAGCAGAATTGGAGGTAGAAGATAAGGATCAAACCACTCAGAACACCACGATTTTTAGGTGGTTCGGATGCAACAACTGTAACCTACGTCCACCCCTCACCAACTGTGAGGATTCACACACTGTCTTGTAGAAGGTTGCAAGATCAACACACACACACACACACTTGTGTGAGTTCAGAACTCCCACGAAGGTAAACAAACACCGAATCACAAAGAGATGTGAAGAAGTAAACACTCACACACACACACACGGATCTGCGTAGATCCACACACACACAAGTATTCAGTTGTTACAAGAATGCACACTTGAATCTAAAATAAAAATCGAATGAAAGACACAAAATAAAACTTCAAATTCAAGCTCCCCCTTAGTTGATGAAGAAGGTTTTGGATGCAGCTTGATCTCCACTTGGCTTGGGGTTGATCTGCTCCAGATGTTGCTTGAAGATGGATGAAGATCTTCCTTCTCGGAGCACTGTTCACGGCTACAGTACTAGCACTTGAATCTCCCCTTGATAGCCTCCCTTAGCCTCCTTGAATTGATTAAGGTTACAAGCCTGAAGGAGATGTTTTTATAACTCTTGAATGGTCAAGAGACAGGCCAGGAACCAGATCCGCAAATCATTGGAGGATTGGTGGCTTTGGGATTAAACAAATCCTAGAAGATAGACTTCCCATGTTGAGAACAAAAGTCATATTGGCGGTCGACCTGTAGACTGGGGCGGTCGACCGGAATTTTACAGGAAATTGGCTTTCCTTGCTGGGAAAATCGGTCGACCGCTCCTAGCTGGCGGTCGACCGCTGGTTGGGGTTCCTGCAAAAAATAAGGAGTTAGACAATGAACCATAATACGTGAGCGAATGAGTTTATGATTACATCTTGTTCCAATTGAAGTAAGTGGGTTAAGTTAAGCCTGGGAGGTTTAAAAACCGAGATGGATTTTTATATTTGGAAGGGTTTAAACATTTAAACATAGTGCATGATGAAATTAGGCTTTGAAAGTGTATTAAATTCGAACTTGATTGTTGATACATAGCACGTGAGAAAATAAATAACCTGAGTTTTGTTATCATCAAAATCACCTGGATATACTCAACAATCTCCCCCTTTTTGATGATGACAAAACTAAAGGGATTTTGAAATACATGAACGTGCCTTTGAGCAATGTTTGAAAATTGAGATCAAGGTTCGAAATAAAGCATTTCACTCACATCCCGTCATGCCAGCGAACTCAAACCATTCGACATTTTATTTGCCAATTAGAATAGAACTGAGATATAGGAGCCAACCATTTGAGATCAAACACCAGTTGCATTCAATTCATCATTTCATTATAAGGTACAATAGTGCGAGAGTGAATGCAGGACTCTAGACTCAAGAAAGCAAATGCATAAACCATACTCATGATCCTCACATGATCAAACATGCAAATATACAACCTCACACGGAACACACGGACATACATAAATATATAAAGCCCTGCACTACTACTTCTCCCCCTTTGGCATCATCAAAAGGGGATAGGATAGACAAAGGGGGACCCAAGTGAAGCAAGACCAAAGTACAGCAAGCGAGAGGGAGAACAAGGAAAAATCCTCAAGGTGCATCGGCAGGTGGCTGATCCTCTGTAGGAGGCGGCTGGTAACCAAGGAGATGGCGGATGTCTTCAAGAGCATGAGCTTGAGCATGAAGAGTATCCCGAATACGGCCAATGGCGAGGTCACGAGCCGCATCACGACAAGCCATGCTAAGAAGTGTATTGTTCATGATATGGAAGGACTGGCTAGAATCAGTAACACTGTTGGTGAGGCTAGTCATATGAGTGGTGAGTGTGGCCATTTGAGTGGAGAAGGTATCCAGAGCAGTGGAGAAGGAATCTATGCGATCTGACATGGTGTCAATCACATTGCCCATGGTGTCAACGCGATCCCCGAGGGTAGACAGTCCCTCCCCAAAAGTATCCACACGAGTCTCTAGCCCAGAGAGCCGCCTGTCAAAAACCTCGTAATCTACCCAAGAAGGCTGTGTGGCTCTCGGAGTGGAGGACTCTCCATGATAAAACTGAGGTGGAGGAGGCATCTCCGGATCCATATGCTGCGGCGATAGTGGAGGAGGCAGCTTCTCTCCCTGAACTGGAGGGGGAACATCCCCTTGATCCTACTGCTGTTCTTATTCCTGCTCTTCCTCACTATCAAAATCATCCCCATAAGTAGGCATATCCCGACGTAGCTCACCATCAGGACCATAGTAATATCCCATATCTATGTAGAACTTATGCTTATTGTAAATATCATCCTGGCGAACATAAATAAAATGTTCTTCTGCTAAGTTGATCCCAGCATGAATGAATACCCCGGTCAACTGTGAAGCATATGGCAAAGATCATCGCAGATTTGTTCGGCAAGCTCCAATGAGGGTCGTCATGAGGCAACCCATATTGATTTGTATACCATTCATCACATTGTAAAATAGGAATTTATGAACTTCTGTAACTTCATTTCTACTGCCACTCTTGGGATAAATGAGAGAGGTAAACATATGGTGCAAGACTCGCTGTAGTGGGGGAAAGCGATTCGCATTCAGCTCAATTAAATTGCTGACACCACGGACGTACTCACAGTTGGTCATAGCAAGAAAAGTGGCTTCAACCTCTCCATGACCAAAGACCAAATCGGCTCCTTTAGCCGCAACTCCTAAGCTTCTCTCAAAAAGATCAGGAGTAATGTGAATCTCAACCCCTTGAACAACAGTAAATAACTACTCATTTCTTGCAACCAAGTTCCCATAGAACTGCTGTACTAGATTGGGGTAATGGCGGTTATATCTAGAGACGAAATCAGTACAACCTGGCTGAATCTCAAAGACTGCACATATATCGGGCAAGAGCTCATTCACTTCGTGGAAATCGAGCAGTCGAGGGTCGATGATGGGACGAATAAGCAACCTAGGTGCTTGACATGGTGTCGGCGCCCGCTGTGGTGGAGGGACTGGTGCCTAACGCCTCTGTCCACTCCCTTCCCCTTGGGCAGAACGCTGAGAGCTTCGTCTAGGCGGCATCCTGAACTAGAAAACCCGATAGAAAACCCTTAAAGAGAGGTCCTTCGTCCCGGGGAATGAAGATAGACTACGGACACTCCAGGGGCTTGTAAAGACCTTCTCCACACACTGGAATCAAGGTGGGAACTCCACGAACGCAGGAGTGGCCAAATGGAGTTCGTCCTGAAATTGTGACGAACACGCCGGATCTTGTGCGGGTAGAGGAATGATGGGTTTGAGAGGTTTTGGGAGGTGGAGAAAATGGGTTATAGGGTTAGGGAAAAGTGGTGGAGGGTGAATGGAAGTGATAGAATGAGAAGGGGGGGTTTTAGGACCCCTTATAAGTTGGCTCGGTTGGGACCCAGTCGGGCCGGTTCGTCGCCACCGGTCGGCCGGTGCGGGGCTGGCAGTCGACCGCTAGCCCAAAAAACCCCAAATTTTGTAATAAATTTTTTTTATAAAAGGGGGGACTAACAACCGACCTTCAGATCTGGAGCCAACATCATGAAGTGGAGGGAAGGAGATAGATGCAGATTTGAGGAAAGTTTCTAACTCCCCCTCAGAAGTTTCCTAGGTCTGACATCACTGAGTCCACAATGATTTAACCACGGAGTATCTGGCCTTAGAAACATTTTTCAAGGAGGGATATACATATAATTACATTCAAGCATGCAGGAGTGTATGTGAACACACAAGGTATTAAAAGTAAAGACTATATGCATGTTTTCCTACCCTTGATGCATATGAGTTTCTACAAATGCAGGTCTTAACTTATGTGCAAACCTATGCATGTATGCTCTAACCCTTGCACATCCCAAGTTCTCTTCTTATCTTGTTAAATTGATCCTGGTTGAGGGGTTTGGTGAAAATGGCAGCTAGCTGATTGTGTGTGTCAATGAAATTCAATTCAAAGACCCCCTTTCCTACATGATCTCTCAGAAAGTGATGACGAATATCAATATGCTTGGTTCTAGAATGTTGAACAGAGTTTTTAGATAAACTGATTGCACTGGTATTATCATACAAGATTGGCATGCATTTCATCTCAATATCTAAATCAAGCAATTGATTTTTGATCCAAAGTACTTGGGCTCCACAACTTCCAACGGCTACATATTCAGCCTCGGTCGTTGAGAGAGCTACTGAGTGTTGTTTCTTGGAGGCCCATGAGACTAGGCACCAACCAAGAAACTGACAGTACCCACTAGTACTTTGACGATCTACAATGCATCCAGCATAATCTGCATCGGTGTATGCAATCAAATCAAAAGAACTACCGATGGGAAACCATAAGACAAAATCTATTGTGCCAAGTAAATATCTAAAAATGCGTTTAACAGCCGATAAGTGAGATTCTTTAGGGCATGACTGAAAATGGGCACAAAGACATACACTGAATTGAATGTCAGGGCGGCATGCTGTAAGATACAGTAGTGATCTGATCATACCCCGAAATAGTGTAGGATCTACTGTTTTACCATTTTCATCTTTATCTAACTTCGAGGTTGTGGCCATTGGAGTTGACAAAGGTTTTGCTTCAGCCATCTCATATTTCTTCAAAAGCTCCATTGTGTACTTAGCTTGGCTTATGAAAATGCCCTCAGGTGTTTGTTTCACCTACAGTCCAAGAAAGAATGTTAGTTCATCCATTAGGCTCATCTCAAATTCACCTTGCATAATTTCTGTAAATTCATCACTTAGCACATTATTAGTAGCTCCAAAAATTATGTCATCCACATACACTTGAACTACTAATATATCTTTACCTAATTTCTTTGTGAAAAGTGTTTGATCAACCTTACCTCTCTTGAAATTATTTTCAATCAGAAATGACGTGAGCCGTTCATACCATGCCCTTGGTGCTTGCTTCAGTCCGTACAAGGCCTTCTGGAGCTTGTACACATGTTGTGGATGTTTGGGGTCTTCAAAATCTGGAGGTTGTTCTACAAAAAGATCCTCTTTGATATACCCATTTAGAAACGTAGATTTAACATCCATTTGAAATAATTTAAAGTTAGATGAGCAAGCATAAGATAATAAGATCTGGACTACTTCTAGACGAGCAACCGGTGCAAAAGACTCATCAAAATCAATACCCATCTCCTGGCTATACCCTTTGGCCACAAGCCGGGCCTTGTTCCTAACAACCAATCCCGTATCATTTAACTTATTTCTGAAAACCTATCGGGTTCTGATAATGGATTGATTCCTAGGCCATGGCACTAGAGTCCACACCTGGTTTCTTTCGAACTGGTGCAACTCTTCGTGCATAGCCTGGATCTAGGATTCATTTTGCAGAGCTTCATGGATATCCTTAGGCTCTTCCTGTGAGATTAAGGCTATCAAATCCTCTTCTTCTACTTGCCTTAAAGATGCTCTGGTTCTTACCCCATCTTGAGGATTTCCAATTATGTTTTCAGCTGGATGATCCTTTAAGAATGTGGAGGTGCTTGGCAAGTCGGGGTGCTGCACTTACTGCTCTTGTAGTGTTTCAATTGAAGGATCTTCATCTTCTTCACTCTTGCTAGGTATTCCTTCCTTTGGTTCATCCTTGGCTTTAGATGTTCCAGCATTAGTTGAGTTTTGGGGGGCTTCTCCTACATCCACAATTTGAGTAGTCAGTTTTAGTTCAGATTCATCAAAAATTACATGAGGACTTTCTTCAACAACCAAAGTCCATTTATTAAACACTCTATAAGCTCTAGAATTAAGTGCATAGCCTAGAAAAGTTCTCTTGTCACTTTTCTCATCAAACTTACCTAGGTTGGACTTACCATTATTCAGGATGAAACATGAACATCCAAAGGGTTTAAGATGGGAAATATTCGGTTTCTTACCCTTGTAGAGCTCATATGGAGTTTTCTTCAAAATGGGCCTTACCATTGCCCTGTTGATGATGTAACACGCTGTACTTACCGCCTCAGCCCAAAAATATTTTGGTAGAGAGTTTTCACTTAACATGGTCTGTGCCATGTCTATCAATGTTCTGTTTTTCCTCTCCACTACTCCATTTTGTTGGGGCGTTCTTGGTGATGAGAAGTTGTGTGTATACCCGTGCTCTTCACAGAAATTGCTAAACTCATGATTTTCAAATTCGCCACCATGATCACTTTGAATAGTAGTGATAGGGTAGCCTCTATCATTTTAGATTTTCTTGTAGAACACTTGAAATTCCATCAATGCATCATTTTTATTGGATAGAAATAACACCCAAGTGAATCTGGAATAATCACCGACAATCACAAAACCATAGGATTTCCCTCCTAGGCTGGATGTCCTAGTTAGGCAAAACAAATCAAGATGCAGCAATTCCAAAGGCCAGGAGGTAGAAACAATGTTCTTATTTTTGAAGGATATGCGTGTTTGCTTGCCTTTTGTGCAAGCCTCACAAATTTTATCACTTTCAAACTTTAATTTTGGCAAACCATTCACCAAGTCATGTTTAGACAACTTGGATATTACTCCAAAACTAGCATGACCTAGTCTTCGGTGCCATAGCCATGCATTATCATGAGTGTTAGCTACCAAACACATATCATCACAAGAAACATCATCAATATCAACAGTGTAGACATTATTGTTTCTTTTTCCAATGAATTTGATCTGATTTGTGTTTTTGTTCATGACAAAGCAGTGCATCATATCAAAAACAATCTTGAACCCTATAGTCCAAACTCAAAAGGCTTAAAGAAGTGCTCAGAGAATGGAATTCGAGTTGCTTTGGTGATGTCAAAGGTAACATTCAGAAGACTAAAAGGGAACTTCATGATGTGCAGATTAAACTTTCTTCAGATCCTATGAATTCTAATCTAGTCTGTCAGGAGAAGATGCTCAAACAACAACTTTCCAAAGATATCCAAATTGAGGAGTCCTTTGCTAGGAGAAATCAAGACAGAGTTGGCTAGCCTTGGTCAATTCTAATACCAAATTTTTTTATGCAGCTTTGAAGAGCAGGAAAGTGGTCAACTGCATCAAGAAGTGTCGACTAGCATATGGGAGCTTTACTTCAGATCCTGATGAGATTAGCAGTCATGCAATTCAATTTTTTTCCAAGCTTATTAATCAATCTTCTTCTTGTAATGATGAAGACTGGAATTTTGTTCCTAAAACTAAGCTGTCAGAGGAGGAAGCTGGACTTCTTAGTGCACCCATTTCGGATGAGGAGATTAAACAAGCCATCTTCCAAGCTCCTAAACATAAAAGCCTGGGTCCAGACGGTTTTCCTGCTGAATTTTTTCAGATTGCTTGGAGTATTATTGGTGAGGATGTGTTATCTGCTATAAGGCATATTTTCTCCACTTGCAGCCTTTTAAAGCAATTCAATTGCACTTTTATATCTCTCATTCCTAAGACTGATGGAGCAGACTCTTTTGAGCAATTTAGGCCCATTTCTCTTTGTAACTTTGTTTACAAAACAATCTCTAAAGTCATCTCTAATAGAGTTAAGGTTGTCCTTCCGAAGCTCATCAGCAGGAACCAGTCTACATTTATTAAGGGAAGGAGTATACACCATAATGTCCTCCTTGCCAATGATATAGTTAGAGACCGGCATCTTAAGTCTAAAGGAAACCTTATTTGTCTGAAGGTTGATCTTAAGAAGGCTTTTGACTCAGTAAACAGAAGGTATCTCTATTATCTAATGAGTAGAATGGGTTTTCCTACAGCTTGTATCAACTGGATTTCAACTTGCTTAGAAGGGCCGGCCTTTTCTATTTTGTTAAATGGTTCTCCTCATGGATTCTTCAATAGCACTAATGGGATTAGGCAAGGAGACCCTTTATCTCCTTACTTATTCACCATTGTTATGGAAGGGCTCACTTCTATGTTGGATGACAAGGTTTCAAATGGAGATATTAAATGCCCTAGGGCTGGAAACTTGAAGATTTCTCATGTCCTCTTTGCTGATGATCTGATTCTATTTTTGAAGAATGACACTCAGACAATTAACCAAGTGGGTCCGCTACTTCATCAATTTGCAAAGATGTCAGGGCTTAATCTGAATCCTAAAAAAAGTAAGGCATATTTAGGGGCCTATATTCAGAATCATCATGCTGTTATTAATCAATTGGGAGTTAGTCAAGGTGCTCTTCCTGTTCCTTACCTTGGATTGCCTTTAATCTCCAAATCTATCAACAAGAATAACTGCCTCCCTATTATTGAGAAGATCAAGAGAAGAATTGACTCCTGGAAAAATAGATTGCTTTCAAGAGCTGGTAGGCTAGAATTGGTGAAATCAGTCTTATCCTCGTATTCTATTTATTGGGTGCAGCTTTCTCTTTGCCAGCTGGGTTAACCGATGAGATTGATAAATTATTAAAGAACTTCTACTGGTCGGGACATTCTTCAAAATCACCCTCACATATGGTCTCCTGGAATCAAATTTGCAAACCTAAATCTGAGGGGGGACTGAGCCTTAAAAATATGAAAGAACGGAATAGAGCTAGTTCTTGCATGTTGTTGTGGGAGATTCTTCAGAAAAAAGACTCTCTTTGGTTCGAATGGGTTAAGAACAAGTATCTTCATAAGAAAAATATCTGGGACTTCCAATTGAAGTCTTATTACTCTTCAGCATGGAAGGGGATTCTGCATGCAAGAAGCCTAATCAGGGAACACATCACATTTCAAATTTCTAATGGCCGAGACACTAATCTGTGGTCTGATCCTTGGATTAATGGATGCAGTATCAATCAACTTTATGGTGATTATATCAGATAAGATCTTGATCTTCCCAAAGATGCTAAAGTGGAGAGTCTTATTTCTGGAAATAATTGGTGTCTTCCTGCTGCTCAGTCCAGTGAAATGCTGGAACTGTGGGATAGAATTAAATCCATCCCAATCTACAACAGTGACCGAGATGTTATCAAATGGACCCATCGTGTGCATGTTCTCAAGACCAGCAATATATGGGAAGTAACAAGGGAAAAAGGTGAAACTATGCTGATTCATGAGTGGATATGGAAGAACCCCACTGCTCAGATGGCATCACACTGCACCTGGCAAGCTACTCTTCTTAAGTTGCCAACTGCAGATATTCTTTAGTCCAAGGGTTTTTGTGTAATACCCCGATAATTTTTATTGAGCCCAAGTATTTATTAAGCTTTTATTAACTTAAAATTGAATTTTTAATGAATTAATGCTTGAATTTCGGATTTTTAATATTTAATTCCTTAGAAAATAGAATAGTGAAAATTCGACTACCTTATAAAAATCTGGAAAAATGCTAATCAGGTTAAGGTCCATGTAGTTAGCAACTTTGTCTTTTGTGTTCGACCCAGCAAAAATCCGTAATTAGGTCTAAATAGTGGATTAAGCCTAAAAGTGCACACTTAGTTAACATTTACCTAACCTCATCTTAAAACATCAAATTAGAGCTTAATACTCAACCAAATGAGCTCAAATCGGTGGCAAATGAAAGGCCACGATATAAGGATCAATAGCCCTCTATCAATCGAACCAAAACCTAACCCTAGCACATGGTGGCGGCCGAGTTTTGTTGAAGTCAACATTAGCGGCGCCGTTTTCAAACACCACCTTGCGTGGTCGATTTCTCCCAGCTCCGAAGTCTCCAGAAGCTCTATGAGCTATCAAAATAAAGCTCTTCGAGTCTATTTTCATTTGGTGGCTGTGGTGTTTGCATTAGAGTTCGATCTAGGAAGTTGTTGGTCGTTTAGTGGAGGTGGGTCGGCAGCCGTCGTCCTACTTCCTCTCCTCTTTGTTCCATCGAGTGAGGTAGGTTTCCTTAACCAAAACCTGCACATGAATACATCAAATTGTTCCTCTCGACGAGCTCTTTCCAGTAGTTGTAAAAGCCCTAAATTTCATTAGGTATCCAAGGAGATATCATGGTTTTTCTAAGGTGCTGTCAAGTTCGTTCTTCATTCTAGGGCTTTAAGTTCTCTCTTCGATTGAGGTAGGATCTAACAGCTCAACTCTAATTAATATACATGGATGTAAGCATCATCATGTTAGCTTTCATTTTGCGTAGAAAGCCCCAAATTTCATTGAGCATGTCTAGAGAATTTTGGATCGAAGTAAGAGCATGTCTAGGCTTGATTTATGCAGTGTTCTTATGAGTCAAATCATGATTTCAGGCTGATTTTGAGTTACATATCTTGATCCCCATATAGCATATCATACATGGATGGAATAAGCATCGAAGTAGCTTTCTTTTGATATAAGAAGCTCCAAATTTTGTTGTATATATTGAGAGAATTTTACGATTTAGTAACTACATGTCAAAATTAGGGTTGCCCGTGTTCTTGCTTTGATAAATCATGATTTCAGAAAGATATTATGAAATTGATCTTACTGTTAGGTAGAGTTTTTCATTATCTTTCTAATAGTATCAAAAGCCCCTTATTTGGAGTCCGTTTCCATTAGTTATTAGCGTTTTAGTCCAACTCCCTGGCTTGCCCTTTGACCCCCGTTCAGCCCTGTTTAGTCTAGAGGTTATAAGGTTCATTCCGAACCGTTTATCCATGCAGTAAGTGACTTAGTTATGATTCTAAATGCTTCATATTAGTATCCTAATGGTAATTAATAAATTAGAAACTCACATGATTAGTGGTTAATTATGTAACTAAATTTCTGTTAATTGCATGTTGTTCATCCTACGCGAGCTTGTCCATTCTCCTTATCAACTTGGATCATTCTTTTGGCAAATTGACTTAATGTAAAACTTAATCCTTGATAATTTGACATGGAATTAGGATTAATGTGATTATTAGCTTACTGGTTAGCTATTGTACTACAGTAAACAGCGTGACCAACTTATCGACTTTTAATAAGTCGTTAGCCGATTAGTGTGCTAGTCTTGGTTTTACCCCCGGAAACTCTATCCGGCGGTTTTACCATCACCTTGGAACCTTTTTATATCCCTGTTATGAACCTAATGAACTACCAAAAACATCGTTTTATGTGTTTAAACCTCTGGTTTAAGGCTTGGATCGTATCGGACGACGAGAGGCATGCGCGGCTAGTAGTTGACCGCATATCCTCTTCGACGGCCCGATAATGACCCCATATCTGTAATACGGCCTAGTATGGTCCGTATATCTTATCATGGGTCTTAATGTCTTCTGGACATGAGCGGCCCATAATGCACCGTTCATACCTTAGAGCGGCCCACTGTCAGCCGTTCTTTCTTGACCTCGCTGGCTGAGTTTCAGCCCAGTTTCTGTATGCACGGCCCTGTGTTAGCCGTACATACCTTGCGCGGCTTCTGTATAACCGCACATCTCTCGGAGATGAGTTTCATCGTGTTTATGTGCTCTTGAATCTAAGGACAAGGTTAGTCCTTTAAATCTTGAACTTCTGGCAGTAATTCCCCTGATTAAATTGGCCATTTAACTTGACTGAATGTCTAGACAATCGTGGGATCTTGGATCCAATAAATCAATGCCAACGCATCATAAGGGCCCGGTCTGGTCCTGGGGAGAGCGCCCGAAGGTTAGTGAGCCCATGGGATGTTAATGACATGGTGAGGCATTGCACCGAGTACTTGACTAGTGTAACGTCTATGACATAAAAATCTCTTGTTACTTGTTACTTGATCGTGCTTGAAATGGCGTTTAAAATACTTGCTTGTTGGCCAATTCTCTATTACTATCTTCTGTTGTAAATTCTTGTACTTGTTATCTTGTTATCTCTTGTCATCATTATATTTCTTGACCTTGCAAGATTTTTGTATTACGCTGTTTTATTGTATCATCTTTTATTTCCTTTATTTAGCATGGCATATGAAAGATGTAATTAACTTGTTAATCACGTAAACTTGCCAGTTATTTCCTACTGAGCGTCAGCTCATAGTTGTTGTTTCCCCCCTTTCCAGGCTATTCAGGTGATGATGCGCATACCGATGGGGAAGGGCAAGAGTGATATCTTTTGAGTGTACTTGTTAGTAGATGCCGTGTGGGCATGGTTGTTTACCTCTAGTTATTTCCTTAGAGTTGTGTTAGTACTTTGTTATTTTTGGAGTCAGTTTTTGTATTAGAATTCAGATTGGAAGGCATGTTTGATCATGTATTAGCAGTGTTGGTTATTGTAATAAATTGGAATCATCTTTATCAATAGAGTTATTTCTTTCCATAGCACCTATGTAATTGTTTAGCTTAGCTTATTAGTGTTATTTCTAGCTAGTTTCTAACTGTACGTCCCGATATTCCGCGTCAGGGCGTGACAGTTTAGTTGGTATCAGAGCCCTAGGTTTCACATTCCTAGGTTCTCTAAGTTCTAGGTTTTCTAAGTTTTAGGGTTCTAAGTGTTATCATAGGACCCCTAACATTGTTAAAGTCTAAGAACCCGACCTGGTGAGATTGGGTAGAACTTGGGTTAAGTTCGTATCTTAATCGTGTTATTATCTATCTTATTGAACCTTAGTAATCTATTCCTCATGTAGGCCATTGCAATGGTAGCTGACCGTGCGGAATGGAGGAACTTACAACGTACGGTTCAAGGCCTTACGCAGGCTTTACAGCAAGTGGCTCAAGCAGGAGCGGCACACCATGGCACTGGTGACTTATATCGGAACTTCCGAGGAATGAATCCGCCGAGATTTGGAGTCTCGACTGACCCCGATGAAGCCGAGCACTGGCTAGATGAGATGGGAAGGATATTCTAAGTAATGCAATGCAGCAATCAAGAGCGTGTCCTTCTTTCAACCTTCCAACTTGAACGTGATGCAAGAACTTGGTGGGATTCAGTGAAGGCTACCCTTGGTGATCAGCAAGT
This sequence comes from Amorphophallus konjac, assembly GCA_022559845.1. Classification (NCBI taxonomy): domain Eukaryota; kingdom Viridiplantae; phylum Streptophyta; class Magnoliopsida; order Alismatales; family Araceae; genus Amorphophallus; species Amorphophallus konjac. Next base: position 247,142,009 of record CM040119.1, read on the forward strand.
GACATGGGAAGAGTTCGAGGAATTCTTTAACAGCAAGTATTTTTCTGATAGAGTGCAAGAGAAGAAAGCGACGGAGTTTGCGGCCCTGAAACAGTGAGGTATGTCCGTGGCGGAGTATGAGGCTCAATTTTCACGGCTTTCTCGTTATGCTACACACCTTATTTCCACCGAGAAGATGAAGGCGAAGCGTTTTCTCAATTGTCTGAAGCTGCATTATATCAATCAATTGGCACCGATGGAGATCTCAACCTATTCCGAGATGGTGAGGAAAGCTCAAGTTCTAGAAGATACTCTAGAGATGACGGAGAGAATCCGTGGAAAAGGCACCAAGAAGGAACTACCTACGGGTTCTGGGAATATCAAACCCGGGTATGGCAAGAAGAGGCCCATTAGTGGACCTGGTTCGTGGAGTGGATCTGGATCGTGGAAGGGCAAGATGCCGAGGCATGAAGACAAGAAGCCTGGCCCTATTGTTCCATTCAAGGGCGTGTGCAAGTTTTGTGATCGTCCTGGTCATAAGATGGAGGAATGCTGGCGCAAACTAGGCGTCTGTCTGCGATGTGGAAGCAAGGAACACCGTATTCCAGACTGTCCTTTGATATCGGAGCAATCTACCCCGACGAAACCTCAAGTCTTCAAGAAGCCGCAAGGAAAGCTTCAAGCTTTGCATGGAGAGGAAGCAGGAACCGCCGAGGATGGTGGACTCGTCGAAAGTACTCTTATTATACTCGACAAGCCAGCATTTTTTCTTTTTGATACTGGTGCCACGCATTCATTTATTTCTCGAAGATTTGCTAAGTCTTTAGCTGTGGAACCTATTTTGATGAATTCTCCGTTAGAAATATCAACCCCTATTGGTACTAGATTGGCAATACAGTACTTCTATCCTTCTAGTACGGTTATGATTGGTGAACAGAATTTACCAGCTGATTTAGTTTGCATGGACATGAAGGATTATGATGTAATCCTAGGAGCAGATTGGTTGGCTAGACATAAGGCTAATGTTCACTGCAGTTCTAGCTCCGTGTCTTTTACTAGACACCCTAGACTTTCTTTTGTGGGAGTTAAGCACCATAACTCCGTATCACTTATCTCGGCTCTTCGAGCTGATAAGCTGATGAGACGAGGATGTGAGGCTTTTCTGGCCTTTGTCTGTGCAACCCCTGAGCAGCAGATTGAGATTAAGGACATTTCTGTTGTCTGAGATTTTCCTGATGTCTTTCCAGAGGAACTACCCGGACTTTCGCCTGAGCGGGAAGTTATCTTTTCTATTGATCTCTTTCCTGGCACATCTCCTATTTCTAAGGCTCCTTATCATATGTCTCCTGCGGAACTGAGGGAGTTAAAGCAACAGTTGATGGAATTACTCGAGAAGGTTTTCATTCGTCCAAGTATTTCTCCTTGGGGAGCCCCGGTATTATTCGTCAGGAAGAAAGATGGTTCGATTAGGTTGTGCATCGATTATCGGCAATTGAACCAGCAGACTGTCAAGATTAAATATCCATTACCGAGGATCAACGAACTATTTGACCAGATAGCGGGAGCTCAGTATTTTTCTAAGATCGATCTTCGATCTGGATATCATCAGTTGCGGATTAAGGAAGAGGATATCTATAAAATAGCTTTCCGCAGCAGGTATGGTCATTTTGAATTTGTCGTTATGCCTTTTGGTCTAACGAATGCACCAGCAGCTTTCATGCAGTTGATGAACAATGTATTTCGGCCCTATCTTGATCAATGGGTCATGGTATTCATTGATGACATCTTGATTTATTCCAAGAATGAGGAAGAGCATGCTGAGCATCTGAGGATGGCATTGCAACTGTTGAGAGATCATCAGCTTTATGCCAAGTTCAGTAAGTGTGAATTCTGGCTGCAAGAGGTGTCCTTTCTCGGACATATCATCACCAAAGATGGTATTTCTGTTGATCCTTCGAAGGTAGAGGCAGTGAAGAATTGGGATCAGCCTACCAGTGTGACTGAAGTTAGAAGTTTCCTAGGCCTGGCAGGCTATTATCGCAGATTCATTCAAGATTTCTCCAAGATTACGGTACCTCTTACCAGATTAACCCGCAAGGAGAACAAGTTTGATTGGTCAGATGATTGTCAGCGAAGCTTTCAGACTCTGAAGGAATGTTTAACTACTGCACATGTTTTGGCTTTACCTTCTGGTGAAGGAGGTTTTGTGGTATACATCGATGCTTCAGGTATTGGTTTAGGTTGTGTACTCATGCAGCATGGGAAGGTGATTGCCTATTCTTCTAGACAGTTGAGGAAGCATGAAGAGAATTATCATGTTCATGAATTGGAACTAGCAGCAGTCGTGTTTGCTTTGAAGATATGGAGGCACTACTTGTATGGAGAAACATTCACAGTGTTTTCAGATCATAAGAGTCTGAAATATTTATTCTCTCAGAAGGAACTCAATATGAGGCAGCGAAGATGGTTGGAGTACTTGAAAGACTTCGACTTCTCGATCGAGTATCATCCTGGCAAAGGCAATGTTGTGGCAGATGCATTAAGCAGGAAGCCTGTGGCTAGATTGTCCAGTCTCATGTTACAAGAGTGGAAGCTACTGGAACAATTAGCTAGCCTGGATCTGAATGTTGATAATGATCGGGTTATGATTGCACAGATTCAACTTAAGCCCGAATTATTGATGGAAATCAAATCTTTGCAAGATAATGATCCCGAGCTAGTAGAGATCAAGGGAAGCTTGGGCAGCAGACCTGACTTCTTAATGGCTGACGATGGAAGATTGTTATTCCAGGGTAGAACTTGTGTACCTGATGAAGCTGGAATAAAGAACAAGATTCTTGAGGAAGCACGTAGATCCAGATATACTATTCATCCTAGAGGCACTAAAATGTTCAAGGATTTGAAGAGATCCTTTTGGTGGCCGAACATGAAAAGGGAAGTTGCAGACTTCGTGAGTAGATGCTTGGTTTGTCAGCAAGTTAAGGCTGAACATTTCAGACCGGCAGGAAAGTTGAAACCACTTGACATACCCCAATGGTTGTGGGAAAGCATTGGCATGGATTTCATTATGGGTCTACCTAGGACTTGTGGTGGATTTGATGCAATATGGGTGATTGTTGACCGATTGATAAAGTCAGCTCATTTATTACCCATTAAGTCCAAGTGGATAGTTGATGTATTGGCTGCTTTGTATTTGAAGGAAGTGGTAAGGCTCCATGGCATACCAGTCAGCATTGTGTCTGATAGAGACCCCAGATTTACTTCACATTTCTGGAAGGGACTGCAAGAGTCTTTGGGTACTCGTCTGAATTTCAGTACTGCTTTTCATCCACGAACAGATGGATAGACTGAAAGAACCAATCAGATAGTGTAAGATATGCTTAGAGCATGCATGATTGATTTCAGAGGCAGTTGGAGTGATCATTTGGCTTTGATTGAATTCGCCTACAACAACAGTTATCAATCCAGCATCCAGATGGCTACTTTTGAAGCATTGTACGGGCGAAGCTGTCGTTCCCCGTTATGTTGGGATGAGATAGGTGAGAAGCAATGGCTTGGACCGGATCTTATTTCAGAATCGTCACAGAACATCCGTGTTATCCGAGACCGGTTACAAGTAGCCCAATCAAGACAAAAGAGTTATGCCGACACAAGGAGAAGAGCATTAGAATTTCAAGTTGGTGAGCATGTATTCCTGAAAGTCTCTCCTATAAGAGGGATTCGAAGATTTGGCATTCATAGCAAGCTCAGTCCGAGATATATTGGTCCATTCGAGATCCTAGACAGAGTGGGACAAGTTGCTTACAGACTGGCTTTACCGCCGCAGTTGTCTGGCGTACACAATATTTTCCATGTGTCTATGTTACGGAAATATGTGTACGACCCCACTCATATCATTCAGCATGTGGATTTTGAATTGAAGGAAGATTTGACTTATGAAGAAAGACCTATCAAGATTCTGGACCGGAAGCAACAGCAACTCCGGAATCGTTCTATACCAATGGTCAAGATTCAGTGGAGTCGGCGTGGGACCGAAGAAGCTACTTGGGTGTCCGAAGATACTATGCGGAAGCGGTATCCTGACTTATTCTAGGTGAGCGATCTCTTTCCCTACTCTCAGTTGTAGTGCAGTGAATTTGGAGGACCAAATTCCTTAAGTAGGGGAGGGTGTAATACCCCGATAATTTTTATTAAGCCCAAGTATTTATTAAGCTTTTATTAACTTAAAATTGAATTTTTAATGAATTAATGCTTTAATTTTGGATTTTTAATATTTAATTCCTTAGAAAATAGAATAGTGAAAATTCGACTACCTTATAAAAATCTGGAAAAATGCTAATTAGGTTAAGGCCTATGTAGTTAGCAACTTTGTCTTATCCTACTAATCATGCTAGTAGTTGACCGCATATCCTCTTCGACGGCCCGATAATGACCTCATATCTGTAATACGGCCCAGTATGGTTCGTATATCTTATCATGGGTCTTAATGACTTCTGGACATGAGCGGCCCATACTGCACCGTTCATACCTTAGAGCGGCCCACTCTCAGCCATTCTTTCTTGACCTCGCTGGCTGAGTTTCAGCCCAATTTCTGTATGCACGGCCATGTGTTAGCCGTACATACCTTGCACGGCTTCTGTATGACCGCACATCTCTCGGAGATGAGTTTCATCGTGTTTATGTGCTCTTAAATCCAAGGACAAGGTTAGTCCTTTAAATCTTGAACTTCTGGCAGTAATTCCCCCGATTAAATTGGCCATTTAACTTGACTGAATGTCTAGACAATCGTGGGATCTTGGATCCAATAAATCAATGCCAACGCATCATAAGGGCCCGGTCTGGTCCTGGGGAGAGCGCCCGAAAGTTAGTGAGCCCATGGGATGTTAATGACATGGTGAGGCATTGCACCGAGTACTTGACTAGTGTAACGTCTATGACATAAAAATCTCTTGTTACTTGTTACTTGATCGTGCTTGAAATGGCGTTTAAAATACTTGCTTGTTGGCCAATTCTCTATTACTATCTCCTGTTGTAAATTCTTCTACTTGTTATCTTGTTATCTCTTGTCATCATTATATTTCTTGACCTTGCAAGATTTTTGTATTACGCTGTTTTATTGTATCGTCTTTTATTTCCTTTATTTAGCATGGCATATGAAAGATATAATTAACTTGTTAATCATGTAAACTTGCCAGTTATTTCCTACTGAGCGTCAGCTCATAGTTGTTGTTTCCCCCCTTTCCAGGCTATTCAGGTGATGATGCTCATATCGATGGGGAAGGGCAAGAGTGATATCTTTTGAGTGTACTTGTTAGTAGATGTCGTGTGGGCATGGTTGTTTACCTCTAGTTATTTCCTTAGAGTTGTGTTAGTACTTTATTATTTTTGGAGTCAGTTTTTGTATTAGAATTCAGATTGGAAGGCATGTTTGATCGTGTATTAGCAGTGTTGGTTATTGTAATAAATTGGAATCATCTTGATCAATAGAGTTATTTCTTTCCATAGCACCTGCGTAATTGTTTAGCTTAGCTTATTAGTGTTATTTCTAGCTAGTTTCTAACTGTACGTCCCGATATTCCGCGTCGGGACATGACATTTTGTCTCCCCAGCACATGTGTCTTTTGTAGGAATGCAAGTGAAACACAAGAACATCTTTTCTTTGAATGCCCTTATTTAAATTGGATTTGGACAAGCATTCTGCTTCGGATTGATCTCCACAGGGATCCTCTAACAGGTATCTATAAGGAAATTGTGAAGTTACAACAGGAATTCAAAGGACTCACTCCTTTGGGAAGATTTGGAGGGAAAGATGCTTAAGGATTTTTGAAGACATATCTACCACATCAAGAATAAAGTTGTTCTTAGAAATAATTGAGGATTCGAGAAGCTGTTTAGAATTCTTTGAGCTAAATAGCTTATCTAAGAGACAGAAAGAAATTTTCAGGAAGTTTAATTTTTTAGTTGAATCAACCTTAGAGTCCACAGTCTGTGTGGTCCAAAGGTTATCATTCACATTGCTAGCTAGTCTAGCAATTTCCTGATGTACAGTTTTTTGCTACTTTAATACAATACACATTACTTACCAAAAAAAAAAACAATCTTGAACCCTTTATCACATAGCTGGCTTATGCTCAAGAGATTCTGATTCAAACCTTTCACCAAAAGAACATTTTCAATCAAGGTTTCAGAATTCTTACATATGTTGCCAATTCCAATTATTTTACCTTTGTCTTTTCCACCAAAAGCAACTGAGCCTCCATCCTTATCTTGCAGCATAGAGAACGCTTTCCTGTCCCCTGTCATATGTCTTGAACAGTCGCTGTCCAAGTACCATTTGCTCCCCCTGGCTTCAAGACAGATCTACAAGAAACAACATTCTCATGTAATTAATTTTGGTACCCAAGCTAGTTTGGGTCCATACGAGTTAGTCCAATTCTGTGCATATCTTTTCTTGGTCCAAATGACATGATTTCTTGGTGGACTTTGCTTGAACCAACAATTTGCAATAACATGACCAAATCTACCACAATGATAGCAATTAACAGGTGCAAATTTTCTTTGAAATTGTCGTGGTTTGGGTTGGACATGTTTTGGCTTAAAGTTAGAACATGAAGCATGGTTGTTTTCTTTTTCATGAACAAAGGATGTAGTGATCTTATGCTCAAAAGATTTTTTATTTTGGGGAGTGTATCCCAATCCTTCTTTTTGAGAATTGACTTTAACTCCCAACAAGTTATCTAGGTTTTGTTTGCCCTTTACAAACCTCGAGAGAGTGAATTGCAAGTCAGTTACTTCCTTATTCAAACTCACATTTTTGTTTCCAAATTCTAAAATGGATGAGATCAAATATTCTTTTTCATTCATGAGCTTTTCACAGACTTTTTCAATTTCTGACAATTTACACGTCAGTTCCGCCTGATTTTTCTCACTAGCTAAAATTATTTGTAGCATGCTTTCTTTTTCTTCCGTTACCTCAAACCATTCCTGTTCCAATTTTTCAAACTTAACAAAAATGTCCTCATGTGTTAGCTCATCAATCTTTTTTTTGAGATTTTTATTTTCAGATCTGATTTTCTTATATTTCAAATACAACTTCTCATATTCTGACTCCCATTGTTCATTTGAAATAAAGTCAAGATTAGAATTTACCTCGGTTGAGTCATCCTCATGTGCCATGAGACATAGGCTCTCCACGAGCTCTTGTATCTCCTCATCGGACGGTTAGTCCTCTTCATCGCTCCATGTGGTGACCATGGCTTTGGACTTTCTGAAATTATCTTTCTTGAATTTCTTCTTCAGATCTGGGCACTCTCTGATGCGGGACGGACACGGGAGACGACACTATATGGTGCCACCCTCGGACTCTAGATGAAGACGCGACAAGCAACATACACCAGGGAGACACTAAGCCCGACACTACGAGCTCCTAGTGGTGAAACGTCGCTAACAGAAGTGGAAGCTCACTCGTCGTCCCAAGCGAGGGAAAGCGCGGACCGTGCGCGGTTAAGGAACCGGCGGAGGTCAAGGGTAGTCCGACTCAACTTCTGGACTCGGATCGAGTAGCGGGACGGGTCACTCTCACAGCGGTGACATGGACACACGGGCTAATACCTACACTCTCGACAGCGGCAAAGACCATATACTAGCTAAGCAAATGAACGCCAAGAAGTTCGGACCATTACCTCCACGCACCCGGCGTGGCGAAGACAACCCCGGCCGAATTACGGACTCTCGGTTAACAATGATTACAGCAATACACTAAGTCGACCCACTCCACGCAGGGAGGTAAAAGGTCACATGTGGGGTTCGGGAATCGCACAAATCGGGTTGACGGACAGCATCTTGATGTCGCCCGGCGATGCCAAACTCTGCGTTTTCGTGCTTTCCGAGTGGCGGGTTTTACGGACCCGTGGGGCCCGCGGACGGCGCTATCCTCCGGATTTGTGGGGGTGGGACTCACTATGATGGGGACCCCTGGTGGCGCGCCTCCACGGATGGCGGTCGGCCGGGAACACCGATCGGGGGTCGATCGGCCCCGATTCCCAACTCTTGAACTAATAACCCCACGGATTTTGGCTACTATCTTCCGGCGCGCGCTCCGGCGAAAACGGCCGCTGCGAGCAATCCCGATGTCGGATCGGGACGCATGAGCTATCGTTGGAAATCTCTCTTCAAATGCTTCGATCGAGACCCAAAGAGATCTGCTGGATCTGGTCGGATCATAACTTTATTGAATTTACAAGTCCCTGTTGTACAGTAACCGAAATCTCAGATCTACAGGGCACTTGTCTGAGAACCACCATTGACCGCCTAGTAAACTTCCGATTCAGCTCTTGAGCGCTTCTTAGAAGTTGTAGGGAATTAAACTGCGGAACTGGGACTAGTTTTAAAATTTGATTTGGAGGTGGCTCTGATTTTTTATGATTTTTGGGGTGACTGGTGGTCGGATCTGGGAACTGGTGGATAGAACTGTAGATGGGTCTGAGAAAGATTTTTAGAAAATATGAGATGGGCGAATAAAAAATTGAGAAAAATTATGGATGAAGGGGTGGATGGATGGAACCCCCAGTAAAATTGGGCAAACTAACAGAAATCAAAAAGTGGATCTAAGACATGAAACGCAGGACGGAGGTGAACCTGGACAGAATTCTGGCAGAACCGAAATGAAAGAGCGGACGGAAATCAAAAATTAGCAAACGTGATCTGAATGCTGGCCTGATTTTTTTGGGTGGAGAGGAACATCCCAGGAACAACTCCTCCAAATTTGGTAGCCAAATGAGCTCGGGGAAGACCTGTGAACTTCGAGCAAGCTACTGTGGTACTGCGTAGGTAGAACTCCGTTGATGGCGATGGCGGTGCGGTGGCGGCTCGTGGCGGCGGCGGCGATCGTCGGAACTGATACACGAGGAGTCACACCTCAGAATGGGAGCCTTCACAGCATCCAAGGGGGAGAGAGAGAGGAGAAGGGGGCGCCCCAAGCTGGAGCTCCAAGAATTACTTTGATTCAAATGGCATTAATTCATCAAAATGGGAAAATACAAGTATTTATGTGTTACATCTCACATCTATCCACAACCGTAGGATCTAGGGGAAGGGGATGGAGGGCTGGGATGAGATGTGAACATCACACAAAAATTAAAATAAAAAATACAAAGGGGGGGGGGCGGCCTATTGACTATGGTGGCAAGGGGGGGACAAGTTGGTAGCCACCTTGGACTTTGAAGTCCACTTGTCTCCCATGTGCCTTTTACCATTCAAACTTCTAGATGCCTCCATTTGACATGTTGACTGACCCCACATGGGGCCCATGGGCTGAGGTGGATCAATGGGATGCGGCTTGGGGGTCCCGTGGGGCCCACGGGGTCCAAATTGTACATAAGCCCCTCTTACAATCAAAATAGCAAACCGAATACAATGAAATAAACACAAATTACACACAAATAAAGTTTAACTAAATATGATAAATGGGGAGGCTCAAGGCGGAGTCTCTAGGCTATCTCCGAGCCAGATGGACGCTGAGGTGGCTCGAGTCGTGCTCCGTGTGCGGTACCGGTGGCTCGGCGTGTCGCGCCGCTCAACTGCTCGGGTGTCCGCACCACTCTCCGCTCATGTGCCCTGGCTTCTTGCATTCGTAGCATATGATGCTACTTGGTTTGCTTGGCTCGCCCTTGCTTTGAGTGGGCTTCCTTTGCCCCTTTCTTAAATTTCTTTGAAAGTTTCTCTTCTTCCTCAAAAATCTTTTCACTTGGCGAGTTATCATGGCCAAGTCTTCTTCTTCTTGAAAGTCTTCATCAGATTGATGAGCTTTCAATCCAATTACCTTCTTCTTCTTTGTATCTTCCTCGACTGATCTCTTCATATTTATTTCATAGGTCATGAGTGACCCTATGAGCTCGTCTAAAGTGAGTGTGGACAGATTTTTCGAAACCTCAATTACTGTGGCTTTTGTATGCCACGCCGATGGAAGTGATCTCAACACTTTCCTTACGAGCTCAGAATTGGTGTATTCTTTTCCGAGACTCTTGAGACCATTGGTAATCTCAGTTAACCTTGTAAACATTTCAGAGATAGATTCTTCATATTTCATCTTGAATAGCTCGTAGTCTATGACGAGTAGGTTGGCCTTGGTCTCCTTGACCTCGGAGGTTCCCTCATATATGAGACGTAACTTGTCCCACATTTCCTTCGCTGAGCTGCACATGGATACACGAGAAAATTCATTAGGATGTATAGCACATTGCATAATGTTCATAGCATTAAAATTGACAGTGCATTTTTTAATTTCCTCGGGTGTCCATTTCTCTTCATCGTCCGAGAGTTTGTAAGGACCATTGTCCACAACTCTCCAGATCTCATACTCCTGGGCTCTCAAAAAAATATGCATTCTATTTTTCCAATAGGAGTAATTTGAGCCATCGAAGTAGGGAGGACGATGAATGGAGTGACCCTCAGGCATCATACCCCTGTTTGCCATTGATCTGGATCTTACTCTAGATCGTTAGATCTAAAAGAAATAGAGCCTTACCTCTGATACCAATTAAAGTCCCGCGATCAATGACCCCCAAAAGGGGGGTGAATTGGGTGATTACAAATTTTAACAACTTTTACGCGATTTAAAAAACAAATTTTAACAACTTTTACCCGATTTAAAATAAGTATTAAGAGCAAGCAACAAACAAGAATAGATATGATGGTTTACAAAACAAATCTGGCTAAATCAACCCTTACAGCAGTTCTTTGGTACCAGGCAGAGTTCGAGAATCTGAAGATTCTCTCACACAAGGTATTTTCCTCCAAACAGGATTGACCGTGTCGATCATAAGCTACCTTTTGATATTCCAAGGATCTCCCGTAGAAGGGTAAATACAACTAGATCTAAACAAAGAAACTAGATGATGATGAAATAAGTAAAAGAACTAGAACAGAATTGGAGGTAGAAGATAAGGAGCAAACCACTCAGAACACCATGATTTTTAGGTGGTTTGGATGTAACAACTGCAACCTATGTCCACCCCTCACCAACTGTGAGGATTTACATACTATCTTGTAGATGGTTACAAGATCAACACACACACACACACACTTGTGTGAGTTCAGAACTCCTACGAATGTAAACAAACACCGAATCACAAAGAGATGTGAATAAGTAAACACTCACACACATACACACACAGATCTGCGTAGATCTACACACACACAAGAATTCAGTTGTTACAAGAATACAGACTTGAATCTAAAATAAAAATCGAATGGAAGACACAAAATAAAACTTTAGATTCAAGCTCCCCCTTAGTTGATGAAGAAGGTTTTGGATGCAGCTTGATCTCCACTTGGCTTGGGATTGATCTGCTCTAGATGTGGCTTGAAGATGGATGAAGATCTTCCTTCTCAGAGCACTGTTCATGGCTACAGTACCAGCACTTGAATCTCCCCTTGATAGCCTCCCTTAGCCTCCTTAGATTGATTAGGGTTACAAGCCTCAAGGAGATGTTTTTATAACTCTTGAATGGTCAAGAGAGAGGCCAGGAACTAGATCCACAAATCATGGGAGGATTGGTGACTTTGGGATTAAACATATCCTAGAAGATAGAATTCCCACGTTGAGAACAAAAAGTCAAAATTAGGGGCTTTTCGAAGCTGGCGGTCGACCGAAACTTTACAGGAAATTGGCTTTCCTTGCTGGGAAAATCGATCGACCGCTCCTAGTTGGCGGTCGACCGTTGGCTGGGGTTCTTGCAAAAAATAAGGAGTTAGACAATGAACCATAACACGTGAGTGAATGAGTTTATGATTACATCTTGTTCCAATCGAAGTAAGTGGGTTAAGTTAAGCTTGGGAGGTTTAGGAATCAAGATGGATTTTTGCATTTGGAAGGGTTTAAACATTTAAACATAGTGCATGATGAAATTAGGCTTTGAAAGCGTATTAAATTCGAACTTGATTGTTGATACATAGCACATGAGAAAACAAATAACCTGGGTTTTGTTATCATCAAAATCACCTAGATATACTCAACACACTATCCATACTGAGCCGTCGCCCTTGTTGCTTTCTTCTTTAGCTTCAGCCGACGCCAAAAGCCATTTGTCACCCTTGTTCCTCTATTATTCCGTTTGACTATGGAGCTTGACCTCGTTGACCACGATTGATGTTGACTTTGACTTGGGTCAACATTAACTTAAGTCAACATTGACTTAAGTCAAACATGATAATAACGTTGGCTAGAGTCAACTGACTATTGTTGACTTTGACTAATTCAAAGTTTGACCAGTCCACCTTGACTTGAGTCAACCCTTTGATTGTTCATCTCGCTTCTTCGAGGGATTCAAGGATCACTATAGAACACTGTAGCTCATTATCTTCTAGTGATTTACTGTTGAGCTTTTGGCTTGTAGTGAACCCTTCTCTCTCTCCTCCATTTCCCTTCTTTCTTCATTTGATAACTCTTCTCGGGCTATTAATCACAGATAACAGTTATTTTTCTCCCTTGAAGACCCATTTGTCACCACTGTTAACCCAGAAGCCGTCACCTTGTCTCATGTAACATAGCCTTGAGAGCCGTCGCTAATGTCTCCGTTGAGACCTATTTGTCACCCTTAAGAGGGTATATGTCACCCATAGAAGTCTATTTGTCACCCTTAGCTTCTTCTGCTGGCAAATAAACACAAGTCGACTTCCCCTTCATGCAACTTCAACACTTCACACATATTCAGCGCTACAACCTATTTTTCACCTGTAGAGAGCTATTTGTTAGCCTTACTTGCCTATTTGTCACCACTAATCAGTCAGTTGTCTACTTTATCTTCCTGCCTTCCCTTGTATGAATCTTAACAGATTTGTGACCCATTTCTAAAGATTTAAGACTTTGACTGCACTGACTTGGGTTGACCATTGTCTTAGCTCCATTGAGTGTGCGTTGACTTTGTTGACCATGTTGAGTTTTCTTCAGTTCTTCAGAAAATAACTGGCTTTCAGCCTGTTCTATATGCAACTGTCAACCTGTTCTTTGTGCAATTTAGAAGTAAACTACACACACAAAATCATTATAGCTCCATGCATGATTCTACGTCAACAAAACACATTGACTATCCACATGAAGAGTATACATGACTCATGGTTTTGACAACATCAAAACACAAGGACACAACACTAAGAATTTAAATAAACATACCCGCAGCAGTTGGTGGCGGTGGTGCACTCTGTGTAGCTGGTGCGGAGACATAAAATATCGTGAGCAAAATAAAGTGCATATTCAATACTCATTTATTTAAGAATTTAAATAAACATACCCACAGTTGTTGGTGTGGGCGGTGCACTCTATGTAACTGGTGCGGAGACATAAAATATCATGAGCAAAATAAAGTGCTAAGTCACTATTCATTTATCTAAGAATTTAAATAAACATACCAGCAGCACGTGGTGGGGGCGGTGTACTCTGTGTACCTAGTGCAGAGACATAAAATATCATGAGCAAAACAAAGTGCATATTCACTACTCATTTATCTAAGAATTTAAATAAACATACATGCAACATGTGGTGGGGGCGGTGTAATCTATGTACCTGGTGCAGAGACATAAAATATCATTACTAAAACACAATGCATATTCACTACTCATTTATCTAAGAATTTAAATAAACATACCTGCAACACGTGGTGGGGGCGGTGTACTCTGTGTACCTGTTGCAGAGACATAAAATATCATGAGCAAAATAAAGTGCATATTCACTACTCATTTATTTAAGAATTTAAATAAACATACCCGCTGCAGGTGGTGGGGGCGGTGTAATCTGTGTACTGGTGCAGAGACATAAAATATCATTATCAAAATAAAGTGCATATTCACTACTCATTTATCTAAGAATTTAAATAAACATACCCGCAACACGTGGTGGGGGCGGTGTACTCTGTGTACCTGGTGTAGAGACATAAAATATCATGAGCAAAATAAAGTGCATATTCACTACTCATTTATCTAAGAATTTAAATAAACATATCCGCAGCAGGTGGTAGGGGTAGTGCAATCTGTGTACCTGGTACAGAGACATAAAATATCATTACCAAAATAAAGTGCATATTCACTGCTTATTTATCTAAGAATTTAAATAAACATACCAGTAGAACCCCTCCCGGAACCACCTCTCCTCAAAGATCCGGTACGACCACGAACCATCTAATTATTGGCAACAATTAAAGTAGTGCATATTAGTCCATAACTAATTACAAAGAGAGGTGGTAAGTAATAATGATAAGAAGTGTATATATGTTAACTTTCTTACAAAATATTCAATCACTATCTATTTCATCTTCAGATGCTGAAAATATATCAAACTCATTGTCATGTTCGTCATCTTCCTCATTATCACTAGATTCATACTCTTCCTCCTTAGAGGACTCCTCCTACCCAACAATTGCTTCATTTAGCTTAGTTGAATCGACTTCTTCACTTCATCCTCTATAGACAACTGAAGTGGATCGTTAGATTCGATCAGATGAAGATTAGAAGCAACCAACTCTGTAGTGTCACCCTTGTCTGATTGAAAAAATTCAACACTAGAATCCTCTGAGACGGCTTCAATGAGATCTAAGTCATCATTAGGCACAAGCCTTGGTTTTACCCCACAGACTGCCCACCAATCTTTATTCTTGGACGACGAATAACTTGAATAATACACTTGCTGGGCTTGTGCGGCCAAAATGAATGGCTCATAGGTATTCAATTTGGATCTATGTTTGACATTGACAATCCCATATATTGTGTCGTTTCGAACTAAATTAGGATCAAACCAATGACACTTAAAAAGGAATATATGGTTGTCTTGTTGTTGACACGTAAAATATGATCAACAGTGATCAAGCCGCAAAGATAAATGATACGGCCCACTGAAGCACAGAAGCTGATGAAGATCAACATATTGAAGATTTTTCAAGATGCCAGAGCCTCGAGCCACCTAGAATGAACACCAGGGACTTCGCCTCGGGAGAGTCGATATGAATCCATAACCAACCGGCAGTGCAACCAAGCCTGCCCAATGATCTGGCATCGACTCCATCGTGCCGCTACCCTACACCCGTCGCCCGACCAAGGACGACGGTCTACCCGGTGGCTCACCACCTGAATGAAGACTCTCCCTAGGAGGAAGAACGCCATCGGCCCCTCAGAACAAAGGACCGAAGGCTCTGTTAGCAGAAGACCCCGATTACCCGGCATGGGTATGGCTTCTCAGCACATTGGACCCATCAGCGGCCAGATGATTGCCCGGTCGAGGAGAAAACACCCCGGGTGGCATACCACCACCCGGGAAAGCTACCAATGCAAGTCAAAGCAAGCCGACAACACGAACCATGGTGCCGAGAGCCGTGTCAGCGGAAAACCTGTGTGTCCGAGCTGAAGGTACACGGGTTCCAAGGAGCAACCGTCTGGTGGCCCGAAAGCCTCGTCTACATTCTCTCCTATGCCCCGACAAGACCATGGAGAGATGAAGGATCGTAGCAACCCTCGGGGTCAGTCCGAAGCCCGCTGTCGAACCCGTGTTGGGTTAACACGATCAAATGGCTCGAATCCGCCGCGCTCTTCTTAAACCCGCGCGCCCCTCAAATCCGGCGCGCCCCTTTGGCTTTGGCAGCCTTCTAAACCTACGCGCCCGTTCAACTTTGACCCGGAGCGCGTGAATGGCCTTAAACCGGCACGCTAAACCCCGTGCCGGATTAAACTCGTTTGAGGGTCGCCTATATAAAGGGGCTTATGTTCGAGAAACAAAATAGAAGAAAAAAAAAGGGGAAGAAAAGGAGAGGCGAACAAGAAGAGAAAGAATGAAAAAGAAAAGAGAGAGAGAGAGAGGGAAAAGCTTGGAGAGGAAGAAGGGCAGAGCAGAGAACTCGTCCACCCCGATACTCTGTTTTTCCTCGGCCGTTCTTTGCTGCGAAGCTCTGAGGTGGGTTGGCGAGTTTGCTGGCATCTGCTTCTTATATTTCCTTTCTCTTTTTTGTTGATGTAGCTCCACGGAGCATTACCCTCGAAGGGCGACGATACGAGCCCGTGGGGGCTCCCTGCTTCCCCCTTACGATCTCCTTTGTTTTCTCTTCTTGCCTTTCTTTTGAGAATGGAATCGGCCTCAGGCGACAACGTCGAGCCGAATGTGATGTAATATTCTCACTGAGTGATCGAATGAATAGACAAGTGCGTATTGGTTGCTATCTTCCTTACTAGACTTCAGTCTACCACCTCTATCCCCTATGTGTTGTTCATTTCGAGTTTTTCATCGCCGAATATGCCTCATCGATTCTAGAGGCAACATTAATAAACCCCCCTTCCCCAGGGCTCCCTCTCCGTTGTATGAGCAATGTCGAATGAAGTCCGTATGCTAATATGTGCTCCCCGGCCGGAGGGATGCATACCAGTGCATTCCCCTCTGCCCCCGGAGCTGACCCTCCATGTTCCCTGCTACAGTTCAGGGCCAGGAGGATGGGTATCCCAGTAGCTGCTGTCGTACGTCCGTGTGCATTGTATGTGCCGTCAAGCTATTCGATTGTTTGCCTCCTTCAGGACCCCGGTACGCTGGCTGACCTCTGGTCTTAGGTTCAACCTACTGGTGCCCCCCCTCCTTTCAGTATATCCCTCCGAAGCATGTATGTATGTGGTCACCGGATGTCCGTTCCCCGATCGAATTTGTTCCTGTCATAGTGTTCTTTGGTAATCTACCTTCTCGAAGAATGCACTACTCGGGGAAGGGGAATATTCCCTATCATCTTCAATCATTATCGAACCGCAGAGTCATATCCTCAAATGATATGAACCCTGTGATTCACCAAATGAATATCAACAGGGCTGAGCTCGACATCAAATCCACCTTCTTCTTGTGGGAGGGGTGGTGGCTGTGAGAAGATTACCTCTCATAGGCTAGCCCTCGAGGTGACTTCTCATCTCAGCCGTCCCTTAACTATCTTTGACTCGTGGAGATGGATACCCCTAGCAGGCTGGCCCTCGGGGTCTTTTCCCTCCAATGAAGTCCGCCGGTCACCGTTTGGCACTCCCGGTCTTAAAGGAGCGTACCCCGAACTTGTGGGACTATCTCTGCTTCGCCCTTGCAACCCCCCAATCATGGGGAGGTGCTGCCAAAATTCAGACTGAGGACTTAGTCTAATTTGCAGTTGATATGCTTCGAAATGTTTATTAAAGACTATGCTTGAGTAGGAACCTCGCATAAGTCTGTAATTGCCTCGATTGCAATGCCCCTGAGGCTCAAACAAATCTTCTAATCTTCTAAAAACATCAATATGTCTCAACGAATATGCCTGAAATTCAATCATAACTCAAATAAACCAAAAACCCCCTAATCCGGCGCGGCCCAAATCCGGCGCGCCAATTTCCGGCGCGCGCCCCCCTCGCGCCGTTTTAACATCAGACACATAACTCAATTGGTATTCTTGAGCCCCTATCCGGCGCGCCCAGGCCACGCCGTATTCACCTCCCCTTTGGCCGGCGTGCCGTATTAGTCCCATTTGGCCACCACGCCATTTTAACGTTTATACAGGTGTCGCGCCGTTTTAGCCCATCCCTTATACCTATGCTCCAATGGCGCCGTTTTAGGATTTTACCCATGCTTCCCGCGCCGTTTTAAGCTCTACACCTACGCGCACCGCGCCAATTTTTCTTTGAATCACGTCGTCGCGCCGTTTCGATCCTCTCTTTGCCTCCGGGGTGATCTCCAATGCTAATAACGGAATTAAATGAACCCTGTGATCAATAAGCCGAATAAGCTAGTTTGTCTAAACCTGAATTAATTAGATTCATAGCTTCATCATCATGATTGAGTTTAAGCATTCGCATCGTATCAATGTATGCTTGAGTGCACGAGCCCATGGTATATCAAATGGCATTAGTGGAAAGCCGGGCAACGCCCGACACGAAGCTCTTGTCATGCGTGATGATGGTCCCCGGACCTAAGTCCTCCGCCACGTATTCAGGGTTTTGCCCTAGTGAACTGTGCATGATAGGTTATAATATCTTGCATGATCATCTGCATCCTTTGCATTCTTTATTTCGGCCTCGACAGCCCATTATCTCGGCAATTAATCAAAGGTCTTCCCTCCTCGCGGGGGATGTAATTAACGCCATAGCCTTTACGGTATGGTGGACTGCTGGTCCCGACCGAATCTCACTCTCGCCCGACACGGGTCAGAATGAGCGCACAATAAACTTGTCACTCACGTGACTGGCACGCCCGCACAGTCAATCAATCAGTTAATTACGGTTAATTAATTGGTTGATCGACGCGTGAATAAACCAAACAAACCCATCCCATCGCTTGGGCCAACAGTCTGGCACGCCCGGTGGGACCTGTCGTAATAAAACATCTTTACCACACCAGCAATAAGATGATCGAAACAATCTAGCACGCCCGGTGGGACCAGTGTCACCTTTCATCTCTTTGCCGAGATACTTGGGCTTCGAGGCCCTCCAAAAGGCTGCTGATCGTCAGTTTGTTGGTCTTTTCAGGCAGATGATGACGACAATGACTGGGCTGACTGGCGTCGGCTTTGGCCCGTCAATCGTTGATGGTCATGCACGAGGGTACCTGGCGGTGCCCATGGTGTTCGATAGCTTCCCTGCCGCTGTTGGCTTCCCCAACTTCTTGGGGTTAGCCTTCGTAGATATGCTGGAGGTGGAACCCTCGGAGTCCGTCGAGGGGGCTGCAAAGAAGATAGAGCCTCTGAAGGCTCGATGCTGTAGCGACTCGCCCAAGAGTCCAACCCTGGTCGCCAGCTGCCTGGTGCACCATGCCGTCCGTGGGCTCCGCCCCGATGCTATCAACAAGAACTCTGGAGGACGTTGGCGCAAGTAACTCCGGAAGAGTACTGCTATGGTTACCAGATCTCTGTCGTAATCCGATAAATCTATGATGGTTGGTGGTGTACGCGTCTTCCTCAACAGACGCGATGCATGAATAGTCCCAGACCGGGTCGTCCCTGTCGTCCCCGTCCGTAACTCATATCAGGCCCTCGCTGGAAGAAGGGCAGAAAGAGAAAAAATCGGCTACTATGGCCAGGAGAGGTTGGCCCCCATTCCAAAGAAGTTTAAACAGGTGTGGGTCCCCAAGAGGGTCCAGCCTATCCACCAAATTACACCCGTCCACCGCCGCCCTGCTCACGACGGAGCGAAAGGAAGGAAGGAAAGGGGCCTGGCCCCGAGAGAAGAAGAAGTGGTTACGGACCCTCCACGCCGCGAAAGCTTCCGGGCCTGCGCCCTCCAAGCCAACAAACCTACTGTGGGACAAAGATTTCAGTAACCTGCCAACAGGGCTCGGCTGGCTTACATCCCTCCTGCGGGGGGTCGACAACTGTCCCCTGTGCTGCATCAAGAACAGGGTCAAAAAGAGATGACCAACATGGTCAAGAACTATTTCCGAGGGCTAGGCAACCCCTCGCTTGGACAGCAGCAGTTGTTGCAAGCAACCGCATCCAATGAAGGCTACTGCCCATCAACGTCAGTTGAAGAAGATGCAAGAGAAAGGATGATGGTGTCATCGGTTGACGACAATGGTTATAATGATGGCTTTGAGATCGAAGTTGGTGAAGTCGCCCCTAGGCGGGAAGAAACGAGAAGGACTTCTATGTTCGAGAGGCTGACCTTCCTGGATCGGGCCAAGAGAAGGGTCCATCGGCAGAGAAGAAGGATGCAGGTCTTTACCTGCAATATGGCTGGCACATTTAACCGATATGGGGGACTTCCCAAAGACCCCCGCGAGTTGGCTCAATTGGCCGCGAGGCCGGGGCCGAGTACTCGAAGAACAGAAGCCGCAAGGGAGCTCCTGGCAACAGCTAAAGGAAAGCAACCCTTGGGCTATCACCAGTAGAATGATGAGGCTGTTATCTTAACCGCCAATGTAGTGACGGCGGAAGAAGAAGATGACGTCCTCCTCGACATCCTACCCGAGGGTACGTCCGGGGAACCAACAGAGACTATCCCCAGCATGACAACTATGGACCCGTCGGTCCTGATGCTACTTCAAAGATACCAGCGAGAGATAGACTTGCTAAAGAAATAGCTCATGGAGAAGACTAAACATTCATCAGCTTCCAAGCCACCCGAAGTCCAGGGTGAATCATCCTGGGGAGCTGTCCGTCATATCGACCCTCCGCTGCTCTACACCATGCCTCAGTCGTCAGAGTCGAGCATGGCGACGACTCAGTAGTGGCCACCACAGTCACAACCGCTGATGCCACCGGTGCTCCCTCAAGTGCACCAGACACCCCCACTACTGCGCCCGCCACAGGCGACCACTCTGGTCAGCCCGTACCTGTAGCCAGCACACTTCTATCCGGATCCAGTCGACCCCACAGCCATGAATCGGATGATGGTGGAAAGGATGATCGAGCTGAAGCTCGCAGAGAGGAGTGAAGGTGACTACGTTGCATTTGATGCCTATCGGGTGCCATACTCGCAACACCATGCTGCCAAGCGGCTTCCCCCAAGGATCAACAAGCCGCCCAAGTTCGACAAGTTCATCGGGAAGGGATCCCCAAAAGAACACATTGCATATTATATGACTGTCATGGGTGATCTGGCCACCGATGAGTCATACTTACTGAAGTTTTTCGGGTCCTCGCTGACGGGGCTCGCATTTGAATGGTACTCCAGCCTCCCGGCCGGGTCGATCAGCGACTGGTTGGATATGTAGAGGAAGTTCAGAGAAAGATTCCATGTTACAGAGAGGGAGGTCACCTTGGCCGAACTCTATTCAACGAAACAGAGGGCAGATGAGACAGCCCTCGACTACATTAAGAGGTGGAGGAACCTCGGAATGAGATGCAAGCGGCCCCCGCATCAGGAGGACGTTGTACAAATATGCAAACAGAACCTCATGAGGGAGGTTCTGGAAAAGATGATTGGAATGGAAATATGATCTTTTGACCGGTTGAACAATGTCATGGCCGAGGTGGAAGCTTTTCCAGCCAGACCTGCCCCTACATCAGCTGCCAGCACAACCCAAAAGGGCAAGGCAGTGGAGCGGCGCTTGGCGCCTAAAGATGCAAACGCTCTTGACATGAAAGCGTTCGAACAGCAGAAAGATAAAGGCAAGAAGGTGGTCGCCCCATAGCCTGCAAAAGCCCCAGATGGAAAAGAAGGTCCCTCACTACGGGACGATATGACGAAAGCCTACTCCTTCCTGAAGGACAAGACTAGGATTCTGTTCGACAGGGTAACGGTGTATGGCGTGGCCACCCTGCCAGAGCCGAAGAGGCTGGAGGACCGGAAGAAAAAGGATAGTCCAAGATTTTGCCCCTACCACCAGATGCTGGGGCATCCAATCGAAGACTGCTATGTTTTCAAGGACATCATCGAAGGGATGGTGAAGAAAAATGAAATAGAGTTGGGAGAGTACAAGGTGGACCCTCCTCAGCCACATGAAGCCCCTCCTAGAAGAGCAGGAGTCAACATGGTCTCCCTATATCAGGCAAGCCCGAGGAGATCTCTGAAGCAAGCACACGGAGCACCTATGAAACTCATTTCTTGGAGCCCGCAAAAGAACAATCGGGATGGCAGCAGGTCCCTGTGAAGCATAGAAAGAAGAGGGTACCCCGCCCGAAAGTGGGGGCACATATCCGTGGCGTCACACCACGACCTGCTTCACCGGTGGCAGCGCCTGTGTGGACTACTCCACCTGCAGTCATCAGGATACCCACACACAATCGGAGGAGACAAACTCCGCTGCCGGCGGTCAAGGAAACCAATCCTGGGATCCGCCGACTACAAAACCTTATTGAAGGGCTAGATGAGTATATGCAGCCCGAATTGAAACCCTTGCTGGTACGGGACCATGTCCCATGGCAAGAACTGGAGCAGCTCTCGCTCGAGCAAAAGGAAGAAGCTGATGCAACATCCGATAAGGAGGGCAGTCTGTTCTGGGGGCAGGCGCCTGCTGAAGCAAAAAGGAAGAAACAAAAGAAGAAGAGAAGAAAGGCCGCTAAGGCCGATAAAGTGCAAGTGGTCTCCTGCAATACTTTATCAGCACTCTTCAACCTGCCTAGAGAGGAAGAAGAAGAGGAAATTTGCTTCACACCCCTTGCTGGGGGAGGCAAGGCCGAGGCCGCAACCGCTACACATGCAACCCAGTCAGGCCAGAAATGGGGGCGCCAGCCGCCACCCAGCCACAACATCATATTCAGGGGAGAGCAGCCCTACAAGACACCTCCCTCGAAGGTCAAGGGAGTCTGGATCCCTCCTCCGCCAGGCTTATATAACAAGAACGGGGGCAAGGCAGTCCCTTCATTCCTTGAATTTATGAAGATGTCCAAGGGAAAGCAACCATGCCAAGAGGCTAACCCTGCACCCGGGGATGTTCACCCCCAGCCAACATAATCTCCAGAAGCTCCGAATGCAGATGGAGCTTGCCCTGCAGCGGCTGATGAAGAACAGCAAGGATCCGATGCTAACCAAAGAGGTGCCGAGTCTGAGGCAGATGAAGCGGGTCTGTCAAGGGTCGCAACTCAGGACTCTCCCAGGCCCAGGTGGGCGGAAGAGATGAAGCTTTCCAATGTCCGAGCTGGGAGCCGAATAATGAAACTACTCAAGAAGCTCCCTACTAGATTTACAATCTGGAGATCCTCTCTTTGAGTGAAGAGACCCGACAGGTGATCATCGCTGCCTTGCAGACGCCTGCTCATTTTGAGACTTGCTTGGCTGAAGCGATGCCGGAAGCCATCATGACCTTCACTCCAGAGAATATGCTGCTACCTACCATCAGTCACAACAGGGCGCTGTACATGAAGGGGCACCTGAATGGAATGGAGCTGAAAG